>OX104024.1:42429422-42879195 GCA_944470205.2 Schistosoma margrebowiei
TCCAAGTCGCCACTGAGAAGACAGAAGACTAGTGATAGAAATTTTGTTCCATTTTCTGATCAATTGAATTGAATTAGGATTTTTTATGTTTTTGATCTGATCTTCATGTCCTACTTTCAGATTACGTTTTAATTGTAGTTCTTTTTATTAATACATCATCATCGTTTGTTTATTTAATGTCACTGTCACCATGTCTAACAGAAATTTGTTATCACTCTTATTGTGATTAATATCGTGCTGTAAAATATGTATACATATTCGCCGAAAATCTGACTTCGCTGAACTAATCTTTCTCATTTTCAATTATTAGTATTATTATTATTATTATTATTATTATTATTATTATTATTGGTTTTATTCAATATTCTATTTTTGGTAGAATATAGAATTTTCAGCTCAAATTATTTCAACAAGTTTCATTTTATTATTTCTTTATTAATCTTGACATGAACTATTGTATGGTCACCAATTAAAATCTAGCAGTTCAGACAATCGACATCTTGGTAATGTACATTCTTTTTCCTGAATATTGCCAGCAACCACAATATCCCTGATTGAACCGTTTGTAACTTGTACAACGAAAGGTTGTACATTATTCAGAAACACAACTGAATAGGTTATGTAATTAACAGCCATAATGATGTATTAAAACAAGAAAACTAGATAGCTAGTTGAAATATCTGGATGACAGGGACAGATAGCCCAGATGTTCAAGCAGGCCACCATAACGTCAAGTTTTAATAATGTGATATTAGCAGACAAATATTAAGTTTTCAATACTTATTATCAAAATATATTAAAACTTACCAGAATAAATCTGTAAGCTATAAAATAATAATACTACTATAACGTAAACTTTCATGTTTTAAGTAAAGATAAGTAATAATGTTTCTTCTACTCTCTTTATATAGTATCTGTCTAGTATAATTTAATTTCAAAAGCTTCTAAACAACAGTTCATGTTTTTACATCAAGTGGTTACATCAAATTTTACGTTTACAATTACAAATGAAAAAGTTCCGTATATAATATTTTACAACTCTATTACTTATTCGTCATTACAAAAACAAACTCTCGCTCTCTCTACAAATTCTCATCGCAAATAATATGTTACCTTAAAACTTTCTTTTCAAGATATATTTTTATAAGTGCTCTTATTAATACATATATGTATAATGAGAAATTCTCTAAAATTGTACATAAGCTATTCAACAAGGCAGTGTAGATTAAAAAAACATACAAATCATCCTGACATAAAATTATACACAAGCATGATAATATTCTCACCTCACCGCCTCTTTCTTGTAAATACTAACTTTAAGCATAAGCAAAAGATTTTTTAACATGGCAACCCTTGAATACGTCCCAACATTGGACCCGAATAGATCACATAGCTATCAGCCACCGATGGAGGGGCTCGATAGTAGACTGTCGCTCATTCTGGAGAACATGCTTAGATTCAGATCATGCTCTAGTGCGAGTACGTATTTGTTAATATCTTGCTGGACGTAGGAAAGACTCTGCAAGAAAACCCCTTAGAGTCCTACAAAATGATAACCAAGATAAGAATATATTTCAGGAACAACTAGAAAAACATTATATGTGAAAATTATATTTGAAATATTCCCAGAGATTGAAATTTAACTAATTTCAACGTTTCGTCCAGCTAACTTGTCTGGACTTCTTCAGGGTAATAATCAAAATCAAAATTATCAAAGAAATATATAGCTTTTAACAATCAGAATTATACTGTGTTAAACCAATCATATATGGATGTTGATTTTTTGTAAAATAGGATAAAATGAGTCAATTAACTACAATTCATGTGAAAAATTCAACTACATGGAAATAATTAACTGAGTAACAAAGCTCACTATGAACGAAGATGATGATTTTCTCACACATGTGGGTATCGTCAACCCTGAATGTGAACGCTTCCGGTTGAAGTCGCTTGCTGAAGACCAATTTAAAGCACTCATTCTCATCTGCAGCCTTCAATCGCAGAAGTTCAGTGACATTAGAACACGTTTGCTTAGTCGATTGGACCAAGACCCAAAACTAACTCTTAATTATATTGCAAATGAATATCAACGTCTAATCAATCTACAGCGTGATACTACAATGGTCCAGCGTGGTGGTTCAGATCGTACCAAAGTTCATGTAGTCCAACAACCACGCAACTCGCATAAATCTGCCCCAGCGACATCTAGTTCAGGTCGACAGACAAAAACAAATCCTCCTGCTCCATGCTGGCACTGCGGTGCATGGCATTTTGTTCGATACTGTCCATATAAGCAACATCGGTGCAGGAAATGTAATGTGGTGGGTCATAAAGATGGCTTTTGTCGAAAAAAGAAGCCGAGCAGCTCCAGAGGTATCAGAAAACCTACGCCTAGATCCAACACGAATTCGTTGAGTCTAATAGCAAGCTGTGAGAACTCAACCCCAGTTGAGAGGAAATTTATTACCCTTTATATTAATGGGCACCCTCTTAGATTGCAAATAGACACTCCATCTGATGTAACAATTCTCTCACGAAAATATTGGATCAGAATGGGAAGACCATGCCTGGTGCCGGTAACACAAAAACCGCGAACCGCATGTGGTGATTATCTACGTTTGTTGGGACAACTAGATTGTAAAGTTTCTTTTCATGATTCGACGTTTACCGGGTTATGTTACATCACACCAGCTGATCTCAACCTACTTGGGTTAGACTGGTTTGACCGTCTACATTTAGCTGACATTCCGTTAAGCACCATATGCCATCAGGTGGAACAACCTCATGAACCTGAAGCATATTCGAAAGAACTAATGACGGACTTTTCAACCATTTTCCAACCTGTATTGGGTCAGTGCACTGCTATGAAAGCAACTGTTCGGTTGAATTCTGGAGCTAAACTCGACTTCCGTCCAAAGAGACCAGTGCCGTACGCAACATTATTGTAAGTTGACGAACAACTTAACCTCCTTCAACTACAGGGAGTTATTACACCTGTTTCTTATTCTGCTTTGGGCAGCAACCATTTCCTTTATTAAGTAGGCTAATGGCACAATCCGAATATGCGCAGATTTTTCCACAGGTCTTAACGCAGCTATCGAACAGCATCAATACCCACTGCCATTCCCTGCAGATTTCTTCACAATGCTAAATGGTGGGGAGTTCTTTTCAAAGATGGATCTCGCTGATGATTATCTACAAGTGGAAGTGGCTGAAGATTCGAGAGAGTTACTTACCATAAATACTCATCGTGGCTTGTTTCAGTACAATCGCCTACCATTTGGTGTTAAAACAGCTCCATCTACTTTTCAGCAACTAATGGACACCATTCTATCGGGTATCCCGGGTGTTGCAACTTATCTCGATGATATCTTAACTGTTGCCACATCGTTAGAACAGCTTAGAGAACGCACGACAGCTGTACTACTGATCGACCATCGTCAGCTAATAGCATTTAATAAATACAACATGGTTAGCATTGATGCCTGGCGTTTACCAAAGTTCCTATTTTAAGGAGTCATTTACCACCACAGCTCAATCCCCCCGAGTGAAACTGTGAGAAAATTTTGACATCACCAGACAGAAGCTTAAACCCAACGACCTAGCCATCATTAGACACTCCTCTGAGAGCAACACATAGTTATCTACACTTAAACCAATAAATTGTATGATGAACAAGAAAAGCTGTCGGGATAAAAACATTACATAGTTCCTTCGTTTTCTGACTCAGTCTCTGTCTCTTCCAGTGAGTTTGTGTTGGGAAAAATTGTGTTAAGACTCTTAATAGACTATTGAACCATGTTCCTCCCATTAAGTTGCATAAATCAATATAATAAACTAAAGGAAACGTTAAAGAAAAGCAAAAGGAAAACACATTTGTTTATTTTTTAAAGCTGGTATTATGTGAATATATAACTTGAATATAGTTTGGACCGTTCTACATTTCTATGGCTTTCGAAACACTAACGTACAACTGAGAACTTTATCGATACATGTTATCTAAATTGAATTACCTTAAAACTCCATCTAACTTAAGTATAGTCAAATCTGAAATTGATATCGAAGTGGATGGTGGCCGCTCGTGATAAACACACCCTTAAGTTATAGTCCCGCTGAAATTAGGCAACTCTTAAAACTGACTGTTAACCAATGAGGACACAGGTCGTCAGAATCAAGAATCTACAGTGGCAAGTAACTTTACAAAATAAACAGCCTTGTCAACATTCGACATTAACTCTGACCTTTTGTTTTTAACTGAAACAAGTAGTTAAAGGAACATAGCCAAATATTGTGGCTAAGACCCTTCTAAACTTCTAGATAGTCACTTCCAAAGTCTCATGTTCAGTAATCCATCCTCACGTCCACATATATTTCGCTCCACTACTATCGTCTATTTCTACAACTGTCTTTGGGATATCATTCTTCAAATATTTGGATGTCTGTAATTCAATAAGTCAATAATAACATCGCTTAACTGAGTTTCTTTCAAATGAAGGAAAAGTAAAGTAACTCCTCACTAGGAGGAATCGTGCCGTGTAATCTAAGTTTAATGTCATATCATTTTACTGCACAGTGCTAAGGATACCTTTTTATTCAGTTCAAAGTTATTTGAATCGTAAACAAAAGAATTTTCTACTGTCCTACAATCATATCTAACGTTGTCATTTGAACTAAGCACGAAAACCTAATAGTTACTATATTTATTCTGATTGACCCGGTAATATAATATAGTCTAACCAGCAAAGGTTCATAGTCACATGATCAAAATCTACAACAGAACAGTTAAATACAAAGGAAATTCAATATTACTATTCGAATTCTCAATTTAGTTAGTACATTCTTTCTGGTTTATTCATACAGTACAAAACTACCTTAAATTCAATTGATCTATTGTAATTACTACACAACTCATTGTTATCTATTCGTACGTATGTAGGTGGGTAAGTGGAAATAATTTTGAAGAACAGAAAACCACAATACAATTTTCTTTTTAATAAGCATAAATATTCAGACTGAAATCATAATATATAATTAAATTAAAGATAAAATCTACCAAAAAGGAAGGCACAAAGGTAAAAATAAATGTAAAAATCCAATTACAATGTAATTGACAAATTAATTCAATAATATTTAGTGATAACACTAAATTTTCGTTATATACTTAGGATAAATTAAAAAATTATCTCATTCATGTAAATATCATTATATTAGTGTCTGTGTTAAAAAAATTCAAAGATGGTTCATGAAAGACTAGGGATAAGCAAAACACGAAGGTACAAGTAAAGGGATGCAAACGGAAAAATGGAGAAATTAAAATAATCTAAAAATGGTGAGTAGGATAGGGGAAATCATTGTTTAACAAAAGGAAAAACAACTCATTAATAGATGATAAGTAAATGAATAACTTATAACAAATAATTACTAAGTTGATTATGAAATTCTGAATTTGTTAAAAAATGCCATCGATGTTGACCTAATGCAGTGCAAATGCAACACTCTGCTATTCTTAATCTAGACGATATCGACTCAGTCATCATTGTACTATACCATGTAGATATTGTAGCTGGAACAGTTAATGGACAAACACCATCTAACTGACAACATTCTTTTTGGATAACTAATTGTAATGGACTATATTTACATTCATTCATAGAATTACAACATTGATTTCTTTGACGACATATTACCAATAAGGTTAAAATATGAACATAAGCACTTGAACCACCAAGAGCTAGTAGATTAAGATGTGGACAGGCTTTAATCAAATCTTGTAGAACATGATCTAATCCATATGAATTATTATCTTTACATGATTCATTCAATTGTTTAATTGAACCAGTTATATTCAATTCAGAAGGTATATTCTGAACAGTGAGAAAAAAACAGACAGAATTATCAAACAAATTATCTTTGATAAGTATCAATAAAATTCTGTAGTTTTACAATTAATTTCTATAAATAATATCACAATAGGTTACTATACTACTATTTATTTTCAGAGGACATAACTTTAAACTAATCAATTTAAAGTGAGTATACATATTTTAACGCATACGGTTTTTAGCTAAACAACTAAAACTGTTACCACTTTTAGAAAAGTTTTGATCAACATTAAATATACGATTAGATTTATAAAGAAAAATTTATACAATAAAACGTGAAATAGCTACCTTAGAAGCATGAAAGTGAAATCAATGTAAACAATTTGAAGTAATCCAGTAGTTATAAGCAGAATTTTAAAAGTTCATTCAAGTCCAAATAAACCAAGAACAACGATTGTAGTAGAAAAATATGAATTTATTTACATCATCGATTCAATTTGACTATGTTATATGTCCATTCAAAAGTAAAGAAGCGGCCTGCTTGACTATCTGAACTATCTATTCCTGTCATCTAAATATTTCAACAAGTTGTTTGTTTTTATTTGTTTTAACAACTTACTATATCTATTAATCGCATAACCTATTCAGGCACGTTTATGAGAACTTTATGAACTTTTGCTGTACAAGTTACAATAAAGTACAATCAGAGACATTGTCATGGCTGAGAATATGCATTGAAAAGAATTGACATTATTCAGATTCCCATTCCTAAAGTGATAATATCTAACTGGCGATTACTCAACATTTAACGTCATGATCGATCAGAAAGTAAGAAAAGGACAATTATTGTATGTATTTTTCGAGTACATTCTACAAAAATTGATACTATAGTCGATGCTATAAAACAATTAGATCCTGTAATATTTTCTTGATAGTCCGTATGACGATGACATTGCAAAACCACCTAAAGTGATCAATAAGCAAATGACTTCAAACGCATTGTATTATAATAAAATCATCGCTATCAAAAAACTCAAACTGAACATATAAATTAAAAAAGGATAATGTTATCAGTGTTGTATTCAATATCTAGTATCCTCAATTTCTAACACTTATTTTAGTAATATCATATTTTGCATGTGCAACTAGAAATTCCTTTTCTACATTCTTTTTACTGTATATTTATCTTAATTAACCTTATTTGTTGTTGTGCAACTTCTAAAATATTCGCATTATTTGACAATTATATGAGCATCTCATACAACTCATTTTTCTTAATAAATTTCATTGATTACAACAAATATAGTATGTACGTTGTTTTGTTTGTCACTGCCCTCAAATGCCCTGGTACGGCCGAGAGTGGGTAGAGTCCGTTCTCCCTCTCAAAATGCTCTTACATGGTCACGCGTATATGGCCTCCGTCAGGGAAGTCCTACTCATTGCCTTCTCGTGGCGGAGGTGTTGTTTACAAAACTGAGAGGACGAAAAGCGAATGTCCGGCGCTCTAATCGAGTTGGTGGATACGGAGAGTTCATCTACGGGAGTTGGAAAACCCTGATTCCGAACCAATGATGCACATGGGCTCCAGGATCCTGAAGGAAAAAATGGCGTATGAACCAATTGTTGGTCACCGGCTACCATGAGTCTGCATCTCTTCACGATGCTCCACTGCCCTGTAGATCAGACCTTTAGATCGAAGGCTCCTGGTGTGGTCCCCTAAGAAAGCCACCTGCTTCGGTTTGAGCACCCGGGCAGCATCGTAGCCCTCGCACAAATCAAATGAGATTTATGTGGCGCATATCTATTTGATGCGTTCTTGTACCAATGTTTGTGTTTAAATAAATAAATTGTTTTTTAATGATTCATACTACTATTTCTAAGTTGTCAACAGTTGAACAAAATTAATGAAATAAATGAATTCATATTACTCTCACTAAAAATTTTTGCAGTAAAAGTATGGTATAGGGATGAGCTTAAGACAATTGTGAAGAATTTACAGATTGTATCCAGACAATTAGAAAAAGGGCTTTTATAAATGGATAGTTTATGGAAAAGAAAACAGTACTATTCTGAATGTAAACAAATTTTATATGGTAAATTTATTGATTTCTTCCACAAGTAATTACTCTGACTGTAAACTGAGATAGAAACTCGTTATAATGGATATAAATTGTACATATTCTCGAACCCTTACAAGGGTCCGAACAAAGTGTCGGGTTGTAATATTGTTCATAGTTAGGATTAGAAGTAGGGATTTATGGTTACAGTTTCCATTCCGAACGGACATCAGCTATGATGTACAAATACTCCGAATCCATGTAGATGGATAAATTTCACTCACAAACATAATATACGCTATCTGATTGATTATTGTACCCATAAAGTGTAGTGCCACTAAATTAAGGTTTGTTTCAGGCTTAAAGGTTTAAGACGTAGGGATATTTTCAATCTCCGTGATATATATAATCTAAGAATTAAGCATTTAATAAGTTTGACATTATCATTTTTATTTTATGGTTCCTAAAAATAATTTTTCATTATCATTTTAAACGTTGTGAGTAGTATACAGGAGTATTTCTACTGCATGTTATACATAATATTTGAATTTCACTTAAATCCCTAATAGTCGCGTTTTTTTATTCCGAGGATAATATGGCACAAAAACTTTCAGCAACATTATTGTGTGAATTTGAATCGTTAGTGTAGTATTTACCAGAAATTTGATTATTAAATACCTCTAAATCTTTACTGCATTTCACAAAATGAAATACAATAGGTTGGAAACACTTTTGCTATCAGAATCTTACTATGATTTATTCATAGAAGTATATCTAGTTTACTATGAACATGATCTAAATTAATTTTCTTGATAAAGTTGGTCCGATTTATTCTGAACATGACAACTTACTTTCGACTTCTTATCAATACCATTTCATTTGACGTAAATTACTCTCACCAAATAAAATTCAACGTTATTAATAGTACTGACTCACATCGTTTGCTTGACTTCAAGTGACACTATCGATCTATTCAAAGACGTAGATGTGGTGGGGTAATAAAATATAATCTAGTGATCAAAAACCATATTTTAATTAACAAGCCATTATTTCACCCATACTATTATTTAGTCAAATTATAAAAATACAAATAATGAGTGTTCGGATAAATCATTAAAGAATAAAAATTGCATACTTCCAATAATATTATCAATGATGTAAGTGATTGTGAATAAGATATAGGATTGATTGTATTTTGTGGACTTAGTAAACCAGCCATAAATGCAGGTTCTCCAGTTAGAATCAATGTGATTGAAGTGACCGGTGCAGGAGGAACAGGCCAATAAGATAGTAAATTATGAATTGAATTGAATTTATCAGATGATGAAGGACTTTTCCACCGTAAACAAGTTAAATCTTCAACTAACTCCAACTTTAAATGAATGGTAAGATGTGGACATAGAATAAGAGCAGCACGCCACACGTTTGAAGGTATCGGTTTCCAACCAGATGTTGTATCTTGATTAGTTCCATATCTTCGAATACGTGGAACATCTTCAGTCCAATCAATCAAATCCAGCATACTTGAATCACTAGGATCAAAACTTTGATCTTCATTAAATCCCATATATAAATCATCAGAATCATATGAAATAGTTCGTTGAACAGGAGGATTTTCAGAACGAGGTATGGTAAATACAGTCAAATCAGTCTTTAAAAAATGAAATAAAATGAAAAACTGCTGTTAATCAACACTCCGTAAGTTGGCATTAAAAATGGTCTAAAATAATGGCTAATGAAGTCATTAAGAAACTTATTCCAAACATTAATTTCATTAAAAAATAGAAGACTTACAGAAGAGATTAAAAGTAATGACACAAGAAACGAATTACAGTTATTATAGAATCCCATAAATGTTTACGTAAAGATCAAATTATAAAACAATTTTTATTCATTACGAACTCTCAAAAGCTAAATATTAGCATTAACATACGTCGATTTATTTGACCATACGTCACAACGACAAGTAGACGTTCGTAGAAATACTGACTGTCTTTATTCGGATATTTTTTAAAACCGAAAACAATATTAGGTTAGTTAATAACACTGAAAAGAAAAATAGTCAATTTGAATCAGCGAATTAGTTGAACGACTGTACCACCATCGATTAAAGTGCACAAGTATTGTCATTACGAGAACATTCTTAGATTATGGTACTATCTTTTTTCCCTTACCGTAAAATCTTATATTTAGTCATCACTGGTTTACACAAATACGTGAGAAATCCAGTTACAAAAAGACATTTGATATGAATTTAACGATATCCTTTCTTAACTATGATCCTCCCCTGACTGATACTTCAATCTAATACCTACTGCACTATAGATACCTTAAATATATCGAAAGTCATAGGGATTTGAATTAAAAGACCTAGTCTTTGTGTTCAGCAAACATTTTTAACATTTCTGTCCTATCCTTCACCAGAAAACATTCAACGGACGATGTTACTGATCTTTTTATACTCTAATTTTTCATTTAACTTCACTAGGTGCATTATTAAACTGACTATTCACATATTTAAATAAAATGTGAAAGACAATATTTACAAAATAAAATGAAGCCATGATATTTCGAGTCTTCATATTAGTTGCCTAAATGGGCTAAACCTATAATTAAACATAATATTATAAATCAAGTATAGTCAATGAAGTCAATTTCGGAATAACACAGAAAAACATTAGAAACAAGAGAAACAAAACATTTAACATCGTTCTTACAACTATGTTGTATTTATATATTAAAAACGAAGTCATATAAATCAGTTTGTGATGTTATAAATAATAATTAATAGACAAACTAAGTTTTTTTGACAAATAAGAAGCTATATAATCAACCCATCTAGTTTGTATAAAATTAAAATTAACGATGTGTCAGAGGAATATAAAATTAAGAGATTACGTAACAGATAGTTTATGGCAGTGAAACATGGTCGGTAAGAATAGAGGATATTCGTAGGTTACTAGTATTCGATCATAGATGTCTTCGAAGCATTGCTCGTATACCATGGGACCACCACCGAGTAAGCAATGCAGTTGTTAAGAAATGGTATTAGGTAAGGATGGCAAATCTATTTATCCACTAGTGAAACCTCATCAGTTGAGATAACCGGGATACGTATTACGTATGCTCAACCACCGACTAATCCGACGTGCGATGTTTTATGATGTAGGAGTAGGTTGGAAGAAAGCTAAGGGCGACCAGACCAAAACATGGCACAAATCCATGAAGTCACAGACACGTGGACTCAGTCATGCTGGTAGATGTAAACTACCTGGTTGGGATTCGCGAGACGATAGCAACCGATGATTAGAGACCTAGAACGACAGGGCTCAAAATCGTTTGAATGGTGTGAGCAGGTGCATCCACTCTTTGTGTTCTCCCAAATTCTGATCTTCTGAATTCGTCATGTTCCTTTTTTTCTCTTCCAAAATTTATTGCATTGGATTATACTCCTCGAATAACATAATCAAACACTAATCTTTCCGATTACTGATTACACTTTTACTACCTCTACCACTATGGGATTTGAATCGACAATTGTATCTGTGTGATAATGTGGTATGGTAACTTGAGCTGACGTACGTACGTACGTACGAAGTTCTACGTTGCTACTGACTGACTGACTAACGTAAAAGATAGACCTTATATTGCCATGATTATTTTACCATGGTTATAAGAAGTTTACCACACTTTTTCTAAAACCAAAGTTCAGGTTGTGATTGCTTGATGACAATGACCTCCCCAAAGAGGATTAAAAACGGTATTTATTGTTTGTTAATTAATTTAAACGCCATGGTGATATCCACGTTATGTTCATTATCCATTAAGCATTAGGCAATTTTAAACATTTTGCTTCCTTTCAAATACAGCGTTCGTGGATATATTCAGAAATTCTTGTGGACGCCCTTCTTTCAGTCCTTCCTAATTATTTGCCACTGTAAGTGCATGTAAATTCACAAACAAATGTGGAAGTGACCTCAAAAGGATATTGATCTACTTTTGATTGATTCAATAAAGATTTGGTGTTAGATACTGAATAAAGTTGGGCTCCAGGGAAGCTCCTTTTTAGATTTTACCAATTTATGATTTTATGCAAAATAACATGGGGCCTTTGTAAAATATGAGAATTGCACATTAAATACATCACTTGCACACCGTCCTTCAGTTGTTCTTTATGTGCTCCATCATTCTTCCAATCCCGTTGTTATTCCGATAGCCCTGCTTTCTTTCTTCTCTTTATTACAATCTTCCGCTGGTAAGCACTCCACTTATAATTCCTGCTACATACTACTTATGTCTATCCGCACAAGTAGAGCAAACCACAATGTTAGTACACTAAAAGACTTCGACTCACAAAGATAAGCGAATCAATGAGTTACATTATTGCTTCTTCCTGACAAAGACAGGTAAAGACAAGCTTTCTCGTAACAATTAGTTTTTGAACCTATCTGTAAACATTCTTCTATACTTCGCACATTTCATATTAAGTAATCTTGAATAAATATCAATTTAAAAGGTTTGTTTCACCAAGCTTTGACGATATATTTGTTCGTGCTATCATGTTGCTTATTATTCTGATATTTACTACTATGCCTGTCACCTTACAATTTGTACTTTTCACTTATATATAATTAGTTGTGTAATCCTTCTTTATTATTAGCACTGAACCACACATTTGGCATTTGTCGGCAAAGTCTACCTGTGATCTTGAAAGAATCGCTTCTACTGACGTATTGGATCCCGCAACACCCAGCCTCACAATCTAAGACGATACTGCGCAGCTATTCGGGTCACGACCGAGATGAGTCGCTTAGACTAGTGACATCCCAACTTGGTCGACAGAATCCAATCACAATTAAAACGACTAAACAAGTATGACACTGATCACTACTTAATAATCAGTCAACTGTAAATATGTTGCTTTACTCTCCATTGTCTGAATTTTTAACATTCTAGGAAGAATTAGCGAAATTAACACATTAACAGAAAACATCTCAAATATAACAAGTAAACTAAAAATAGTTGATAATTGATCCCAAATAAAATAAAAGCATTATGAACTAATAGTAACGAACTTGAATTAAAGATAATTGATGTAACGAAGTTTGATATAAAAGTCGAAGAAGCATTGAACCGGTTAACTGAGTTGGACTCAAAGTAAGACGTATAATTTTAGGGAAAAGACTAGACAAATCACACAAAGGATTATCGCTGGTCCGTTGAGATCGAGCACTAAGCCAACGAGGATCCAAAAGGTACCAATCTTCATTGAAACATTGGTGGCTATTGTTATTTGAAACATTGTTAGTAGTCTGATGTTTATCAGAGACCAAATTTGCAAAACCTGGGATGTACTCACGATGATGTGCGGTTATTGGATTGACAGATGACTTATGGAAGTGAACAAGATTGAGATCATTTAGACAATGTGAAGCAACCTGAATAATGGAAAAAAGTCATACAACCATATTTAATAAGTGATTAACCAATAAGAAATATAAACTAAACTTCAAGTTTAATAAATGACGAAATTAAGGTATAAAAAACTGTATATTTTCGTATAATTGATGTTACTAAATAATTGAGTTAATATGTGTTGTAAATATCGGAAAAATGAAAAGACCTTGCAGTCCTCTGAAAACTTTTAACAGTGAATGAAGCTGGGGCAGAAATATCAGCATACTGTTGTGAACAAAATGAGAGTAGGGTAGATGGAATTCCCCGTGAGATAAAATAAAAACTCCACCTGTAGCTCTTCTAGAGTTACTGCCGGTCCCAAGCCCGGGTAAAGGAGGAGGGTTGGACATAGAGTCGGCAACCCCATCCCGTAGAAAACTAACTCTCTAAAAAAACGCTTACCAGAAAAAATAATTTAAACCATTTAAACTCTGCCCTGAGAGTTAGAAGGTCTTCATTTGGAAGAACTATGACGCCTCATGGTGAAAGCTCAGTTCCTTCGGAAGCCACGATACCAATGCCCCTTTTAACAACCAGAACAATTTTTATAGGTACATGGAACATCCGGACAATGTGGGAGACCGGGAAAACCAATCAAATAGCAACGGAAATGAGGAGATATAACTTGGCAGTACTGGGAATCAGCGAAACCCACTGGACCCAAGCTGGACAACAAAGGCTATATACAAAAGAGATGCTGATATACTCCGGCCATGAAGAGGAAAATGCTCCACACACTAAGGGAGTTGCTCTAATGCTGTTCAAAGTAGCACTTGTAGGATGGGAACCTTACAGATCCAGAATCATCAAAGCATCATTCAAAACAAAGAAGGAGGGGATCTTAATGAATATTATCCAATGTTATGCACACACCAATGATAGCAACGACGACATTAAAGATCAATTCTACGAGCGGCTGCAGTCAATCATAGAGAAATACCCAAAAAAGGACATCACCATTCTAATGAGAGATCTAAATACCAAAGTTGGAATAGACAACACCGGATATGAAGATATTATGGAACGACAAGAACTGGGACAGAGAAACGAAAATGGAGAAAGGTTTGCAAATCTGTGTGCATTCAACAAATTTGTCATAGGAGGCACAATATTTCCACACAAGCGTATACACAAGGCTACATGGATCTCACCGGACCACACTACAAAGAACCAGATAGATAATATTTGCATCAACAAAAAATTCCGAAGGACAATGGAAGATGTGAGAACCAAGTGAGGAGCTGACATAGCTTCAGATTACCACCTAGTTGAAGCCAATTTAAAACTGAAGCTAAAAAAGAACTGAACAACTGGACAAACAGTAGGACAAAGGTTCAATACAGCCTTCCTTCGACATACTGACAGACTCAATGAATTCAAGATAGCTTTCAACAACAGTTTCCAAGCCTTACAAGATCTGCTGAAGGAAGAAGAAACTACTATGGATGAAAACTACAGAGGCATCACACTACTATCGGTACCAGGGAAAGTCTTTAACACAGTGTTGCTGAACCAGATGAAAGATGCAGTAAACGCCCAACTTCGAGATCAACAAGCTGGATTCCGTAAGGATCGACCATGCACAGACCAAACTGCGACAATACGGATCATCGTCGAACAGTCAATTGAGTAGAACTCGTCACTATACATCAACTTCATTGATTATGAAAAAGCATTTGACAGTGTAGATAGGAACGTTATGGAAACTTCTTCGACACTATGGGGTTCCTGAGAAGATTGTCAGCATTATCCGGAACTCATACGATGGAGTACAATGCATAGTTGTGCTTGAAGGATAGCTGACAGATGCATTCCAAGTAAGGACCGGAGTCAGACAAGACTGTCTACTCTCTCTCTTCCTCTTTCTTCTGGTGGTCGACTGAATTATGAAGACCTCGACATCTGAGGGAAAACACGGCATACAATGGACAGCTCAGAATCAATTAGACGATTTGGACGTCGCAGATGACCTAGCCCTCCTATCTCATACACACGAACGAATGCAGACAAAGACAGCCAGTATAGCAGTAGTCTCTGCATCAGTAGGTTTCAACATACACAAGGGGAAAACCAAGGTCCTCAAATACAACACGGGGAACAGCAATCTAATCACTCTTGATGGCGAAACTCTGGAAGATGTAGAATCCTTCACATGGATGGAGAATGCTGGTGAACGGCCTATGTTCCTTTAAGAGGAGTAACAGGCGTAAGTAAGTAGGTTAGTACTTGGAACTTTTTAGTGAGAGTTTTTTGTTACTGTAGCAGTGCCAATAATGATGTAGAAGACGTTAACAAGTTGATTACACGTGGCAAAGTTTAATTAAAATGGTACTCATAGATATATATTCGGTGTACGACATTGGATAAAGAAACAATCAAACATCGCTAATTAATTCGTACATGACAGTCTGAATGTTTTGAAGGACTTCAAAAGAACTCAACCTACGATAATGTGTTATTAGGTTACATCACTTTTGCAATTTCTATCCACTTCAAATACCAAATGACGCATTTTAACACCGCTCATTCGATGAAACAATAAATTCCCTGATCATCAAAACCCTTGATATATTATTCACCTTACGTCGTAATGGAAAATTGAAATATCTAGTGAACGAGATGATTTTCGAAACACTAGTTCCGTCTATATGCTATAATAGTAGGATGGAAAAGCATGAAGGATGACACCCAGTTATCCAGTCTTATATTGTTTAGGTAGTGGCGAAAATTACAGACTTGTTTGTTAAAATGCACAGATGGTATCGAAATTCACACTAGGAACTGTGTTATATGCTTCATACCTAAATAGAGAGAAGCACTTGGAGATTTTGCGTTATTTTTGTATTTATCTAATTACAGTTCGCTATGAGAGCGCTGATCGGTAAGGTTTGATCACAAACAAGGTCATTGCAGCTATCCACTAATCTACCTTTAGGATTTTTACTCGAAATGACACAGAATTAAACAGAATCATTGAAACCTATTGTTGGAATGTTACAAATGTTCCCAATATTAACAGATATTTTGCTAACTAGTTAGCATAACACAAAAGAGAAAAATGAAGGTAGTACATTGTTTCCCGAAAAAAGGAACAATGAAAACCTTACCACTACATTAAACCAAAATATTTCATTTAACCTATCATTAGGCACTGATTTTCAGAAAAATATAAATTGGATTTTCGTACATGATAATGATGAATGGGTGATGGGGTTATTGACCGAATCTTGTCACTATTACTATAGTTGAAAGGCTTGGTATGATGACACGTGGGTCATACTTCGTCTGGCTCTCTCGACTTTGTACTATTTTGGTTTCCAATACAAAATACCACGAACCCAAGAGCTTTTGACTATATGTACTGTGTTTTTATCACAACATTCGCACGAAATTTTCTATAGTGAAACAAAACTTGTTTACACGTACAGTAACTAAATCCGAATCCTACAGACCAACAAAACAGTACAATGTAATGTTTATGGCTGATAAAACGAAATGTTTTTGACCAAGATATAGACATTTTACAAATCAATTCAGAAAATTTCAAGGCACGTGAGAAGTAATTTAAGTTATAATTCACACTTACATCACTTATTTCACAGACTAACTGTCTGGCGTCATCGGAAACAAGAAAAAGATCCACTAGGTGGAGACGATGAAGCTCACTTAACTGACGTACCACTCGGCTAATCGTTCTCAGTAATGCACCTCCGGTTCCATAAACAAGACCACGCAAATCATCGACTTCAGAATTAAAATCCAATTCAAAAGAATGAACAATAGGTGGGTGGTGAAAGGGTGAGAAATTTGACACAGATGAGGGATACTGAGAGCTTTTACTGCGTTTGAAGCTGCTACAATCATAACGATGAGATGGAGGATAGCTAATGGAAGACATTCTATGCGATTGAAATTGCTCTAAATCATTGAATAAATCAGCTTGCTAATAAAAACAATGAAATTCAAGTTTAGCAAAACTTAAAAGTCATACACAACGAAATAAACTAGACCAATAATATTATATAATTCTAAATGATATAATAATATAGATATAGTTAGGAAAGGCTACATCATGTATTTGAATGAAACTCTTAGGAAGAAGCCAAAAAATGTAACTCAATAATTTAGTTATATCTGTTATTATTATTTTATTTGAAAACATAGATATTGGTACAAGGGGGCACCAGATACATGGGTGAGGGCTACGATGCTGCCCGGGTGCTCAAACCGAAGCAGGTGGCTTTCTTAGGGGACCACACCAGGAGCCTTCGATCTAAAGGTCTGATCTACAGGGCAGTGGAGCATCGTGAAGAGATGCAGACTCATGGTAGCCGGTGACCAACAATTGGTTCATACGCCATTTTTTCCTTCAGGATCCTGGAGCCCATGTGCATCATTGGTTCGGAATCAGGGTTTTCCAACTCCCGTAGATGAACTCTCCGTATCCACCAACTCGATTAGAGCGCCGGACATTCGCTTTTCGTCCTCTCAGTTTTGTAAACAACACCTCCGCCACGAGAAGGCAATGAGTAGGACTTCCCTGACGGAGGCCATATACGCGTGACCATGTAAGAGCATTTTGAGAGGGAGAACGGACTCTACCCACTCTCGGCCGTACCAGGGCATTTGGGGGAAATATCTGTTGATACCGTAAATTACAGACATACATTGGATTAGTAATTAATTAATACCAACTATATCAGTTCGATACACCTAAATTCATTTATCGACCGGATATTCAAATTGATATGTACCTTATTCTAATTTTTGATATCGTTTTGGTCAGTTGTGAATCGTGTTAGCGGGACATAGACTGGATTAAAGCATCCTCAATGCACGATCGCTTTGGTGCACGCTGATTGGCTAATCGGCGTTAGTCAACACTAGGAATCTCATGTGAAAAACTATAAATATACTATCATTTTTCCTATCGTACTTACTTGCTTCTTACTTCCATCTAACCTCGTTATTTGGAATATAATCTCTTTTATGTCCAACCATGTTCTGATTGGTCGAATCATAGCTTACGAAAAACGGTCTCAGAGATCTGTCTCCAACCGGGAAACTCATTCATCGGTTTATAGTAAGCATATGACAACTTCCCCAGAGGATCCTTACAAAATGTTGAGTCGTCTGAACAACTTGAATCCAAGAATGCTTGCAATGTATCCCTCCCCCTATAAATGGTGTATGCTGGCTTACGACTTTCAAACGATCGTCTTTGGTCTAACTAAAGAAAGTGAAGGGATTATGCATATTGACCAGTCTACTAGTTTCAGAAGTCTTATCAGTCTTGGTAGGTATTCAGCTGACGAAATCTTGGCATAAATACAGGAAACTCAGTTAGTACTTTTGAACCTGAGCCATCCAAACATGACAAATAAATAAAAGCTCCAGAGTATGCTTCCAAATAAATAAGAGTGAGTGTTGTACACTGTAATTTAAGGTTTTGTAGGACAATGGACATGCTGATGTTAATATACCCTGGTTATTTTTTGTGCTACAATTCATTAACGTGGAAAGTTACAAATCTTCATTAAATATGATAAACAGCTTTGTAGAGTTTTGTTTAACCCCCACCATTAAAACTGAAAACATTTGTTGAAATTTCTACTTTAAAGATATCCTATTAAACTGAACAATGAAAATGATCAATAAATATATAATGAAACTGGGTACTTAAAGTAGTGAAATGCTTACACTATTTTCAGAGGATAAATCAGATGAAAAGTCCTGAATTTCATGCTCTTGCAGCTCAAATATTAACCTGAGAGTAGCTTCGGCATCTGGATCACCTTCAATAATGAAACCAGTAAGTCCATAGTCTGTTTCACGCATTGCATTACGGTTCAGATTTCCATATGATAAATTTTCGATTTCTTTAGGTAGGTCACTATATTCATTGCCATCTGAATCGCAGGCATTATTAGGTTCATTCTTCTGTACATCTAATTTGAAACTGTATTCAAGAAACTTTGCAACAAGGTTTAACGTTCGATTAAGTAAGAACAAGTCATCAGTTTTCAAAAACTTGTAGTTGCGAATATGGCAACCAATCGCCTTTAAGCAACTAGAAAATAACCCAAATAAATGGAAACATTACAAACTATCTGAAGATAATCCGTAGCTATAAGGAACTTATTTTTAATTCCGGAGTTGGAGATAATTTATTTTTCAAAAGAGAATAATAAAATCACACAAGATTGACTAATCATTGCTAACTCCTAGTCTGAGCCATGTTGATAGATGCAAATGACTTGGTTAGGGTCCACGCGATCATCGCAACCAATGGTTGGAGACTCTGGGCGATATGGCTCAGAATCGATCACAATCGCATGGGCGTAGTTACTCTTTGTCTTCCCTTAAACTGTGAGATTAAAATTACTTTGTAATTTTCTTTCTACGAACTGATTCTTTCTCGCTGTATTATATCCTTATATGCAATCATATTTTGTATATATTACCGCCATTGAAGTAACTGCTCTCATGAATTAGGTATGAGGTATGGCAATGGTGCACATGGGCTCCAGTATCCTGCGGGAACAAATGCCGTATGAACCAATTGTTGGTCGCCGGCTACCATGGGACTGCATCTCCTTACGATGCTCCACTGCCTTGTGGGTTAGACTATTAGGTCAAAGGCTCGGGGTGTGACCCCCTATGAAAACCACCTGCTTCGTTTTGGGCACCCGGGCAGTATCACAGCCCACACACAATGAACTGAACTATCTATGATCATGAAAACAAATTCTCTTGCTTCGACGAACATTCAAATGATTTAAATATTATTATTGCTGCTATTATTATTATTATTATTATTATTATTATTATTATTATTATTTACTACATCATCATTCACCTCCCTTCATTCCTACTCTGTCTATACTTATTTTTTTCGACTTATACAGCAGCACGTCTATGGTGGAAATCCGACTGTATCTAAACGTTCTCGAGTCACTGTCCGGTTGAAAATTGTATGTTACCACCGAATACGAGGACTGAAGCAGTTTTTCTGAAACCACGTGCACCATTCAAACTGGCTGCCTTCAACGTTCGCACATTTATGCACGTCGGACAACAGACAGAGCTGCTATGTCTTTAGAAAGTCTTAATATTGATGTCTGCTGTCTATCCGATACCGGTATTCAAGACTCCAATCACGAAAATCATGCATAAATATAGGAACAAAAATCAAACCAATGGGAGAAACAACCAAAACAAAGAAGTAAACAATGATAAATTTAAGGTCAACAAGAACCAATCAACATCGAGGTGCACAAAACAAGCTGTGAAACACATATGGAGAAATTCGAACACTTCACTATTTGAAGTTTGTGCTGATGATGTCGTTCAGAAGAACGATGAAAGCTCCTCGACCAAAACATCCAGCTCAGAGAACAAAACTCCACCAACTCTAGTGAAGTACTACAAATTCGATCTCCATCTGTCACTTCAAAAAGCTTGTTTTACGTGCGCTTATCCGGGGACCCTGTGGCATCTTCGTCTGGCCTTCCTGGCGTTGGTGTCGCACTAAGCGCTAGAGCTGAGGCAGCACTAATCGATTGGATCCCCATTAACAGTCGGTTATGTGCTGTCAGATTAGAGAGTTCCATCAAAGTGAGAAGAAATCGACGTGAGAAACGATGTGTTTTCGTCATCTCCGCCTATGCCCCGACAGATTGCAGCCCGGATGCAATCAAGGATGAGTTTTACCACCAGTTATCTGTTCTTCTCCAGAAAGTGCGTTCGACAGATATTGTAGTACTAGCCGGATAATTGAATGCTCAGGTCGGGTGTCTAAGCACAGAAGAGTCGTTTAGGTGGCCGATAGGGACTTGTTGGTCGCAGGTCAGATAACGGGGACCGTCTACTGCAACTGTGCTCAGACCACAACCTGTTTCTGGCTAGCACTAACTTTCGCCACAGTCATCACCGATGTGCCACCTGGCGTCCTCCCTCTGCATCTCAAGCCTGGACTCAGATTGATCACATCCCGATCAGCTACCGCTGGCGTGGTTGTGTACAAGACTGCTGCTCCTTTTGGAGTACTTATCTGGACTCTGATCATGCCTTAGTCTGCGCCAATCTTGCCTTACTTTTCAGTGGACAACGAAGTGACCGCCACCAACGGATTGATGTTAGCAAGCTGGTTGCAACTCCTGTTGCAAGTAAGTATCAAACCGAGCTAGCTTCTAGGCTAGCTACCACTCCACCGAAAAGTATAGATGAGCATTGGTTGCAATTGCATGACGCCATGAAAATGGCGGGTACAGTCAGTTGTGGGTTTACGAAACGTCCCGCTTATAAGCACTGGGTTTCTTCAGGCTCCTTACAACTCATTGAAGCCCGTCGGTCTACTCCGGGTGACCGTGAGTTTGACCACAAACGAAGGATGTTACGTAGTGAAATCGGGCAAAGCTTGCGTAAGGACCGAGAAGCCTGGTGGTCGAAGCGTGATAATGAGCTGCAAGCAGTAGCTGCATCTGGTAACTACCGGAAGCTCTCCCAACTCATCCGAGCCACTGGCAGCAAGAAGTCTGGTGTGAGTTAAACAATCTGCGAGGATGATGGGATGCCAATCACTAACATCCACCGACGTCTTGGACGATGGGCAGAATTTTTCGAAGGGCAGTTCAACTGGCCTGTTGCTCCGGCAACATCGGTCAGACTATCCTGCCCTCCATGGCCGGTGAAGACTGATCCACCAAACGAGGAGGAAGTCCGCAAGGAACTCCAACTCTTGAAGCGTTACAAATCACCTGGCCCAGATGACTTACCTCCGGCTCTTTTTAAAGATGGTGGTGACTTTCTGACTACGGAACTGACGACGTTGTTTACAAAAGTCTGGGAACTAGAGAGTGTACCAACGTCATGGAATGAGTCGATAGTTGTCCCTATCTTTAAAAAGGGTTCACGTCGTTCCTGTAACAACTATCGGGGGATAAGTCTACTTCCGATTGCGTCCAAGCTATTGGGTTCCATCATACTTCGTAGGTTGTTCAAAACCCGAGAAAGATTGACTCGCGAGGAGCAGGCTGGGTTTCGTTCTGGTTGAGGATGTATTGATCATATCTTCACCCTCCGCCAAATGTTAGAACACCGCCATACTTATCAAAGGCCAACAATCGTAGTGTTTCTTGACATCAGGGCTGCCTTCGATTCGTTGGATAGGACTGTTCTCTGGGATTGTCTATTGAAGAAGGATGTGCCTGAGAAGTTTATTAACATCCTAAAAGCCCTATATAAATCACCTCGGGCAGAGTGAGGGCATACAACCACCTTTCTCCATTGTTCCATTCGAGCAGTGGGGTTAGGCAGGGTTGCCCAATTTCATCATTCCTCTTCAACTTTGCCATCGATGACATTCTGGAAACAACTCTGATGGATGTACGTAATGGTGGTGTGGATCTGTTGCCTGGAGAAAGATTTCTCGACCTTGAGTATGCGGATGATATTGTCTTACTGTGCGATAATGCCCGAGCCATACAATCCGTACTTAATCAGTTGGCAATCAATGTCCGTAGGTACGGTGTATGCTTTGCACCTTCGAAGTGCAAAGTACTTCTACAAAACTGGCAGGATTCCAATCCTGTACTCACTCTGGATGGTGAGCAGATAGACGTAGTCGAGAAGTTCGTGTATCTGGGTAGCTGCATAAGTGCTGGTGGGGGTGTGAGTGATGAGATCAATGCACGTATAATGAAAGCCAGAGCGGCTTATGACAATCTGGGCCATCTTTGGCGCCTTTGTGATGTTAGTCTGACCGTAAAAGGTCGGATCTACAACGCGTTGGTGAGAGCAGTTTTGCTCTATGCATGTGAAACCTGGCCGTTAGACGACTTTCTGTTTTCGATCGTCGTTGTCTCCGAAGGATTGCTGACATTCAGTGGCAACATCATGTTAGTGATACAGAGGTTCGGCATCGTGTGTTCGGGCACAGAGACGATAATGCGATTGGTGTCACCATCTTGAAACACCGACTTCGGTGGCTTGGATATGTTCTACGAATGTCGTCCCAGAGAATTCCACGTCGTGCATTATTTGCCGACTCTGGGACTGGTTGGAGAAAGCGGAGAGGTGGTTAGTATATGGCATGGTGTCGTGGTATGAAAGAAAGCTGCAAAGGACTGGCTTGTGTCGGTCCTTCACGACTCCCTGGTTGGGGTCCGAGAGATCAGTCAGTCAGTAACAACGTAGAACTTCGTACGTACGTACATCAGTTCGAGTTGCCACACCACATTAGCACAGAGATGCCGTGGTCGATTCAAATCCCGTAGTGGTAGAGGTAATAAGATGGTGCTAAACAGTGGCTAGAAACGTTATCAGATATGGCTCAGAATAGAAGCCAGTGGCGATCCTGTTGTAACCTTTTACTTTCTTCATAAAAGTGGTAGTTTCTTCCTTAACTAAAAGATTTGTTCTGATTGTACCTTTCCGTTCCCCCATTATGACTATGATTATTACTACACTCCCTTACACCAATCTCTTCATTATTTTTTTTTTAAATTTTTTTCGTTCCTCAATTTTTTTTCTTCTTAAATTCTTATTGTTTTGTGTGGCGCATATATATTTGGCGCACTCCTGTACCAATATATATGTGTTCAAATAAATAAATAAATGAGGTATGGCAACTTAGACTGATGTATATATGTGCCTCTTTCCACGTTGTAGATGACTAACTGAATCATCACTATAAACCTGTTTTAGAACTGAACAACAACCAATTACTTTACCAATGGATTTTATAGTGTGTGTTAAATAAAAACAGAAGTCCAAATGCTCCTGAACTAGGGAACGATTAGTAAGCTGGCAATAAGACGTAACTATTTTGACAATAAACAAGCACTAACAGCTAGATGTGGTCATGACCACCTCAATAACTATCAACTGAGAATAAAGCTAATCAAAATGTACAAATGTTAAAGCTACGAATAACTGGCTCGCATTTTAACACAAATAAAAAAGTTGATAACGAAAGACTAGGTTCTGCTCCTAAAATAGTTCACGTGAAAAGAAGTGAGTTTGATAAGTGTTTGAAAATTTTTTGCTTCGTCCGTAATAGCTTAAAATGGTCATATCATTTGTAAAGCCCATAATTTAAATAAGTTGCCTAAATTTCAGCTAAATTATTTTAAGTACACACTAAATTCAGTCGCTGCTGTGAAAATTATAAATTGACGAAATAAACTATCACTCTGCAACTCATCCCTACCCTTTAAATGCAGTGAGAAGTACAGTTTGTATAAAAGCTTTCTTGAATCGAAGCTTCCAGAAGATTTTTCGTAAGGAAATGACATCCTTATGAACAGAATATTCACAAAAATAAACATGATAGAATTTCATAAAAGACTGGATGAAATTAATTTGTAGTCTACTCACTCATCAATCAAAGAAAACCTGATTGTTAGGCACAGCTTTCGTTCATCGTATCAGAATGTGACATATCACTGTGTCAATATTACAATCGCAAGTTCAGATGCTATTATGATAGTGTCAGCAGTTACATCTATTTTAATATATTTGGTTTCAATTCGTTTTCTGCTAAAATCAGGCCTCATATAAAACTTACCTGTAGTTATAGGACTGGTATATATTTCCTTGATTCAGGTTACACATAAATTTAACAACTTAAACGACTGAATTTGGTAAGAAGTACGAATCAGACATACGATCATTAAAGTAGGGGAGTATTAAGTCACTAAACAAGGTAATGACAAAAAAAATAATTGATTCTATAAACGACGTTTATATCTTTCTCTAAAAAATTAAGTATGACTCACCAAGACAAACGATAGCCTTTAATATCATACTGAAGTTTTGTTAGTCGACGACACGGTGGCTTAAAAACGATTTTCCTCCACAAAACAGGAGATTGAAACACATTATACCACTTTCTACACACACGAGCAGCTCGTGAACGTTCATTCCAATTCAAATAAATAAAAATTTGCTCTAGGATTGAATCCGGTATATTTATCATTAATTAGGTTAAGCTTTATTTTTTCTTCAGAAAACAAAACTAAAACAGCCAACAAAAAGTCCGACTTGGCCAAAAGTTTTGGACAATTAGTATTTGCGAAGAGTACCGCTGAAGTTCAATGACATTACAAAGGTGTTACGACAACTGTATGTTATCAATAAATTGGATGTAAATGAAAAGAAATAAATACAAAACTCAGGAAATTATTAACGCTTGAAACATTTAGATGGAACCTCAAAGTAAATTGTATACTAAAACATGTCACACAAATCTCTTTCATAAAAATCGAAATGAATCGAAAACAAGTACCCTCATTTATACCTTACAAACTAAGTACTATGTCAAAATCACTTGTCCAGTGATTCATAAAATATATTTGATACATAATTTTTACACACCTAAATTACTGAATAGCTATTTGCCCATAAAATGGAAATTTCACAAACAGACTAAAAGCTAATAGAGAATAGTAGCCGAATTCAAGGACATAGAGAAAAGATCTCTGAAAAAAATTACATGAAATATACATGACTGTAATAGCTAAACACATATCACTATACCCTTGTGAAGCAAAATACCATGTTATTCGGCCATAATTAACGTAGAGTCGGCATAAACGTGTACTGGACCAAAACGAACACATTAGCACAATGAAATAAAAGTAACAAGATGAATAACTAAAAACTCGAAGCAATCCAGTAGAAATTGTAATTATAAGAACTAAGCATTGGAAATATGATTCGGGATGACAAGAGGAAAGTATAGGCATGAGATGCTGGAAAACAAAGTCCAGAAGAAGACAGAGAATCCATATACTTGAGCTATCTTGACATATTCCAAGTCATGCTATTTAGCACCTTTAATCAATCATCGACGTTGTCGCGCGGGCCGCAACCAGAAACTATCTGACTAATTGACGTCTTTAGAACTTGCAAATTTGCAAATGAGCTTAGGATCACTTTTAATGTGAAAACAGCAAATCCCGTAAAAACAAGTAGCGGTTTTTACCAACCAATTTGCCACGACAGATTGCTCGGATATATTATCACTGTATATAGACAGTTCAAAAAGATTGACAACAATTGGCTTAAATTCACTAACAGAGCTTGAAAAGCATTCATTCAGTGATTTACATATTCAATCTTCCAGACATCTTTCATTGCAACTTCTACAATAAGTCCTTTGTTTATCTGGCAAATAGTGTTATACATTGTGTTGCGCCATTTTCTTCACAGTCGGCTATAAACTGAGTCATGGAACAGGAAATAATGCAGTTGACTGATGTCAGCATAGAGAAAAATGTTTCCTTACAGCAACTGATAGGAGTGTCAGTGCTTCCTGTCAACCGAAAAACGATGCAAAACAGATTAGTGGGACATGGAAGTCACTTATGGTATTTAGACAGCGAAAGTTTTAAATCATACTGGTGCAATTTTTTTCACTCGATGTCCAGAGTGGACAAATAAACTTTAGTAGCCTTTAATTCTATCCCACAATTACCTATGGGCAATAGTAAACCGTAATCGTAAGACCACTACTCACTGACTTATAGTCACAACTAAACGGTTTTGGACGTTACATGCATTGGTGAGATTTTCCCCAGTTAGATACGACTATATTTACCACGATCTACGAAACGCTAGAGAGTTATAAGTCAGAAAACTGTGTACGGGCAGTAAGTACCCGTGGTGAGACTACAGTTTATGGGTGACCTGTAAAGATAACCCATAAACCGTCGATTGACCGGCGTTAGTGACCTTGAGTGTCCACCTAATACCTAGGACCGAATAAATGTTAAAAACCAGCATGAGGAATGAGAATTATGATTTTCACTTGATGGTTAAGGTTCAGAATTAGATTTTGCGTTTTCATCATGAAGTGACATCAGTTATAACGCAAAAAAATCTATTTAGCCTAATGAATGAGTGACTGATCCAAACTAAATAGCAGTTGAAGAAGTTGAGCGAAGTCTACCAACTCGTGACCTGGTCGATATTCAGTGGTCTAACTGTCGGATGATTTAGCTACGGCTTAGTGAAATTTTACTGGCCCAGCAAGGGAAATGATTTTGACCGCGACTGTATTCGCATGTACATCACCGACCACCTAAGAAATGCAGAATTTTGAGATGAACTGCGGCGGAAACATGTCTTGATTATAACATCACAAACAACAAAATCAATTTATTAAGCTAGCTTCTACCTTGTGCTAACAGTAACGCAATCGAAGAATCTGCCGCCCACCCAAAAAAAAGTAAAAAATCTCTCAAATTAAAATAAAGCAGATCATTTAAGAACTGCCGTCTCAGTTATCTTGTTGCAGGAGTGGCACGGAATTATTTTATTTTCATCGGTATTGTGCAGACTTTTTCAGAGTGCTTTTATCAACTAGTGGTAGTTCTCGTTTATTTATTCTCAGTTTGTTTTTGCATGACAGTGGACTATTTCATTTTACTTCAGTCAGTCACTTCAGGATTTCCTATATGTGTTTGTTGCTACGATCTTTTTAGTCGCACTAATGCATGTTTCAAGGTGTGCTTACCTTACACCTGTCTGCTATCCGTACAATACTGTGATTTTTAAACTTTCGAATTATTAGAAAACTAACTTACTATATACTCACCATTTTTTGCTCGTTTTTCTACCTAAAACTCACACTGATTCCTCTTCGTCAGTCTCACGAATCGACGTATAAAATATTCACACTGTAACACTTTCGTAATCCACTTTTATTATTACATCAAATTAACGTAGTCGGGTGATCTTATCCGCAACGCAACCATGTAAACTTAATGTACCGGTCGTCTGTGCGTTCAAGTAACCACAGATTTTGACATTTCATAATGTATTTTTAATTAAATAACTAGATTATATAGCTAATTTTGATCTTTTTTTATATTTTTATTCGCCACGTTTAACTGCGTTACACTGCACGTCCATTGCGTGCTGGGATGATATCTCAAGTCATAGTGAGTTTATTCACATAGTTGATTGTTTCCAGATAGACAGTCAGTGCATGATTTTACTGTAGAAAGGTTTATTGTACTATAAACTATGTTTTTATGAACAACTGCCTGTTGTTTACAGTCGGAAAGCAATATATAAATTATTTGTCTTCTGTTCGGTAAGTTCAATTGGCCTATATTTCGTGTTTTTGTTTTATCGTCTTAATTATGTCCATTTAACTACTTTAAGCAATATGCCTGTGCAAATGAAACAATAACTATGACACTTGCTTAGTTTAGTATTCTTGGTTGTCGTATAATTCAGTTTAGTTGAAAGAATTATGGTATAGTGCTTGAAGTCTGTAACGAAACAGATCAGCCTAGTAAGTAGAGTTGCCTGTTTCTGATGAGTATACTGGTTCAAATCAGTCTGATTAAAAATAGAAAAAAAGTGCTTTTGGTACTGTTGCTGTCATACATTATAAGAGAGCGATAAGTATGTTTGGTGTTTATTTCTAGATTGTACATCTATCACTGACCATATTTCATGATCACTGTCATTAAACAATTTCCCCAGCAATAACATCGGTAGCAGGATAGCTAAGTATCTGAGCTTTTATTTGCCCGTAGAAGAGCAGTATACAGTCTTAGAAGATGAGTGTTCTGTATTTCAATTAAATGCAGTTGGCTGTGGACAAATGTTAAGAATCTTTTTGACAACTAGGACTTTTAGTTCATCAAACACTAACTCTGCTTGTATGTCTCCCTGTTAAACTAGATGCAGATACATGGTAATACTTAAATGAGAGCAAAATAATAAAAGCATTGAGATACGGTATTAAGTCCATGTTATGCTTTGCACAATAAATAGCTGACCTGACCTAATATTCATGAACTAAAGGTAAATCACAACTGCATAAATTCTTTGCTAAAATACATGTAATTTGGTTATTTATCTATTCCACATTTCTGACTAAATTCAATACTGTTTTCTCATTTAGAATGCAACAGGACTGAGTCTTCACAGATGTTAAGAACTGTTTCGCCCTTAGAACTATGGCCCTATGGATCTGTTTACGGGAGACCCAACTAACAGTAGATTATAAAAAGGATGCTGGATGTCCATTTTAATCTCACAACCACTTCCAGTACTTTTTGAGTTACTTCTTTTACCCTTTCGTTTGGAAAAAACAACAAAAACTGCAGCTTAACATTACAAATGCAACTTTTAGACTGGAACTTGGTATAAACCTTTGTTTCATATTCGATTCTTAATGAAAGTTCTCGAATAAATTTTTGAATTTAATGCTACTTTGTTTTATCTACTTAATCGTTGCAAGAAACTTGTGATAATCGAGCCTCTCATCACCTAATTCATGTGTTCAGGCTTCCGTGTCTATTAGCAGGGGATCACCAAAACCTCCAAGCAGGAACCTAGGTATGTTAACATTAAAAGATCCAGTCGCCTCCCAAATGACTCCTGGGAAGTCGCTTGGACTAGTTCGGGGGGCAGCGAATTCCAGCATTCAACAACTCTTAAGGAGTAGAAGTTGCGTCTACAGTCCATTCTGCTATGTCGTGTCTCTAGTTTCTGGGACTAAGCTCAAATAGGTGTTTAAGAAAATGTCCAGAAGTGTTAAGGATCCTGTAAGTAAATAGGTCACCTCTAAGACGTCTATACTTTAATGAGTAGAGGTTAAGTGATTGGAGGCGCTCTTCATAAGGTGATTTGGTGCATATCTCCGTCACTTTCTTAGGAAGCCTACAGGCTCGGGTCCTTTCACAACTTATTCTAGCCACCATGAGTTGCCACGAAAACTGATGGATGGACACGCGTTACACATCCTAACCGTCCCTGCATCTAATCTCATAGCTCCTTATTCAAATGTCATATGATAGGCAAGTAATGCTTCTACCGACACTAATGGAACACGAGTAATTCAAAGGCACCCTGTATGGTACTTTACATTGGTCTACGCACTCACTTAGCTCTTTAGTGGGAATATTACTACAGTCCTGCTAAAAAACCCATGAACCCCCCTACCACCATCAAAACAATAAGTCTGTATTTGCTGCATATAGCAATTTTATTTTTCAGAAGATATAACAGTAAGAATTGGAGTAAAATAACAATATACAACAGATGCACGTGGTACATGTCTTCATCGATCATCTGAAATAGAGAATACGGATATTAGCTTAACATGCTTATTTAGAAAGACTAGTGTTTACTTTGAACTTACTGTGTGAGAAAGTTATACTGGAACTGTGAATAATGTAGGAATCTAGTCTCCCAGGGCGTACGAAGCACTCAAACTGGAAGACAGTTGTCACAAATTAATTCGAATATGAAGTTGAGAATTTGCAAGTACTTTTCATCGTAAAGGTGAACATATTAGATAACGGTTGACATCATACCGTAAAAATAACAAATTTGCGAGTGGTGAATTATGGTCTATAAAAAGCTGAGCTTAATAAAAAAAAAAAAAAAAAAAAAAAAAAAAAAAAAAAAAAAAAAAAAAAAAAAAAAAAAAAAAAAAAAAAAAAAAAAAAAAAAAAAACAGATTTCCGGTTTTTCAATGTTAAGCTTGCTTTAACGCACTACGTCATGCGTACAACCCCTCCATTACTGCTATGTGGCATATTTTTTCATAACAAACCCTCTGCAATAGATTGGTAGCATCTGTGAATTTGTCTATGGTTGTCGGAAGCCTGAGTACTTTCGAAAACAATACTGACATCCCCTACGGCTAGGCACTAAGTATTAGTTTGACTCATTGGTGGGATATTGTTGTCCGCAATACTGAAGAAAATTAAAAACCGGAAATTGTTTCCTTTTATTTTGCCGATAACATCATAAAGGACAGTTAGGAATGAACATGCGGACAGTCAGTCACAGGACGCAGCAACAGTTATTTCAGCTAAGAAAAAACGAACTTCGGCTTTTGATATCTTGAAAACAAGTCGAAACTAAACCGATTTTCATTTTAAAACATAAGACTAACCAACTTGACTGAAGAAATACATTGATTAGAGTAGAAGCAGCAAAAACCCAAAAAACAATGCTGATTCGAAGTAAATTTCACACCAACATGTAAAACCCTACACTAACTGCGGCATCTTAGCACATTGAAACATTAATTACACAGCTACACAAAAGAAATAGCTAAAAGAAGCACAGAACGAAGAAAGCCGGCCGCCATTACGTACAAAGATGGCGAATATAATAATTCCCGCCACATTCTGATTGGTTGCTAAGCTGAAAGGCACATTTACGAAATTGAGTTGCGTTTAATTGCAGCCACGTAGTCAGTCAACGAAAGTGTACAAGGATAAATGATTTACAGTTTATGTTATTACCGCTCGTCTTTCATCCATTACGTCAGTTAACTGGTGTATTCACGACACACAGTGTAGATTTCTTAAAAATGAGATAGCACCATAACAAGACAAAATCTCTTCTGGCAGCAAATTATGTAAAAATTCTAAGATGGACGCGAAATAATGCCAAACACTCATTGCTCCCTTATTTTATTGCTTTCAAATAGTCTTAGATATATATACTAGGACAAACCATCACTAAGGTGTGGGCTATAGAAACCTCTAAATAACCAACAGCCCACGATGTTGTGGCTTCGAGATCCTATACGGTCAATGAAATATTACTGGGCAACAATCAAACCACCCATCAAGATAAAACATTTAGATTTCGAACGACAACGTGTCGAAACTGTCAAGGTCAAATATGACCGCGGATTGATTACCCGCAATCCATAGACATGACAATGCAACAGAACTTTGTATTCACCTAGCCTGTTTTTACTAATGCATTTCATCCGTAATGTCACAGTAGTTATATGCATTCATCAGAGAATTCATAGTGTATGAAGACCAAAACGAAAGCAGTCTGCGTAACGTACTAACCGCTAGGAAAGACTTCGACACAAGCTAGTAGGTCACATCGATGTTGCTCAACTCGAGTAGACCGTTATCATCCACATACACATGTCAAAAAATAAGTGAACTAAGCTGACTAGCTGGACGTGTCCAGAGAAATCAATATTCAATACCTGTGGAACCATTTATATGAGGGGTTTATTTAACAAGCACATCTGCTACACTTGACAAGCCATACATATAAGTTAGAAGATTTTCCTCCTGAAATATTGCACAATGGAAAAGATCTAGATGTCATGATCCTGAATAGTACAAAGTCTTTTGCTGAATGTGGTAAACATGCCCAAAGGTAGACCTTGTTCTAGCAGTCTTAGGGCTTACGTTTGATAAGCCCGACAAGAGAAATTTACGAAAATTTTTCGAAAAATTTATTTGGAATTTCGGAACAGCGTTTCCAACTTCGAATCAAAAGGATAAGAATACCCTGGTGATATAAAATCAACTCCTGGATTCAAATCCACGTTTTGCAGAGAATGCCTCACATCACAGAATTTTTGACCATTAATAAATAGGCAACTCAGATTCGATCTTTTAATGAAATACAGCAAGATAAACATTTTCAAACATCCTCTAAAAACTCTTGAAAGCTCAGTTTCAGTGCGACTTCTTCAAAAAATAGAGCAACAATAAATTTTAATAGACTGTTGATACACCTTTGGTTCCTTGCGAGTAGTCAAATCATGGAGATTTCCATCGAATAAAGTGGTCAGAAGGGCACTGTAATCATACTGAGAGAGAACTTGCTAAGTTCTAAAAGACTCAGAACTGCATATCGTAACAATTTACTAATAATTCCTTCACTCCTTGTAATTTCGCTCAACTAAATACCAACATGAAAGCATCGACTATTTATTTTCTCTAGATATATGAACTCTTTCATCGAAAGCCTCGTTCAGTTAATCCACGACCTAATGTTAATTCTCTTGTTACGTCCAAGATACTGCTGTTGCTAGCATCCTTGAACACTACTTCACTAGACATCTCCCCAAATCATAACATGATTGAACAGGAATGTAATTATATACCGAATAAACATGGTTCAAAGGAAGTAAAAATCGCAGTGAAAAATGACCATACACTTATAGTTTTTACGCAAGAGGATCCCACAATTTTCTCTGGGTATCCACTGGCGCTGATTGGTTGAAAAACAAACGATAAATGTGCCCCTAACACAATCCTTCACGGAACATATTCTACTCTAATTTATCTCCTGCTAACACCACCCATTTGAGTAGGTTCGTTGGATCTGGTGTCAGAGTCTACGTCTGTGCTTACGATTTGTCCACCATCTAAGCAACAAAGAAGTGGAAGCACTTTGCTCAAACAGAGACTGTCTTGTTTGTTTCAGAGCTTCAAAGCTGCCCAGCAAAACATCAAAATGTACTCTATGCTGAGTCTCGTTGCCGGAAAACAAAGTCGCTTCCAATTGGGCAATATGACGCATCCAATCTTTCGAGCCATGTGACACACCATGAACCACACTTACTTTCTTTGGCCAGCCATCTATGTAGGATATTTGCCACAATAGTCCATAGCAAGTGTATATTGACCAACAGTGAAAAATTGTCTTTGTTCACAATGACATCGATTGACGTCAATCTACCTGTTCCGTTGAGGCTCAAGAGATGGAGCCGCACGGACAACATCGAAATGTGTTCGCATTTTTCCGCCAAGTAAAGCTTCTACTGGCGGGATCCTGCTACGTGTCTAAGAATTCGGTGTAGAGCGATATAAACTCAGGAACCTCTTGAAGATCTCTTCGGTGATCTACACGTCTTTCAACTTTCTCATAGCATTATTAAATGTGCCAAGAAAATGTTCCACTTGTCCATTGGATTGAGGATGGAATGTGGGTGATTGAACATGATTGATTCCGTTCTGACGATAAAAACTCTGAGAGGATAGCAGACGTAAACTGTGTTCCATTGTCGCTAATTATCACTTTTGGAACCCCAAAACGACTGAACAGTTGACGTAGTTTTCTGACTCTGCAGCTTGCAGTTGGATATCCCATGAGAAAAATTTCTAACCATTTGCTGTGTGAATCAACTACCAGAAGGTAGGTTAGTCCATGAAGTGAGCTAGCGAAGTTTACATGCATACGCTGTAGTATTTGTAGCAGCTTATCTGGAACGATGACGCATCCACCAAACAAAAGGCAGCTGTCGATGTTTGAGAGACCTCTGCGGAGATGATTTACTGACATTCTGCTGACTACTGCCATGGTTTATCTTTTGATAGCAATTCATTCAGGGGACATCTCAATCGATGCATTTCAAGTAGAAATGTGCTGTAATGACCAATTAATCACAAGAAGGATCTTAATGAATGGACATCAGTTGGTCCAGGCGTATTCTGAAGGGCTGTGATATTGGCAGGATCTGGTCGGCGACTGCTCTTATCTAAGATGAAACCAAGGTATTTGATCAAGTGGGTGAAGGAAATACACATTTATTCACATAGTTGGAAACTATATTCCAATACTCGGTTAAAAACGTGTTATAGTCAACCAGAAAGTTCACTGTCCGTCGAACCCACAACTATGATATAATCTAGATAATCTGCTGTACCAGGTCACACCAGTTAGCATTGTATCCATTATTCACCGAAAGATAACAGATGCGGACTTCATGCCAAATGGTGGATGGATGTAATGAAATAACCCTCGATGAGGTTTAACGGTCAGCTCTCTAATATCTTCACTTGCAGATAGTCAGCGTAGAAATCTATTTTCGCAAAATATGTTCCACCATTAAGCTCGGCAAACAGGTTTTTAGGGACTGATAAAGAATACTGATATACATCTAGTGCAGTAGATCAACCGGTTGGAAATCGGCACATAGAGTTCCATTGGCCTTCGCGATCACTACGATCGGTGCGACCCATTCAGAGTAGTTGACTAGTTGAATTTCACCAGCTTCTTGCAAACGAATAAGTTTCTGATCGACTAACTCAAAAGCAGCATGTAATACAGGACCTCTCAGACGAAAAATAGGTTTGGCATTTATTTTCACTGGTTAACGAGCTTTCATCTTGGTAGAATGACCAAGACTATTCTGAAAAACAGAGGCAAACTTTATCTTCAGTCTTTCTAGCAACTGTCCACCAGCTTTTTTGCAAGTACAGCGATGTTCAATGATGAGCATGACACGTCGCAGACACTGTTAGTAGGCACATCGATTATTCCAAATTTCTCCAAAATATCTACATCAAGAATACCACGGTTCGGTCTTTCAGCAAGATAGCATACCCCATAAAATTGACTCCTGCTTAAATGTTTGTGACACCTGTTTCTGCCATCTAATTAATTAAACAAGTTATTTGTTTTTTATTTGTTTTAACTTATCGTCATGTCCACTAATCGCATAACCTATTCAGGCGCTTTTATGAAAAGCCTACGATCTTTCGCTGCACAAGTTACAAAAATGTTCTATAAAAGACAACGTGGTGGTTGGCAATATGCGTTAAAGAGAATGAACATTAATCGTATGTCCATCCCCGTCTAAATGTCAAGCTGTTAACTTTAGCATGAGACATGAACGGAATCTAAACACCATTTTGAGATCCCATAATGCTTGTGCCATTGGAGACTGTTTGATAAACACAGTGACGAAGGTCAATTATCTTGGTGTTACCTTTTCCTCTGATCTCTCTTGGTCTTCCCACGTTTTATTGTTGTCGATGAAGGTTTTCCGTCTGACTGACTACATAAAGGGATTGAATGCTCTTGAGATTACTTGTCAATTCTTGCATATTACCTATTATTCATTACTGTTCTTCATTATTCTTTCCCGGGCTTTTAAGAAAAGGCTTTGCTGCATTGCAAAGAGTGCTGAAGGCAGTTGGCAAGATGTGTGGTGAATCTTTCGAAGTCATAATTAATATGGTTGTGGACAGACATCTAAAGTCATGCAAACTCCTGGCAGGTGTTATTTTATCAGATACTAACCACCCCCTTCACTGTCATGTTTCTCCTTGTATAGCTTCTGGTAGAATGAGACGTAATTACATTAAAATCCATCACGCAAGAAAAATGTATAAACGTTCTATAATACGTTACCTAGCAAATATGCTCTGTGACGAACAGGTTGTTAGAGTTAACCTAATTAATAACCTGCATTCTTGAAACGTCTTTAATTTGAAAAGTTTTACAGTTTTTCGGTTTTTTTAAAACCATTTTTTTGTATTTCTTACTGTTTTTTTGTGTAAGTAACTTGTTGAAATACCCTGTGCTGAGAATTCTATATTGTACCAAAACATAATATTGAATAAAGCCATTAATAATAATAGTAATGATAATAATAGTAATAATAATAATAATAATGGCTTAGTCGTGGAGTTTTCATTGTTCTTCAGAACAACATCATCAGCGCAAATTTCAAGTAGAAGTAAAGTATTCGAATTTCTCTAGATATGACTTACAGCTTGTTCTTTCGACCTCGATCTTGATTGGTTATTGTTCACCTTTAATTTTTCATTGTCTACTTCCTCATTTTGATTGTATCTCCCATTGATCTGATTCCTGATTCAACTGGAAAAATGTTGGAATCTTGGAAAAGGGGCAATACTGAAAGCATCAGAGCGTTTTTCGAAGCATGGCACTTAGGACAATCAACAAACAATGAAATGACTCATACTCCACGACCTAGCCATTAAGCTCAGAGAACAAAACTCCACCAAAGTACGATTCTCAGTTGCTATAGTAATGTAGAGTAGCTTCTGGTAGAATGAGACGTAATTACATTAAAATCCATCACGCAAGAAAAATGTATAAACGTTCTATAATACGTTACCTAGCAAATATGCTCTGTGACGAACAGGTTGTTAGAGTTAACCTAATTAATAACCTGCATTCTTGAAATGTCTTTAATTTGAAAAGTTTTACAGTTTTTCGGTTTTTTTAAAACCTTTTTTATTCATTTTTTGTATTTCTTACTGTTTTTTGCGTAAGTAGTTTGTTGAAATACCCTGTGCTGAGAATTCTATATTGTACCAAAACATAATATTGAATAAAGCCATTAATAATAATAATAACAGTAAATTCACTCTGTAATTCGCCAGCCAGTTTTAATACTCCACCTGATGAGTTTTTAGAAGTCTTTATAGATGGTTTCGCTGATGTCTTCCCAAGCAGGTTATACATTTCTCTAGACACTAAGATGGCATTCTATACCGCTTCAGTTTGAGGATGCGTTGATGTGATATTAATTTCGATAACGACATACTTACTCTGAATGTCAATGTCTGCTTTAAAAACTGCTACCGAAGAAAATGATTTAGATTCAGTTGACTTTGGCTCGTGTCGAGGATATCTTTTTTTTTTTCTTGGTCTTGTAAGTGCGACTCGGTGGATAGTGACCTACCTGACATTTATGCTACTTAAATAGGCAGAATCGCATATTATGTCAAGCACCGCATAACCAACAGTCATAAGTTTGTTTATTATGAAGTTTCCCGAATATTGTGAGGTTTCAACCCCGTGGTAGAACTGACATTAGTGAAAATTATCTGCGGATTTACCTGCTCATCCAACCCATTGTCGTGTCTGATTGTTTGTAGCCATTTACATTCGCATGTAAGTGTCACGAGTAATAACGTCTGGATCTTGATCCAGCTGGTTTCAAAGTTTAGTTCTAATCTCAGCATTTTGTGATGACTGAAGAGCTTTGATGAATACCAAGCACTTAAATTGGTCATCTGTCGACTAATGTAAATTGAACCGTTTATATTCTGTTCACGGTACTATTATCATCAAGCTCACGTTTCTTCAAATTTAGACGCTTTAAAATTATATGCTAGCTATGGCAAGATACTTTTATACAAAGACGCATTTCCGATCAGTCAACTAATACAGTGGGATTATATAATCGTATGGCGCACTGGACAGTGTTTTGCTCATTAAACAGGTCGATCCGACATGTTAATTTTTTCCACTCAACCTCACCAAGAGTATGACAACATACAGTTATCTTATCTACTCCGAAAGGATGGGAATAAGTCAGGTCACATCCGAAGACTTTTCGTGCCTATAGGTAACCCTCGTACTATTGATAGAAGAAACCAGAGAAGTAGTGAGTAGGTCTTTATTTCGTTCTTCGCGCAGTCACAGTGGAGCGTGGGATTATCCGTTCAGACAAACAAATGCTTTCAACATTCAATATAATATAATAAGGAATATAAGGCTTATACAAAATAAGGAAGTGAATGAATACTTGAACAATACTGTTTTGGCATATGCTTGGTTGTTTAGGGTCAACTCTTAACCAACCAACCTATGCTGTTACAGACTAACCACGAGATCCCTTCCAGATTCTTTTTCAGATTCAAGGAAAATATCAGCGACGACCCAAAAATTATAACCACATGAATGTGTTCTCTGAGACCTGCTATTTTACTACAAACAAAAACCATAGAGGGGATACGATAAAATAAGAAGCTCAACATAGCCGGCTTGATTGTTGACATACCCTTCGCGCTTAGTAACTAATAAACTTCTCTAACCCCATACTGAGTTAAAGATCGGAAAGAAATCTGTGGGATTTTGAGAGGGAAAATTCTTATCTAATGCTAAAAACTAACCACGACACAACGTGTTGTTTAGATCACCCTATATATTCAGGACTCTACTTGAATTTATCAATGATTAGCTTGCATAGGGGATGAGAACCTGTTAACAAAAGCTTCTTTCACTATTATGTTTAATCATTCGAGCTATCTGGTGGATGCTTAATCTTAGGAAACAAACAAAAACTAGTTGACGCGGTTATCATATATGTTACGTGCCTCTAGGTAACCCTCGTGACATTGATAGAAGAAACCAGACAGGTAGTGAATAGGTCTTTATTTAGATCTTCGCGCAGTCACAGTAGGGCGTTGGAATTATTTGTTCAGACAAACAAAGCCTTTCAACATTCAGTATAAGATAATAGAAAATATAACGCCTATACAAAATAAGGAAGTGGATGAATACTTGAAATATACTGTTTTGACATATGCTTAGTTGTTTGAGGTGAACTCTTAACCAGCCAACCTAAGCTGTTACATATGTACAAGTGTGACATGTGAAGAAAGCAACGAGGTACAACCCGGACTCCAAACCATCCTTACTACATCTCACGTTGACAGATCATGAGAATGATGTTGCAAACTCCCATTATATGTTACCCCTATGTAAAGATGACCATGTAGCTCTAGCCTTTGATTTCCATATAGTTGTCAATAACGAGTTTGCCAGTCCAATCCAGACCAAACGTCTGGAGAGCAAATATACGACATGTACATTTAGCGTCCTCAGTAAACTGATCAGTACTGTCAGGGTCCCCATTTGGAACGTCTTTGGATGTATTCAGAAATTTGTGCACAAAAGTCACTGTACCACAAATCCCGTAGACTGTACCAAAGAGTTAGAGAAATTCCACACCGTGGTTTAGCAAAAGGGTTTGTGCTTTTCTCCGTAAGAGGAGAAGAATGTGTGAGAGATTTAGGTCACTGAGATGAAAAAATCAAATTATCGGGAAGCTTGAAATAATAGTGCCTCGACCATCTGGAAGTTTAAAAGATTGCAGCAAGAAAAACTTAGTAAGAAATCTATAGAATACCCTAAACGCTAATATTTCTACACAAACCAATTGACTAGGAAAATAGGAAATATTCCAATATTATGGGGAGATATGAGTGTTGCGTCATCAGTAGAGGAAGATTACAGTAAATCTCAGCCATTCTCAAGTTACTTTAGCAATGTATATAACGTAAATATACTCTCCTCTTCATTCCTTACGAGCCACACACATTAAACGCTGTGACCACTGAAGAACTCAATACCTTTGGTCTGCTAAATGATCTTAATATAGGCAAATCCATGCAACCCAATGAAATACATCCTAGGTTACAAACAGAACTAGCAACTTTTGTCACGAATACCTTCAGAGTAATTTTTACTCTATCTGTAATCCGAAGTGGATTATCAAAAGACTAAAATATGATATAGTAAGTCTTATCTTCAAAACAGGTACAAGCGTGGTTGTTAGAATCTTAGAAAAGATTGCTCGGAAGGAGCTGTCTACTTATCTCGAATAAGGCCGAATTTTTTCGGAATAATAGCATGGTTTTAGAGCAGGTTACTCATTATTAGAAGCACATGAAGGTTGATGCACCGTTAAAGATCAAAAGTTATCTAAAGGTGTGGCCTATACTGACTTTAGCAAGGCTTTTGACAAAGTTCCTTACCACCAGCTGCTATGTAAGTCAGGTAACATCGGGATTAGAGGCATTTTATTTATTATGACAAAGAATATCTTAGCTGAGCACCAACTAAGAGTAAAGGTGAGCCGCAACTTGTCTAGCTGTAAAACTGTGTTTACCGGAGTGCTTTAGTGTACAGTTATGAGACCACTGTTGTTTCGCGTGTATGTAAATGACCTTCTTAGTCCCACATCATCACCGGCTTTGTATTATGCTGAAGATGTCAAGATATAGAAAGCGATAGAAAATAAGGGTGACGGTTTAGAGCTGCAAAATGATCTACAGAAATTACCAGAACGGTCTAGAATACAGCAGTTGCTGATAAGTACATCCACGTACATTATGATCTATATTGATCAACGGGCACTGAGACATATACGATGAATAAAACTGAACTACATATTATCCGAACACATAATGATCTACAGGTCATCGTTGGCTGGGGCTTAAAAACTACTCGAAAGTAATTAGTTACTTTTATAAATTTTGATAGAACGACTCCGTCTTGTAGTTGGTCTATTGAAATATAAAAACTACTGTCACTGCCATGATATAGCCACTAAAATGTTTGGAACCCTGTGGTTCAAAGAACTGCGACTGAGTCGAGTCCCAGAATAAGAAACGTGCCGTAAAATACTCGACTGGCTAAACTAAACTTATTTCAATTTTCATAAAGAAGAATCAGAGGTGACTTGATCACAGTTTTTAAATTACTTAGCGACAAGTTTGTATTTAATATATTCTCATTTTTCTCGTCCTTCTGAACATAAAATTTACAAGGACACTGAAAATGTTCACAATCCCAGAATAAATTACTTAGCATCTGATTATCGAATTTCTCATCGAATCATCAACGAATGGAATCCACTACCTCAACACGTGATTGGAGTTCTACCTATCTACGCACTCAAAAGCAAATTGGATCAGCTGAGAGATCACCATCTCCAGGACAACACTTGGCCACCTAGCCTGTCCTTCCAAAACCGAAATTGATTTGAGACTGCATTGCCGAGCGGTCAATTTAGTTTCCATATATACAGAAGGTCATGGTATGTTGCAGTAAGCATTGTGGTTGTTCTTTCTTAACGTATGTTCAGTGATATTAGTGTAACTTCGACGTAGAGTGCCCCAGTCGACTACTCGATAAACGTTTCAGGTTATGGTCTCGAATATGGTCCGTTCTAAGAAGACCAGAAAGATAAGACTTGCTAACATACAAGTTGTTATTTGAGGTACGGGATATGTATATGAGATCGCTTTGTATTCTATGAAAAAAGAAGAGAATTATTTGTTTTGCTCGGTCACAGTAAGGTCGAATTGGCACCATTTGTTCGGTCGATCCTACCACTTAAATACTCAATATATGTGAATGGATCACATTTAGTAAACAGAAGGCAATAAAATGATAACTTGAAGTCCTATTGAAGCACATGATCCATCTATGTGCATAGCAATTTTCACTGTGGTTTCCGAATTCACTGTTATCGGACCCGACTCATGTGCCTTGATATATGATAAGTTTAACCATTTGACAAATGTCTAATGGAATTGCCATATCTCAAACTCTTCTTTTAATATTTAGTCGCTCTCTAATTTCAGATGAAAATTAAAAGTGCAGCAGTCAAATCCTTTGTCTTTACTATCTTAGTATCATATAGGTCCCGTTATTTCGTTGAACTCACTCGATCGTTTTGTGACCGTGTTGAAATTCTTGTCAATACTGTTATTCAGTATTCAGTAATAAGGATAGATCTGTCGACCTATATTAATCCTTGCAGTTTGTAATACTGTGGAGGTCCAATCTCGTTTTGAATATATTAACAGATGGTGCTGATATTACGTGTTCCGGTAGAGAATTCCAGTAATTCACTACTCGGTGCTAGAAACGGGACTCCAGACGTAAACGGTTTGATCTTGGTTTTTGAACTTTCTTCGAATGTCCTCTCAAATGATCGGTTCTAGACGGGAGCAAAAGATAAGACATGTTAATACCAAGGTCATCGTTCAGTATACGATAGGCCAATATTAGATCACCTCTTATTCTACGGTAAGATAACGGAAATAAGTTAAGGTGTCTCAGTCTGTCTTCATAAGATAGGCCAGATAGACCTTTTACCATCTTAGTAGCTCGTCGTTGGACTCTTTCTAGCATATCTGCTTCATATTTGAAACAAGGACACGCTGCTTGAATCCCGTATTCTAAATGTGGTCGCACATAAGTCGGGTATAGTAATCTAAACATTTCATCATCTAAATACTGGAAAGACCTACGAATTGACCATAATACCCTATAGCCTTTCGCAGCAGCAGCCTTACAGTGACTAGTCGTTTTGAGATCATTGCTTAATATGACTCCTAAATCTTTATAGTTTCTTACTTTTGGTAGCATGAATCCACGTAGTGTATAGTCACACGATTCATCAGAGTTATTTAACTGCATCATTACATTCTTATTAGGATTTACTTCTAGTAACCACCTATCTAACCATGCCACCAATGAGCTAAGATCGTCCTGTAATACTATCCTATCCGACATACAATGTATGAGTCCCCAAATCTTTAAGTCATCAGCGAAGAGTAGAACGGATGATTTTGCTACAGTTGGCAATTCATTTACATAAAGTAAAAAGAGAAGAGGATCCAGGATTGTACCTTGGGGAACCCCACTTTTTACAGGTACCCACGAGGAGAGAGCCCCATTAACCCTTACCCTTTGTCTCCTGTCATGGAGAAAGTTACTTATCCAATCGACGACTGTATAATGGATTCCAAAACGTTTCAGTTTGAATTTAAGACCAGAGTGGAAAACCTTATCAAAGGCTTTACTTAGATCTATGAAAATCACATCCACAGGAGCATTCCGATCCTTTGCCGCAGCCCAATCTTCTCGTGCAATGAGAAGATTTGTCAAGCAAGATAGGCCTTTCCGAAAACCATATTGTTCCCTGGAGAAAAGATTTTGCCCTTCAACATAGTTTATAACAGCTATCCGAATGATTTTCTCCATGTTTTACAACTGCACTAGTTAAGCTAACATGTCTATAGTTACTGACTAGATCCCTACCCCCAGCCTTATACACCGGACTTATTATAGCGTCTTTCCAGTCTCTAGGAAGTCTGGACTGTCTCAGAGACATGTCGAATAGTATCGCTAATGGTTCAGCAATGTCATCTGATATGGTTTTCATAATCCTAGGATGAATATCGTCAGGACCACTGGACTTATCAGGTTTGAGATGCTGGAGTAGCCTTAAAACAGTATCTTTCTCAATGACTACAGGATCCATCAGCGAGCCGTCACGGTCGCGACGAATCATTGGTCGTTCCTCATGACCGATAGAAAACACTTTACTAAAGTATTCCGATAAAGCTTCAGCTTTTTCGGCATCATCCTCTGCTAAGATTAACGGATTTTCTCGTATCAAAAGTGATGGAATTCCATCACTTCTCTTAGTTCGCCTTTTTATATACGAGAATAACCGTTTCGGACTATATCTAGAATCCCTAACCAATTGTTTTTCGTATGATAGTCTAGTCTTAATTATTAAAGCTTTACAGGTATTCCTAATCTTACAATAACTGGATCTGTATTGTTCTAAGCCAGTAGAGATGAACATATGTCAGTGATTCTTCCTTTTTCTAAGGAGTTTCCTGACCGTTTTAGTTATCCATGGTGGACGGTGGCGGTACCAGGTATGGTATGAACGGGGACGTAACTAGTCTAAATTTACCTTTAAATACAGACCATGCTTCTTCAACTGATATGCTAGTATTTACTAACCAATTTGTCTTAGCAGCACATTCCTGAATGGCTGATATGTTAGCTTTCCATACATTTGGGCGAGGTGTAACCTGATCGTATAACATGTCCCTAGTTCGAAACGTGAATGACAAAACAGCGTGGTCGCTGTTCATTAACGGCGGGAGAATATTTAAGTCGACAATATCAGTCTCATGAGTGATTTCCAAATCCAGCAGAGAAGAACCATGGTTAACACCAAAACGTGTGGGTTGGGATACATGCTGTACTAGTGCATGCTCCATTATTGTTGTCAGGAACTTACTATCAAAGAAGTTTATAGATCCTTCTGTGGTCATATCAGTCCAACTAATATCAGGTGCGTTAAAGTCTCCTACTATCAAACATCTGATATTTTCACTCCAAAGATGAATGTGCTCTAAAACAAAGTCATCAGCTAGGCAGATTGGGCTTCGATAGATGACACCGAGCATAAATGTACTACATCCGATAGCCAACTTACAGCTAATGACTTCACAAGTACCGCTATCATGGGATTCGCTAGTAGAGGAGCGGATATTTATGCTATTGGCTATGTATAACAGGACGCCGCCTCCTTTCCTACATCTATGTCTATCACTCCTGATGCAATGGTATCCGGATAATTCTGGAGTAATGTCTAAGTCATCGACTAACCAAGTTTCTGTCACTGCTACTATGACTATATTCTGATTCACTGTAGTGTTATTTGGAATTAGTGTAGAATTAGGTCATGCAGGCTGTATGGCATGTTTTAATAAATTAATGTACGCAATTATCGAAATAATGAGTTAACCTGTTAATAGAGGACATTTTGAGGTAATTGAGATTTAAGTTGCTCGGAAAATGTGCCGATCTGAGATTACAGACTTCCTAGTCCACAGAAATAAACGAAATTCAGCTCCCATCTGTACGTTTCTGTAAAAAGATTCAGTAAATTCTTAGCACTGAACTTGCATCCTGAGCTGTCTATTTGACTACGAAACATCAACAGTGTGCTGACTTTAGTTTTTTATGCGAGAACGGGATGTAAGTCCAAAAATAAAACACAAGTGCCTAGATTCGAATTATAAGCTGCTGTTCAGCTGCCCAACAACTGATGGGTTGTGCCTACTACAAAATCCTAAAATTCTGGGTTCGGTATTTTGTGTAATGTTGAGGAGCTCCAATTTGAACCAAAACGTCCACCCGGTAATTCTTAATTTTCATTGGTTTTTCATTGCGTATCAGTTAATAGTGAAAAAGTGCTCACTTATAAGAAGAGTGTTGCTAAAGAACCCGTTTCGGTCTGGGCACCCAGGCAGTATTACAGCCCTCACACAAATCAAGTGACTTGTGTGGCGCATATGTATTCGATGCCCCCTTTGCACCAATACTCATGTTCAAATAAATAAAATGCTAAAAATTGATTAATTAGCTCCTTAGTGTTTTTTCTATTTTTGTATCCATTTACCTTTTGTCTCGACTATAGCTTCCACTTAAATTCAGGGCGTGACTAATTTATGGACGACTTTTGAACGAATCATAAGTGACCTTGAGAAATAGCCAATCAGCAGTCAGTACAAAGTAAAATTATGTTATACAAAACCAAGGAACTAAAGTGGATACACTTCTCATACACGGTTCTAAACCTTGTCAAAGTTAAAAAGAGGTTTAAAGGTTCTAAAATCGTAATACATGCAGTAGAGAAAATCATCCATACGGTTACAGAATAGCCGGCCTCTGGAGCCATGATAAAGTCTCAAAAACTCTTTCAGCCTCGACCACATAGCTTTAATATTGTTTATGTGCACTCCGGTTGTTGAGTGCACAAAATGCTACTTGTAGATAACGACACGATGCACATAACCAAACCTATGTAGGAGTCTGCACACTCTCCAAACATCAGTATATATTGTAGTACATGGCTACAGCCAGTGTTGCTGGTGCTTATATTATCCAGTTCGCAATAATTGTCACAATTTGCCTTAGTTCGAAATTATATGTAGGGTTTTCATCACAAACTGACATCAGCCATAATGCCAGAAATTTATTTAGCCAAATGGATGAAAGGCTTTCGCGTTAAAATCCGAGATCTATTATCTTTTACCTGATTGATTCGTTCATAAATTAAAGTCTAACCGTTTTATTTGTTATAGCCGCTCAATCATCACGTTTTTTACAAAATTCCTTGTTAACCGATCGTACGTTAACATTAAGCACTGAAGTTGGCGCTGTAACCTTGAAAGCTCTAAAACGCCTCTGATTCGCTCGTCCATAAATTAGAGTCTCGCCAAATTCAGTAGTCAAACGTTCCCATTGTAACTATCTTATAGCGATAAGTTTTGATTATTTGAACACAAGCACTGGTACAAGGGGGCGCCAAATATATGCGCCACACAATAAGTCCAGTAGTAGTTATGATTGATTTGTGTGAGGACTGTGATACTGACCGGGTGCCCAAACACAGGCAGGTGAGCTTCTTAGGAGGTCACTCCCCGAGCCTTTAACCCAAAGGTCTAATCCACAAGGCAGTGGAGCAACGTTAGGAGATGCAGCCCAATCGTAGCCAGTGACCAAGTGATAACCGCCCTCATACCTCTAACAGCACCCAAGACCACTGTATTCATAATCAACCTTCCTCTTCAATTCCTATTATTCCTCCTACATCGACTTTCAACCCTAAACTTCCTCCTTTGGCTTCTTCCTCAAGTGTCACCATAGCCAACGATTCTAGTGCTCAAAACTCTGTCCCAGGTCTACTGAAACCTCGCTCCAAACTACACATTGGAGCTTTCAACGTACGCACTCTATGTCAAATCGGTCAGCAGGCTTCCTTGACTAAAACCCTAGAGTCTCTTTCCATTGATGTATGCTGTGTCTTCGAAACACGCATACAGGATTCCAGCGTGGTCATTCACTTGACCTCACCTCGGCAAAACGGAGAGCCAACTAGATACACCCTACGTGTATCTGGTGACCCGATGGCCAGTTCTCGTGGACTGGCAGGTGTAGGCGTAGCACTAAGCATGAGGGCGGAACAAGCACTGCTAGAGTGGATCCCCGTCAACAGTCGTCTATGTGCTGTTCGGCTAAACGGCTCCGTAAGAACTCGGAAGGATAGGGACACACGTCGTTGCCTTTTTGTCGTTTCTGCCTACGCTCCCACTGACTGCAGCTCAGATGATGTGAAAGATGAATTTTACAGAAAGCTGTCCGAACTTCTTCAGAAAGCTAACCGTTCAGACATAGTATTCGTAGCAGGTGATTTTAATGCCCAGATAGGTTGTTTAAACCAAACAGAAAGACATTTAGGTGGGTATTTTAGTATTCCGCCACAACGAACCGATAATAATGATCGTCTGCTGCAACTGTGCTCAGACGATAGTTCATTTTTAGCAAACAAATTTTAAGCATAATAGAGACATCGTCGAACATGGCGACTCCCTACACCAAACCAACGATGGACTCAAATAGACCATATTGCCATCAGTAATCGTTGGAGAGGGTCAGTAGAAGATTGTCGCTCATTCTGGAGTACCTGCTCGACCGAAGCTGCTACGTTGACGCGGTGGTCGGGCTTGCCTATCGTGATGACCCAACCGAGCTATATTGGCTGGAACATATGTTCCTGTAGGTTCTACCATGCCAGGCAGGTCGATTGGTGAACGGTAAGACTAAAAGCAGCAACTCAAGGTCTGAGGGCGAAGTCGTACTGCTGACTGTAGAGAGGTGTGACAGCAGTAAGGTGTTTCTCTCAGACAACCAGCATGACAGCGATGCTGCCTTCCCACAAGGAGGGGTGGGGTTAGAAAAGGTCGACCCTAAAAATGTCACACCTCACCATACCTCACGGATTTCCGTCTCCGGCGGTAAGGCCCTTTGAAGAACGGAGCTAACACGTCAAAAACCTACCACAAAAAGGCCGTGCGCGACCGGCCTCAAGCAGTTGTCCCTTGGGCTCTGCGGTCACGCTCCCAGGTCTTCAAGACCAACACTAATCCAATTTTCTTTTCAGGTTCCTCAAGAAATACCCTTCCACGGTGTGGGCAGCCGGGAAGTGACATCAGCCCTCATACCCGTAACAGCACACGAGACCAAGTTATTGACAATCAAATCCTTCCTACACCTCCTAATACCTCTCTTATCTCCATGACTAACCCTCCTCATGTCTCTTTATCACCTCGCACCGGTAGGGCAAACGATTCGAGTACGTGGAACGCTATTCCTGGTCTCCTGAAACCACGCTCTAAACTACACGTAGGAGCTTTTAACGTCCGAACACTGTGCCAAATAGGACAGCAGGCTTCCTTAGCTAGGACTTTAGAATCCCGCGCCATCGATGTGTGCTGCGTCTCCGAAACGCGCATACAAGATCCGAGTAGCGTCATTCATTTGACCTCACCATTCCAAAATAAAGAACCGACTCGATTCACACTTCGTGTATCTGGAAGCCCTGATTCTGCTTCCCGTGGCCTCGCCGGCGTTGGTATAACATTGAGTCCCAGAGCAGAACTAGCTCTCTTAGAGTGGATCTCAGTAGACAGCAGTTTGTGCGCTGTCCGACTGAACGGAACAGTAAGAATCTGGAAAGATAGGGACACCCGTCGTTGCCTGTTCGTCATTTCTGCCTATTCTCCCACTGACTGCAGCTCAGATGATGTAAAAGATGAGTTTTACAGAAAGCTTTCCGACCTTCTCCGAAAAGCTAGGCGCTCTGATGTAGTAATAGTGACCGGTGACTTTAATGCTCAAGTAGGTAAACTAAGCGATAGGGAAAGACACGTAGGTGGATCTTATGGTGTTGTGGCTCAAAGGACAGATACGGGCGACCATCTGTTGCAGCTATGCTCAGATAATCGCCTGTTCCTTGCAAATACTAACTAGGAGAACAGTTAGGCAGCCATGTATGTGATGCCCACCCCGAGGCAGCATGGAATGATATCCGAAAAGCTGTGGAAACAGCAGTGATATCTGCTAGTAAGGTAAATCAGAAGGTTAGGGAGCAACACTGGATCTCAGCAGCATCTATCGCACTGATAGATGCTCGTAAACTCATTCCACCTGACTCTGAACATAGTGAAGAGCGGAGTCAGCTTAAGCGCAAGCTGACAAGAAGTCTACGCAATGATCGCGAACAGTGGTGGGTAGCGAAAGCAAGAGAGATGGAAAAGACAGCGGCAATAGGTAATAGCAGACAATTGTTCAGACTCGTTAAGGAAACCGGAATTAGGAACCCGACCGTTAGCGAAACAATCTCAGAGAAAGATGGAGATTGGATCGATGGGCAGAACACTTCAAGGGTCAGTTCAACTGGCCTTCAGCCACACTTCAGTTTCCCACGATCTCTAGTCAACCTGAATGGCAAGTTAATGTAAGTCCTCCGTCCCTTTACGAAGTTGAAAAATCTATAGGAAATCTGAAACGAGGGAGAGCAGCAGGCCCTGACAGGTTTACTCCTGAGATTTTTAAGGATGGTGGTCCAGTATTAGCAATGAAATTAACCGAGGTCTTAGGTAGAATTTGGGAACTGGACGTAATCCCATCTGACTGGTCTCAATCACTGATTGTGACAGTCTATAAGAAAGGACAAAAGTCCTCTTGTGACAATCACAGAGGAATCAGTTTGACTAATATAGTGTCTAAAATATTAGCCTCAATAATACTTCGACGCCTAATCAAAGCTCGTGAAGAGCAGATTAGAAAAAACCAGGCCGGTTTTCGACTCCCAAATGCCCTGGTACGACCGAGAGTAGGGAGTCCGCTCTCCCTCTCGAAATACTCTCACACGGCCACGCGTATATAGCCTCTACCAGGGAAGTCCTACTCACTGCCTTCTCGTGGCCGAGGTGTTGTTTACGAAAATGAGAGGACGAAAAGCGAATGTCCGGCGCTTTAACCGGATTCCAAACCAATGGTGCACATGGGCTCCAGTATCCTGCAGGAACAAATGGCGAATGAACCAATTGTTGGTCACCGGCTTCCATGGGACTGCATCTCCTTACGATGCTCCACTGCCTTGTGGATCAGACCCTCAGGTCGAAGGCTCGGGGTGTGGCCCCCTAAGAAAACCACCTGCTTCGGTTTGGGCACCCGGGCAGTATCACAGCCCTCACACATATCGAATGAGATATGTGTGGCGCATATGTATTTGGTGCCTCTTTGTACCATTATTTATGTGTTTAAATAAATAAAAATATAGTGTCTAAAATATTAGCCTCAATAATACTTCGACGCCTAATCAAAGCTCGTGAAGAGCAGATTAGAGAAAACCAGGCCGGTTTTCGACCTGGACGTGGTTGTATAGATCAGATATTCACAGTACGTCAGGTTCTAGAACACAGACACACATTCAGGCGCCCCACAATGGTAGTATTTCTCGACCTTAAGGCGGCATTCGACTCTGTTGTTCGTGAGGTTCTATGGCAGTGTTTGTCACTGAAAGGAGTACCAAATAGTACATTAACCTTATTCAGGCTCTCTACTCGAACACAACTGGTAGAGTGAGAGCTTATGGCGAACTGTCATCAGAATTGATTACATCAAGTGGTGTTCGTCAGGGCTGTCCACTCTCTCCATTCTTGTTCAACTTTGTGGTCGACGTACTTTTAGAGATAACACTCTCCTCATCTAAATTTCCAGGGGTTGAACTTCTACCGGGAGGTTCACTTGTTGAGTTAGAATATGCTGATGACATAGTTTTATTTGGTGAAGACGCTGACAAAATGCAGAGTCTTCTGACCACTCTAAGCAACAATGCAAGCATGTTCGGGATGCGATTCTCTCCCTCGAAATGCAAAATGTTGCTTCAGGATTGGGTTACATCGACACCCGAACTAGTGATAGGTAGTGAAGTATTTGAGCGTGTCGATCGCTTCACTTATCTTGGAAGTCTCATCAGCCCTTGTGGTCTGGTATGTGACGAAATCTCAGCACGGATACAGAAGGCTCGACTAGCTTTTGCCAACTTGCGTCATTTATGGCGTAGGCGAGATATCCGTCTACCAACCAAAGGACGTGTTTACTGCGCAGCAGTACGTCCCGTCCTACTTTATGGCAGTGAAACATGGCCGGTAAGAGTAGAGGATATTCGTAGGTTACTAGTATTCGATCATAGGTGTCTTCGAAACATTGCTCGTATATCATGGGACCATCGAGTAAGTAATGCAGTTGTTAGGAAACGGGTACTAGGTAAGGATGGCAAATCAATTGATGAAGTAGTGAAACTTCATCAGTTGAGATGGCTGGGACACGTGTTACGTATGCCCAACGACCGACTGCCTCGACGTGCGATGTTCAGTGGTATAGGAGTAGGTTGGAAGAAAGCTAGGGGTGGCCAAACCAAAACATGGCACAAATCCATGAAGTCACTGACAAGTGGTCTGAGTCATGTTGGTAGGTGTAGACTACCTGGTTGGGGACCGCGAGATGATAGCAACCGATGGTTAGAGACCTTGAATGACATGGCTTAAAATCGTTTGCAATGGTGTGAGCAGGTACATCCACTCTTTGTGTTCTCCCAAATTTTGATCTCCTGATTCCCCCTTGTCTCTTTTTTTTATCTTCCCAAGTTTATTTCACTGTATTATACTCTTTAAGTAACATCTCCAAACACTAATCTTTCCGATTACTGCTTATACTCTTATCACCTCTACCACTACGGGATTTGAATCGACCACGGCATCTCTGTGCTAATGTGGTGTGGCAACTCGAATTGATGTACGTACATACGAAGTTCTACGTTGTTACTGACTGACCTGCTTGGACTCCGACTATTTTCTAATACGGACACGCATCTGCTTGCGCCTCACTGGACGCAAAATATCCTCAGTAAGAAGACCCATTAGAACTTAATTGAGCAGCGAGAAAACCAAAAGTAAGTTCCAGGAACAACTGAAGTCACAATTAGGTAGTTTTGGAAACGAGGCTGACCCAGATGTTGCTTAAAAAGATATACAAACAGCTATGGAAACAGCAGTGACATCTATCAGTGATTTGAACCACAGGGTTACAAAGAACCAATGGATTTGCTTAAGGTCTATTGCACTGATGGATTCTCGTAAACTCATCCCATCAGGCTCTGAACACGATGAAGAGCGACAACAAATCAGATCTAGTTAAGCAAAAGTCTAAGGAACGACTGTGAGCAGTGGTGGGTTACGAAAGCAAAAGAGATGGAAAAGGCGGCGCCTATAGGGAACACAAGACAGCTTTACAGACTAATAAAAGAAACTGGAATTAATAAGTCAAGTGTAAGTCAGACTATTTCGGAAAAAGACGATACTCTCATCTGCTCCCAGTCCAGACGTTTAGAACGATGGGCGGACACATTTTAGAGGACAGTTCAACTGGCCTTCAGCTACTCTACAACTACCCTCCATTCCCAGACAATGTGAATGGAACATTGAAGTAGGTCCCCCAACTCTTGCTGAAGTTGAGAAGGCTATAGTTAATCTGAAACGAGGAAGGGCAGCTGATCCAGATGGATTGGCTCCAGAGGTCTTTAAGGATGGTAGTCCAATTTTAGCGATTATGTTGACTAATATTTTAGCTAAGATCTAGGAATTAGACGTTATCACATCTGACTGGTCGCAATCACTTATCGTCTCAATATATAAGAAAGGGTCAAAATCATCCTGTGACAACCACAGAGGGATTAGTTTAACAAATATAGTATCTAAAATACTAGCCTCGATAATTTTCAAACACCTAACTTAGACTCGTGAAATGCAAACACGAGAGTACCAAGCTGGCTTCAGACCTGGTCGTGGCTGCATCGACCACATATTCACCATTCGTCAGGTTCTAGAACATAGGCATATTTATCGACGTCCGACAATGGTGGTCTTTCTTGACTTAAAAGCAGCATTTGACTCGGTAGACCGCGAGATTCTGTGGCAGTGTCTGTCACTGAAAGGCGTACCTCAGAAGTGCATAAACCTTGTAAAGGCCCTTTACTCGAACACTACTAGTCGAGTCAGAGCTTATGGCGAACTGTCATCTACTTTTGCAACCTCAAGTGGTGTCCGTCAAGGCTGTCCACTTTCTCCATTTCTGTTTAACTTCATCATAGACCTATTGATGGAAATAACATTCTCGTCTATCGAATTCTCGGGTATTGATCTCCTTCTAGGATGTCCACTTATCGAATTAGAATACACAGATGATATAGTCCTGTTTGGTGAAGACGCTGATAAAATGCAGGGTGTTTTGGTAGCACTAAGCAACAATGCCAGAATGTTTGGAATGCGCTTCTCTCCCTCTAAATGCAAGTTGTTGCTTCACGACTGGTCTGTGTCAACACCTGATTTAAGGATAGGGAGTGAAGTGGTCGAACGCGTTGACAACTTCACTTATTTTGGAAGTCTGATCAGCCCTAATGGGCTGGTATCGGACGAAATCTCAGCACGGATTCGAAAAGCTCGTTTGGCTTTTGCCAACTTACGTCAACTATGACGAAGGCGAGATATCCGTCTATCAATAAAAGGACGAGTATACTGCGCGGCAGTCCGTTCTGTTTTACTTTACAGCAGCGAAACATGGTCTTTAAGAGTAGAAGACACCCGTGAGCTACTAGTATTTGACCACAGATGCCTCAGAAATATTGCTGGCGTCTGCTGGGATCACCGGGTAAGTAATAGTGAGGTTAGACGCAGGGTATTAGGGAATGATGGTAAATCAGTTGATGAGGTTGTTAATCTTCATCGACTGAGATGGTTAGGCCACGTGTTACGTAGGCCTGAACACCGATTACCACGTCGTGCAATGCTATCCGGTATTGGAAATGGTTGGAAGAAAGTTAGGGGCGGCCAAACGAAAACGTGGCATCAGTGCTTGAAGACACTAACTTCTAGTCTGAGCCATGTTGGTAGATGCAGACTACTTGGTTGGGGTCCGCGTGACTTTCGTAACTAATGGTTGGAGACTCTTGGTGACACGGCTCAGAATCGATCACAATAGCGTCGGTGTATACACTCTCTGTCTTCCCTTAATCTAAGAGAATAAAATCACTTCATATCTTTCTTTCTACTAACTAATTCTTTCTTCCTATACTATATACTTATTACAATCTTTCTCCTATATATTGCCACCTTTGACTTAACCACTCCAATGAATCTGGTGTTCATCGTGCTGTGCTAATGAGGTATGACAACCTGGACCGATGCACATATGTGCCTGGTCCTACGTTGTAGCTGACTGACTGACTGACTGTGAGAGCATTTCGAAAGGGAAAGCTGACTCTACCACACTCGGCCGTACCTTGTTTATTAAACATTGTTATTACATTCAGATAAGCTGAAAAAGTAGGGACGATTGGAAAATATTTAACTTAAAATCAACACCTCAAATCACAAATCTCTAACTCCACCAGTGAGCGACCAAAAAGTATCAACTTCCCAAAATGCAATAAATCAAGTTTCCACGTTTTATTTGTACTCATTTTATATCATTGTTGTAGAAAATAACAAACTTCGTTCTAGTTTACTTATATATATGGTCAAATACAGATAGACGTTTTGTATCTTAATGCTTAGGATTTGTGGTACCGCTGTGTTCTCAAAAATATATTGTTTATGTGGTTAGCTTGTCATTGCTCTGTTGTCCTTTTTTACTTAAATATTCACCGACTGAGTTTGTAAAGCCTAGTTTTGTATCATTATGACTCATTAAACAAAACGTTCGGGTTTTCTTTAAGGCTATTGTCAATAGAAAGAAGACATATGCCATCATTCGTGCAATATACAATCATAGCCACTCTCCTGAAGACTTTGAACGTGAATTAGATTTTGTACTAAGTCGTAAAGTGTGTATGGTCATTATTGAACCAGAATCTCTCGGTGAAGTAACATGGCGATGGATTCGTACGGGTAACTGGTTACATAAAACAGCTGTTATATCAGGTAAGATTTTTAGCATTTTACCATCATCGCCAATTATAGTTTCATTGTATATTTTTTACTGCATTCAAAATAATGAAATGCTTTATTTACTGATAACTGTCTACAAAATATCTCACCTTGTTTCCCGAGTTATGTGTTCCGAAAGCTACTGTTTAAACCTTTATCGTCATAGTACACGATTACTTCGTAGGGATTCTCCCCACTCAATGCTGAATGGGAGATGACTGTATTGTGTACATCATATGCCTAGGATCTGTTTGTTTGCTAAACGGAATCGTGGTTTTGACCATTTCGTTGATGTTGCAGAGTCAAAAATGCCGCATTCATATTAGTAAGGTTAAAATAATATCCAGTTTTACAATTCGTTAATTATACCCAAGTGACTGTAGCAAAAATTATCCATAAACAACGTGAGATGTATTAAAAATGTCTGATTGTCTAAATTCCCACAATTTACATCAGCGTAGCGAGTCATTCATGAACAACGTCGAAGCTGGGGCACATGTGCTTCTTTAAAAGTTTTCACACCACATCAGTACAACGGGATCAAATTATCAAGATAAATAGTGGAGTAGTAGATGTGGTAACAGTATTTCCGATAATAGGAAATATTAATTGCAGAATATACAATTCTATAAGGAAATACTAATTCGTGGGGTAGTAAAAAAACTAAGACAATTTGCAAACTTAGTATCTAAAGAAACAGGAAGAGAAATTACTAATTTAAGTAACATATGAGGGTAAGTAACATCAACTTCATTGGGAGTCTAAATATTAAAAATTTAACTCAGTAAGAATAAATGTGGTCAACAGTGAAATATAGAATATGATATAAAACTCAAGGTTTACAAGGTAAAGAATAAATGTAGATACTATTGTCTGACAGCCTTAACTATTATACTGTTCTACTTAATTTGCATTAATTCACCCATTATTTCAGATACCTTCTGAGTATTGAATTGAAACACAGTCAAGTATTCACTTTTCATTGTCAGCCAGATCCAATACTTGCTAGGGATACCCATACACGAGTAGATGGCACATAACGATGAATAAAGTTTAGTGACCAGTAACATGTGCTCATTTGTTAGATAACCTTAACATTCCTATGGGGTTATAGCTCAGTCGTAACGGTACTTGATTTCGAATTACCAAACTGCCTGTCTAAACCTTTCTTCGTATGCTTCATTTTGGGTGCCCCGTTGGTATCTACATTCTTCATATAGTAGCTATGACCTAAAGATTAATATTTGTACTTATTTACAGATTCTAAAATGCGAATGAATATTGTTAATGTTTTTACCAAACATATATGGTCGTGCGTAGTTTCATTCCATACTCTTACAAATGTAAATATAAATTTTTATCTTTCAAAAACGGCCATCATTTTTTAACTTACTGGTGATGAGTGTTGATTTGTCAATTATTTTGACACATGTAAGTTAAAAAGATCGATCGTAACGGATTTATTTGTAGGAATATTTAGAATGTGTATTGACTTTTGTTAATATATAATACTGATGACCAATAACTGAATATGTTTCGTTTTAAATTTGCTTATCGTTTTCACAGGAATAGCTGCTGTAACTACAGCTGGCATTGGTTTGATGTGGAATTCTACATTTTCTAAAATATACTTTCCGTTAGACCTCGGTATTCGTTTGTTTCCTACTGTTCGAACAAGTGGTGCCTTGATTACAATCACACCAAGTGTTATACGATTTATTACAACTACATTGAGTGCAATTAGTGCCTCTGCTGCAGGATTATACGCATTGTTTTGGCAATGGGATCCATGCTGTAAGTATCAAGTTGCACCATCGCTAGCATCTCTGCCAGTTGGAACAGCTTCCTTTGTAACAAGTAGTAGTCATGCCTTGACGAATTCACATCCAGATGATAATTCGCCAGGCAGCGGAATGAGCAACGGTGAAAGCCTCAGTGGTTCTTCGGAAATAAGCAATGGAAAGCGCGCTCGAGCTATCATTGCAGAGAATCATTCCAATTCAAATAGTCCTCCATTACGTCCAGTGGTTTTAGTTCATCGAGATGATGGAAGACGAAAAATACTGCATAATGCCGTCTCTCTAACTTCTACTCTAGTCGCTTGTTATATTCTTTTTAGATGGTCTAGACATTCAAATATGATTGTTAGTAACCCTTAATTTTATTGTATCTTTCTCCATCGTAGTCTGTCTGTTTTCTTATGTGTAATAAACAAACTAACCTCTTTCTCCCGACATGAAGAGAACAATTTATTCCTTTTAGATTATTTTTTTCCTAAAATCTGCGTTACAGTATCCTATAGTTTAATAATATTTTTTAACTATCGTGTACTATAAGTATTTTAGCAAGCATTTTTACAGTCCATATTATTATTTTTTTGCCCTTGTATCCATGTTAGTATGGATTTAATTAGATCACTTTTTCGTTGTTAGAAAAAATTACTATTAGTACCGGTCTCTTATTATTTCTATAGTGAGAATCACTTATTGCGCTTCATTTTATTAGTAAAAGGCTCACATGCCAATTAAATTGTAAATGTATTATCTTCATAACAACTCTCCACATAATAAAATTGAATCTTTCTTGTGTTTCCTAGTTTTTATAGACTACTTGAAAGATTTTCAGTTTTATGCTTACATTTCAATGTTCGGCCACCAAATATCGTGGTTTTTCTGGCTGTATCGATTCAGAGCACTATGTAAGTAGATTGTTTGTAAATGTTGCAATCACAAATTTGATAACAGTTCGGTCCTTATAGCGTACGCTTAATGATTTGTACAAAAATATTAGTACTAACAAAGAACGACAGGGTTTGTAGACAATATTATCAATTTATTGAGTTTTATTGTGTTCTCTTCAGTTACATTTATGCCAGTAAATTGAATTATTAACATAATCGGAAATTCAGATACGAATCATTCAATAAATTGTCTGGGGAAAAAAGAAGTAGAACGCTATTCGAAGGTGAAAAATAACTCTGAAGGAAGATTTTTCATCAACTGAGGTGATGTTTTTGAAATATTGGGATAGATGGTTCCATTATGCCTTGTAATCGGATTTCTAAAAACAGGTTGGTAAGAAAAAATGACAGATATTTCAAAATAAGTTCACTGAATTGAAATCGTAGTTAAGAGAGGAAAGGACTTGTGTTGTTTACTGCTATTATTGGAGAAGCTAAAGTTTAACAACAAATATTTTTAACACAAAAGGTCAGAATATCGTTTCTAAATCGCTAATAACTTCAGTGAATATATGATGGATGGTACCATATCGAGCTATGATACCATTTGGTCCAATGTGAGAAAGGTTCTTTAAATACGCTAATTGATGCCTCGATATTCCTTCTCTTGTTCTTATCTCTCTCTCTCTCTCTCTCTATATATATATATATATATATATATATATATATATATATATATATATATATATATATATTAGATGAGTTATATATTTTCCTATCTTTATTATTATGCTTGTTGACGTGGAGATATACTCACATTCTAGTTAGGCCAGTTACGTGTCCTTAATCCAGGTTGTACTGACGCCCTGTCGAATAAACACTGGGACAGTATCTAGTGTAGATATTTATCTAAACTAAATTAACGTACCATTTGTGTGGGAGAAAACGGGACGTTGTATATACATAACTCTATTGGTAATGGTTGTGGTATTTCTCAAAGTCTCAGCTCCATACAGTAGAACTGTCTTGACGTTCGTATTGTAGATTCTGATTTTGATATTGGTTGACACTTGTTTTGGGTTCCATATGCTCTTCAGCTGTAGGAACGTTGCCCTTGATTTGCCAATCTTTATCTTTACGTCTGCATCGGATCCTCCTTGTTCGTCGATGATGCTGCCCAGATAAGTGGAGCTTTCCACCTGTTCCATAATGTATCTATCAAATTATGATTGGGTTGGTGCTCTCTGTGTTGCATTTGAGGATCTTGCTTTTTCCTTTGTATATATCAAGGCCTACTGATGCAGAGGCTTCTGCTAAACTGGTTGTCTTGACCCGCATTTGTTGGTGTGTATGGGATCGAAGGGTCAGGTCATCTGTGAAGTCCATATCGTCTAGTTGCATCCAAGCTGTTCATTGTATATGTCTGTGTGAGATTACCGTAATCGATAAAGATGTCGAAGGTGGGTAGGGTCTAAACAGGTATCCAGAAACTAGACATGTATGATCAATATATTTAGCCATCTTAGACTAACTATTAAGTTTAGCTTTGAAAGAGGATTCGTCTATAATTTTTATATTGTTCAGGTCATTTATGTGTTTATTAGTTGTAAGTTTGATGGTATATAAAGTCATATCAGATAATTTAAATATTTCTCACACTTACACGACTATACTAAATTTCTTATGTATGATGGCGAAGTATACTCATACAGTTTACAATTAAATGTTTTACTTCTGGAATACTAATAGTGTACATAATCCAACAATTCTGCAACCGAAACTCATCTCTATTACATATATTCTTGCGAAATCCTTCGTTTGGGAATTAATTCAATTCATGATTTTATTTTAAGCATATACAATTAATAATCTTTTTGGTTAATCAAGTCAATGAAATTATAAAAATAACCAATACATCATCTTCATGTATTTATTTTGCTAAAAGTACTAATTGATTAATTCAACAAATTATGATCTTTAATGTTGATCAGTTCATATTATTTTCGTATTGTTCATTAATTAAATGTAGAATCCTATTTTATGAAATCTGAATTAACTTAACATAATAAAAGGAAATTAATTTTAAATTAACCTAATAATTTAGGTTACGCATATCTAGTTATAATCCTTTACTTCCAATAATGAAATTAGAAATGTTCTAAATTCAATTAACACTTTTCCTCATTAATAGAAGTTCATGAAAATCTTCAAAATTGTTAGCTATTAAAAATTAATAAATCTGGTTTAATTCATATTCAGCATTCTTGTTGTGGAAAGCATAAACCTTATTTCTAAAATTAACATAATACATCTAGTTAATATAGTTTATCATGGTCAACAGATACTCATTATGGATTGTAAATATACTGCTTTGTATTTCTCACTTATGTTGTATGAGAACTATCGATATTATTTGATTACCCATCTTTATGTCTAGTGTGAACTTTATAATAAAAAATTCTGAACAAGTCGATATAAAGTCAGACTGTTCAAGATGTACTACAGAGATAATATTACCAAAACAAAGATGTTTTCTAAGATTCTATAGTCTAGAAATCTCGTTTATGTGCTAATATTGGCTTCTTAATTTATTAGAAGATACATTTTAATCATAAATAAATGTGAGTTATTACTATTTTGATGAAAGATATATTTTAAACATAATGAAAATATTCACATGAAACCATATTCAAAGGATTGTGATACACTGAAATCACAAACAATGGTAATGGAGTGACTCACACTACATTCACTTCAATTCCCTATGACTAAGCTTTTAAGCGACTTGTATGTAAATATAGGCGTTAACGTGATTTCATTAATCAACAGTAAATATTTCTTCAAATAAGCTATACAGATAAGTAAATTTTAGCAGTAAAAATATTTAGCTTTAACAAAAACCAGTTTCTACTGAATATCAAAGACGTATTATAATTCTGTAATTTAGTAAATTCCACTTTAAATAGTGGATTCAAGTCATACCCTTAATGAGGATAATGACATTTACTAATGTATGTATCACTAAAAACTGTCTACTACTTTAAAGTAAAACTTGAACAGCATTCTCATTTTTAATACGAGCTAGTACTTGTGTTTTTCTTAATTTAAAAGAATAAGGTTTATTCTACTGAGGTAATAGTAGTTTAATGGAGAGGTAATATTCTCGCTTATGACATTAAGAGGTAAATAATACGATGTTACAGACTCAAACCAGCGACTCGATGTTAACAAGCTTCTCAGAATACTAGATCTTAGATCTATTTATTTATTTAAAATACATAGATGCTGGTGCAACTGGGCCCCAAAATAAATATGCATCACACAAATAAGAAAATAGAATCATAAAAAGACAAAGAGAGGTGAGAAAGTATAACCAAAATAAATGGAACAGAGCGGTATATAACAGGACAGATAATTTATTTACAAAATACAACCAGGAATAATTCTTTCAGTAAGACAAGTTCTCACTCCTATAAATCGTCATTGGCTTGTGCTCCGAGCCATAACTTGTAACATCTAGAATCACTGAGTCGCATATACTTTATGACTTAAACTAGAGTTCTGATTGACCGACAGACGGAAAAGCTTCCTTTTATACCAAGGTGTCATATCATAAACTGACCACTTCTCAGCTTTTTCCACAAAGTTCAAGAGGACAAAATAACGAGATGGTCAGTTTATGACATGACCCTACATATTTATCCTTATAGAGGATTGAATTCATGAAACATTCAGGAGTCGGAAAGCAAAGCAAAGATTTCTTTCAACCCTATAATTATATGTCCTAAGATCACCAAAAAGGACTGAAAACATCTCAAGCGAAATAATTTATTCAAGGTAAGCCTTGAACTGTAAAAATACCACTAAATGCTATACTGCAATACCACTTAACTCTACATTTTCACACCTTCCATTACACTTATTGTTTAGTATTCATTAATCTGAATTTGTCCTAACCAAAGTTACTTGCAAGCCATGTTTATCCAGATAACGTAAAATTAGACATTTTTCACAAGGGTTACATAGCAATTTATATCTATTTGGTCAAGCTCGTAAACTGTTGTGTAGTGTGGAGTAATTTTCAGAATATAAAGTATTATCATTACCATTATTATTAGTTATTAGAGTCCCTTACTGTACCATACATTTACTACCTAATATTGTGATTGTGACTCGATTATATTAAAGCCGTCTGTCTTCTGCAACCAAATTCGATACCGGCTGTAATCATCATGAGTCCCATAGTCATAACCAAACTATGAATAACTAATATTTGACTCCTCTATCTCAAGTCTGACTGATAGGGTTAATACAGTTTTAAATAAATCATTTTGTTGGGACTGTGAAGCACTGAATGAAAAATTTGAAGTTAACGTGCTCTTCTCACGAGATTTGATGACATAATACAAACAAGTCCTATGTTGTGGATAGTTGCCAAGTCCTGACTGGTTATTACTATTTGTATAGTTAATCAGTCTATAATGTAAATATACAAAATGGATAATCTCTAAAATACCTCCTACAATGATCTTACTCAATGTTATTTTACCTTGTTTTACGAAGTCAACATGATTATGTATTTGCGTGAAAAATCAATTGCTTTATATTGAATAGTAATCTATAGAAAGTATCACGTAACAAAGTGTTACATTGAAATGTTTATCAAGGTTTAATCAAATAGTAAAAGACAGGATATAAAGCGATAGATTGTGATATTTTGGTACATCAGTCAACCTAGTAGTTTGATTACACAAAGAATAGGTGTAGCATTACGGAAACAGCTAGATCATATTGTCTGTTCTATTTATTTGATCACTTACAACTTCGATTAAATGAGATAATGTAAAAACCATGTAATATTCAGATTCACACTAAAATCTCTGGAATGTTGACAGTTTGAACCTCCTCTTAAAAAATAAGCCTCAATTCATCAAGGAGGAAAACTATAGCTGCAAAAACCCCTAAGATTGAACTTTAAATAATTCCGTTTCCCAAGTAAAAGTGGTTCAAGCCTTATCAAAAATATGTAATCGAACATCCAAATTATCAAATATATGTATACATAGTTCACTTGTTAACTGTTCACTAAACAAGTTGTCCAATCATGTTAACAGTGTTAAAAGTGAGGCTTGGTGTTGTGTGAAGAGTCATTCGGTACAAAAAGTGGGAAGCTTGAAAAAGTAATTCTGGTTTCTGATATCTACAAAATAATACTAAGAGCAAAACGGATTAACATTTCGTCACATAAAACAAGCGAACTTGTCTAAAGGAATACACTGACTTTAGTAGCAGCAGCAAAAATCAAGAAAGCAGGACGGATTTTAAAAATTCAGCTCCAACACTTAGAGCATTATATAAATTGAGGAATTTCAACGCACTAAAACAATAAATTATGCAGCTATACCAAAAAACAGCGTAAAAACACACAGAACGAGGCAAGCCGACCACCGTTGCTTATAAAGATGATGGCAGTGATAATTCCCGCTTCATTCTGATTGGTCGCCAAGTAGACTGTCAAAATTACGAACCGGAGCTGAGTTTAATTCCAGTCATAGAAACTGTGGAAATAACATTTGTATGTCTGTATATTTAAATGTGATGTGAGAAAAAAATCATTGAACATATGTCGCCTCAGGGATTGTGATCGAATTCAACAATCTGATAGGATGTATGTATCAGGCATGCCACTGGATGCATAAAATGAGAATAAATAAAAAAGTGAGTATAAGTTTACTATTGTACAGTTTAGAAAATAGATTCACCGAAAAGAGAAATCTTCACTGAACCATTTTTCTTATTTCAAATAAATGTAAGTTTGTGTTGTTGAGTTAGCCAAGCTAATTGTCCATCGTATTTTCAGACAAACTAACTGATTGGACCAAGTGAAAGTAATCATTGTTGTTCATATAATACAAGATGAATCAGAAATCAAATGTTAAATGAAGGTCAGGCTTGTTTATTAATTATTAGTCATCATATAACTAATTGTACACCACCTCGCTTATTCATACTGCTTGGATTTGTCCATATGAGTAGGGCTTCAACTCTTTATATAAATCAAAAACGTTTGGGGGATTCGTTTGCCATTGAAATAAATTGTTCGTCTAGATTGTTAAATGTAAAGCTATCAGTGACTTGTGTTTTGATAATTTAGGTATATGCTTCTCACCTTCACATTCATCTGCAGTGATGTTTCACCTACATATGCTCACTACAACCACTACATTTGATCCAATATACACAATTTCGTTGTTCCTCTTTTGATATTCAGTTTATGACTTTCACTAGTTCAGAGTATTGTTTGTTCGAAAGAATACTGCTATATTGTGATAGTTCAGGATCTTTATGATTTCTTCCGAAGTTACTCTGGATATAGGATCACTACCGTATTAATCCATTCTTTCGGTTTCTCTTTTCTCTTATTTTTTTAAAACACAAATATTTTATTTAATAAATTCTCTTCAACTTCTACAATTAAATATCCAAGTTAATAATCCAAAAAGTGGCCAGAATTAAAGCGAAGTACACCGTTTCAAGTTATATCAAGTGAATTTAGGATTGCTAAATAAAATAAAATTGTTAATACGTATCATTACCAAGGTTTAACTTAATAGTTTTGAATAAATTGAGCATTGGATTAATTTTAATCTGGTTATTTATTCTCTGAAGAAGTGGCTTACACTAAGTCACGAAACGTCAGAAAATCTAATTTTTCTACTCATTGGGATATTACAAATATATTATTTATTTATAAAATTGTTATTGTTAAGATGACTGGTATACTATGCTGAATCAGCTTATATGTTAAGTAAAATTATGAGATCCATGATCAGAATAAATATTAATCTGATAGGGTGAAGGAAATAATAGTGTAATTACAAATTAGACCAACTGTTTAGTGGAAGGCTATAGAGTGTAAAAATTCATATGAAATTGGTAATAACTAATAAAATGGAGTGAGAGAGTAGATTAACTACATATTCGAGAAATTAATAGTGATTTTAAACCAATAGTAATAATAATACAAAGATATGTGAATAGAGATTACAAAAACAGATTTATTTGACCAAGAAAGTATGGAATTATTTTGATCAAACTAAGTTATTCATTAGTTAATATTAATGTTGATTAATCGGTGCCGAGTTAGACCAAGGTAAGAGAATCAGTTGAAGATACTACTTCTGTACACATAGATCCGGTTTATTAATCCGGATGGCTACTGTTTCTACCATTTGAAGGACTTTGAGTCTGACAGGCTTCAGCAAAAAATTATTGGTCTGAGAAATAACTGAGAAAGATTAGCTCATAATGGCACTATGACCAGTTTGCACTAAATAAGACGATATCAGGCCGTTAACTTTCCACACTTGTCCTTTGCTTAGTCACGCTGGGAGGTGTTCGAAAGCACGAAAATATAAATTCATAGAACTTTAACCAATATAACTTGCTCCACTGTACCATACAAAACGCGGTGGTCATTCGAGGCAATTCTTCTTCTAGCATCGATGTCACCATTGGCTGCGTAGAAAAAACTAGTCGTAGTTCTCCAACGTTGAGTGTTTATTGGGTTGTTCTACTTAGGCTGTGGATTATTATTTAACCAGCTACATCCCCTCTGAATTGTAGACGAACGAACATGGATTTCTTAATCACTGTTTTATTTCTCCTATTCTAATCTACGTTATCATGTTTGTTTATAAACTTTCCAGCATGTCTTTTTCATTCTTCTTACCAAGTCCTTAAGATTATTATTCATCATCAAATTGGACATAACCAAATTCAACTCAGTTTGTCTTTCATTCCGTTGAGTAACAAGTTGCTAATATCTATTGATGATAATCTTAGTAACGAAGACGTTTATAGAAGGGATAAGTGTCGATTTGTAATCTAGATATTTCCTAGAATACGTTGGCTTTTGGAATATATTAATTTCTAAACAGTCAGTATGTTTCCTTTCAACCAAACAGTCGAGAAAGGCTAGTTCGTAGTCAGAGGATTCGATTCTTTTAGTAAACTTGATTATATTAGAAATACTGTTGCTGTTTTAAAGAAGTTCATCTAATTTATGTTATCTACACACCTCAACCAAATTGTCGGTGAATGGGGACACTTTGAGATCACAGTTGATTCCAATGAATGAATAAATTAGTTAATCAAACAATCGAAAACTGGATCAGTAACTAAGATCTGCTTTTTCTAGTAACAACAGCGTATTTATAATAAATAGATTCTATCTCGCATTCATCAATTAATGATTCTCAAAGTTAACCAACAGTTTGTATAAATTCACCCCAAACATTTTATGCTTCTTTAAAAAGCATTAATGAAAGCAATTGAAAGTTTGGAATAGTGATTGGGTATCTAAGATTTTGAACGAATAAATTTACGAGATTTCTTCATGAAAGGTCAGTAAATTACAAGATTAAGTGAATTTGCCTGTACAGTTATTTTAAGAATAATAAAATAGTTGTAATGGTTGAATGGAGATTTTGAAGGGAATGAGAGAAAAATAAAGTATCACTGGTTGAGTAAAGTTGGAAACTACCGATCTGTATTTCTGGAAAAGACTATCATTCTGTTTTAGTGAAGTCTAAGGTGTATAACTTATAAGGATATATAAGGTGTATAAATTAGGATCTATTTAAACATTCCTTAATTAATCATCAACTCATACTCACAAAAATTTAATGAAAATGTTTTCATTATTATGAGGAAAGCTACATCATATGAATAGGCAGTTAAACTCCCAACCTAAGATAAGATTAATGAATTTATTATTAAATAACACGATTGAACTAAATTAAATCAAGTATATAATCCATCAAAATTCCAGTCCATATATCAACCCTTTAGATCACTCTGATCCCAGTTCATCAGTTAGAAGATAACTTAGTTATTTCACTCCCATTTATGACATAACAGTAAAGTCATATAAATACTTTAAACAGTCAAATATATCAAATAAAAGTCTTTCAATTAATTTTGCGTTAATAACAACTGAAGACAGACACTAGTGAGCATATGTTGATTCATATCAGAAGGGTTTTTGTGGATATCATAGTAATTTCAATGGTTGAAATGATAAGTCAATTGAAGCTAGACCACCATGGAAAACGGCCGTCCAGTGCTTCCTGGTTTTCCATGGTGGTCTAGCTTCAATTGACTCATGATCTCAACTATTGAAATTACTACAATCTGCTTCTCATTAGAACTCCAGGAAATACCTCTTGAAGCCAGACACTAGTGAGCATATGTTGATTCATATCAGAAGGGTATTGGAGATAAGTTAAATGTATACTTTTTTGGTTTTTACAGTTAACGATATCTACTTGGTGATGGATTCGATAAATGTTATTTTAATGACACAATATGAGTAACTGATCTTTCGAAATATAGCCAATAAGTATTTCTGTATTTTAAAAATGTTTTACTTACGATATTCTCTTGTTATTATTATCTTTCATAACACTATCATTCTTTCGTATGATGTACTTTTTACATTTGTCATCAATAAATAACGAAAGAACTAAATATTACTTAATATTCAAACCATTTGATTGTATTACTCACTCAATAATTGGATAATATCATGAAATACAATTACAAAGGAAATAGTGAAAAAACTTTTGTATAATGTATTGCTTTAGAATGAATATTTTCAATATTGAATTCCATATGATTTGATGATGAAACAAAGATATATACTTTTAATATTAACATTAATTTCTAAACTTTAGTGTTCTAAATAATTTCAATGTATAGTCTAAATCACTTGATCTATTTTAGTATTAAAATTTATTCACAACATTATTTTCGTTGAAGACTGAAAAATTTGAATATTTACCTTAGCATTGTAATAATTTTTTACTATATTTTAAAATTTATAATATTCATACGTAGATTAAAGAGAAGTTATCAATTCTTAAACACCATAACATGATATGAATAATAAGTTTCATAAGTGAGTAAGAACTAATGATAGGGAGTGAAGTAGTTGAGTGTGTCGACCACTTCACTTATCTTGGGAGTCTCATCAGCTCTTGTGGTCTGGTGGGTGATAAAATCTCAGCACGGAAACAAAAGGCTTGACTAGCTTTTGACAACTTGCGTCATTTTTGGCGTCGACGACCAACCAAAGGACGGGTTTACTGCGCAGCAATTCGTTTCATCCTACTTTATGTCTGTGAAACATGGCCTGTAAGAGTAGAGGATATTCGTAGGTTATTAATGTTCGATCATAGGTGTCATCGAAACATTGCTCATATATCATGGGACAACCGAGTAAGTAATACATTTGTTAAAAAACGGGTATTAGGTAAGGATGGCAAATCAATTGATGCACTACTGAAACCTCATCAGTTGAGATAACCGGGACACGTATTACGTATGCTCAACCACCAACTGACCCGACGTGCGATGTTTCATAGTGTAGTAGATTGGAAGAAAGCTAGGGGCGACCAGACCAAAACATGGCACAAATCCATGTAGTCATTGACCAGTGGGCTGAGCCATGTTGGTAGGTGTAGACTACCTGGTTGGGATTCGCGAGACGATAGCAACCGATGATTAGAGACCTTGAATGACATGGCTCAAAATCGTTTGCAATGGTGTGAGCAGGTGCATCCACTCTTTGTGTTCTCCCAAATTCTAATTTTCTGAATTCGGCATGTCCGTTTTTTTCTTCAAAATTAATTTCACTGGATTATATTCCTTGAATAACATCTTCAAACTCTAATCTTCCCGATTACTGATTACACTTTTTCTACCTCTACCACTATAGGATTTGAATCGACAATTGTATTTGTGTGATATGTGGTATGGCAACTGGAATCGATGTACGTACGTAAGAAGTTCTACGTTGTTGCTGACTGACTTACTGAAGAAGTATCGTAACATACTTTCCTCATTTCAGTTTAAAGTTAAACGGTACATAGGGATATATTTCTGAAGCCCTGCCATTCAAAATATTTTCTTTTTTAATCTGACATGTTCACATGAGTGACATTGACTTTTTACCAACAGGCAGCTGACGATAACAACTGATTTTTAAAATGTTGTTTGTGAAAATTACATCCCAACATGTGGCAAAAACTCACCAAATGAACGAAAAAAAATACGCGAAGGCACTAAATATTGCATGTAATGTCGACTACTACGTTAAGTCTACATAACTTATTCGAGCTTCTGAAGAGGCCAATTATTGACTTATCAACCCTGACTGTGTGTGTGTACATCTTATCCCACTCATCATATGTCTGTAACTTAGTTGTAACTATAAATATATTGGTTAACGGTTGGTCAAACGCAGTTGGTTCATACACCTTCACTGTGTCATCTTGCTTCGCTCTCTTCTCTTCGCTTCATTCCTTTGATTATCTGTTCAAATCAATGAGTGTACAAAACATACTCATTCCAAATTCATTCTTGTTTTTGGCTTATTTAATTTCGTTATTCACCAACGCGGATTAAGTCGATAATTATATAAGAGGATTGGCGACATGCATGCATGCATTTAGAAATGATCAAACTGGAGTCAGATATAGGGTCACAAAAAGTACACTTAGTGAACATTGAAAACTTAACGGATACCAATATCTTTAAGGAATAAATGGTCTATTTCTTGCTCATGAAATTATCAAATGAAAAAGGGGATTCATTTTTGTACATATCATATCTGTTATGAATTAACCCATATAAAACAATCAGTATCATTTGTATTAAATTGTGAATATTTACTTACCCGAAGTTAAAATGTATTTTATTATATGATGACAAGTTGTAAAAGTAATGAATTAACTAAATTATATTCATTTATTTTTATTTATGATGCATAAAACACATGAAATTTATATAAAGAGATAAAATATCATAAAATAATTAGAATATCTAACTTAGTAAACTGTAAGTGAATGAAGTTGAAAAAGCATCAACCAGTCATATGTAAATCAAATTACTACTATATATTATGATGTAATGTTTGTAATATTTTGTCATTAAAATGAAATCAACTGAACTTTATAATTTGAAACTATCCAACCCCAATAATAAAAATAAATTGGTAAATAAAATATACGGAATTTGAACCGAAGTCAAAAAGGACAATATCAATGGAATACGATGGATTCATTTCATTTCGCTATTTTTTTATTTAGCTACATACAGGCTGGTAATTTGAATGATTTAAAAATATCAATATAGTTTGTAATTTGAATATATGAATCGTTAGTGAAACTATAATTGATGCACGACCTTTGAGTGACGCCTTAGTGACTTTAAGAATGTCCACTTACTTACTAGGGCTAAATGAGGATTAAAAAGTAGTATAAAGAATAAGGATTATGATTTACAATTGATGGTTAGGATTAAGAATTAGGTTTATGATTTTTATCACGAACTGAAATCAGCTAAAATGCCATAACGCTATTTAGACAAATGAGTGAATGAATTTCGTGCCAAAATTCAAGATCTGTTATATTAAATCTGATAGATTTATCCCTAAATAACAGTCTCACCTAATTGTTAATAAATAAATAATACATCATTTGGAATGTAGATTAAGAAAAGAGTTAAAGTTTTCAAAGGGTTTCCACATATGTAATTATTTTTCATATAACGTATTCTTTATTGATAAGTAACTCATTTCTTCAAGCTACAATTTTCTTACATAATTTGTAATAACTAAATTTATTAACTTATATATAATAAAGAGAAAACAATGAAATAAAATGAACTCACCGTATTCTACACACATTATCATTCTTATTTTATTTAAATCTAAGAAAGTAATTGATTGCACAATATATATAGAACACTTAATTATATCAGAAGGGATTTTGTGGAGATTGTGGTATTTCTAATAGTTGAGATCATGACCCCGTTGCGTCTTTTAGTATGCTATTTGGTAACTCGCCCCAAGGATGGTTTTGCATTATATATATACGTTTTGAATTGTTGTTATCGCTCGTTTCTTGGTGTTTGGCAGAATATACTTCCCATTCCAAGCGTGGACTTCTCCCTCTAGTTAGCGGGGCTGGGATGCATCAATAGCTAGCTTACTGGTCTTTGGTCACCGAGTCTTGTTCTCGTTCACAGATTAAGTGAGCTTGTGATAGCTTCAATCGACTTATCATCTCAACCATTGAAATTACTATAATATCCACAAAAACCCTTCTGATATGAATCAACATATGCTCACTAGTGTCTGTCTTCAAGAGGTATATCCCGGAGTCCTAGTGAGAAGCAGTGATCAGTGGAATTCAACCGGGTCAATTGTGAGATAGTAACTCACTGATGACAATGGTGGATGTTGCTCACTTTCGTGGATTGGTTGAAGTTAGACATTAACAGCGTTGGATGCCGGCTCAGTAGTCTAGTGGTTAAGCGCTCGTGCGAAACTGGTAGGTCCTGGGTTCGAATCTCGCGAGGCGGGATCGTGGATGAGCACCTCTGAGGAGTTCCACAATAGGACGAAATGGCCGTTCAGTGCTTCCAGGTTTTCCATGGTGGTCTATCTTCAATTGACTTAATTATATTTCAATAATCATTAAAATAAGATAAATGGACTAATTAATATGGAATTCAGTTAATAACTTAAGGTTTAGATATCCGGTATATTTCATGGGTTGTCTAGACTTCAACTACGATTCGAATACTCTCATTTATATATTATTAAGTATCGCGTTAACATATTGTTTGACTAAGCAAAACAACTAGTTTTTGTACAGATCAGAATGCGGATGAATTAAAGCATACCACAGAGAATAAAATTACATCATTCTATAACCTTTGTTATTCTTGTTTTACAAAGGTTTATCAAGGTAACCAATTGAATTAGGCTTTTGTGCAGTTAGTTGCTAACAACTACCAAATTGTTGTATAAAATTTGACAGCGTGAATTAAATTCTTAAATTCTCCAAGTAATGCTTATGTAAACTGTAGATTTCGAATCAATACTTAAATCAATTTAGTTTTAGACTCCTTAATAAAACATATCCTCAACGCTATAGAGTTGAACCCAGGAAGTTCATGTCTCCCAATGAACCCAAAACCTTCAAACTACTGAGTCAAAATGCAGTGGTTTACATCTCTAGCATTAGTCAACCCAGTTCTACTGATGATGTCAATCTCACTACCCATATGCTTTAACTCTAACACATCGCTTAAAAGCTCGTGCTCTATAATTCGTAACCTGCTATGACTTTGTGAATAAAATCTTCAGAATAAACAATTTTCAAAAGCTCTAACCTGTAAATAAATTTATGGTAAACACTGTTGTTTCATCTGCATTACTAAATTCTCGAAAATAATTAGTGAAGATAATCTTTATCTTCAAGTACAATGTTGTATGATCAAGAAGATTAAAACGATAATAGGAACGGGTTTGTACTGTTAATATACCGACCGACAATAAAGATAATGATTACCTCCCAGGACCTTATATCTTACTAAACTGGGAAATATCAGGACACAACAACTGACCTTTGACTGAGACGAAATAATATTTAATGAGGTTGACTCCTTATATACAGATCTTCCAAAACGTCTAGCACTACAACGAATGCTTTGATGACGATTGATCTAACAATAGAACTTGTCCAATAGTTATTCCGATCACGTAATAATAAAATCAAAACCTAGAAAAAGAAAATCTCTTATTTCACTGACTAATGTCCTGAAATATTGATCTCAATTCAGCCGCTTCCTATCACAAAGAAAATCAGAATGTGATTTAATGTCCGGTTGGTTATCTCCAATATTAACGCAGATTGTAAAAATATGTTTTGAGAAAATTGTTTCATTATTAACTCGGATTCTATAAGATTTTATATCTTCCAGTGTCATATTTGTTTCACGATTTGAGTTAATTTGTCTGGACAGTTTTTTAAAGCCATTAACAAAACAACAAGATTCATCTATTAGCAATGTCTCGATGATTTAACATATGTCTGGAACAAACAACTTTCAGATGTTACCTTGCAGATTAGGCCTTTAGGTTAAAGGCTCGGGGAGTGGCCCCTAAGAAAAACACTTGCTTCGGTCTGGGCGCCCGAGTAGAATTTAAGCCCTCACAAAAGCCGAATGATGAAGTGTGGCGCATTAATTTGGTGCCTCCTTATACCGATATTTGTGTTTAAACAAATATAACATGTCTTAATGAAGTTGCTAAGTCTAAACAAACTGATATCTACGATAAGTACAAAAACGACAGAAGTTAGGTGTTAATTAAGTTTGTTTAGTTACTGACTGGAACAAACGAACATATATGTTATGAGTTTCTAGCTAACATCTAATATTCTCCAATGTTAAAAATGTCAACATTTTGAACTTTGTGCATAGCTTTATCTTGATGACCATCATAGAAGATGGAAATAACTTCAAGTTAATTAATAACCTCTGTCTGTATATGTACAAAAGTCTTTATAGAAAAAGTATTTTATGAAAAGACCATTGAAGCAGAGTGAAGATGTAATAGTGTTATATTCCGATAAAAATAATGAATGGTAATTTTTGGGATCCACTTATGGACCAATACTATGAGTATATTTTTATCGTGTAATTGTCATGTAGCTAAACTGTTCATATTCATGTCCCTCTTATTATAAGTTTTATTTCAACCTATGAACTATTATTATACGATTTACCATTCTTGAATTATTCCCTATCTGTTAATCACTACCTCCCCCATTCACAGCCACTTTTGGCCAAATATTGTACAAATGTTATTTTCTATTTTATGGTATATAAACGCCGTATGTTTGAAATAAACGATTCATATTGCAGAGGCTGAGATTAGTGTTCTGGACTTAACTGACTGGGCTAGACAGGAAGCAGGGCCGATCAGGACTCTAGGCTGCTCACACGTTTTATGCGTCACTGGTTCCGTCGATAATTCGCTGCTCTCTGACTGGCGGTATCGTTGCGTTATCCAATAAACAGGGCACACAGGTTCACAAGTTATAGCAAATAATACATAAAAAGAGGATGTTAAGTAGTTTGGTTGTTTTATCAAATGAAGCAAAAATAACAAAATATTTGTTACAAATATGGATATCAGTCTATCAGCAGTGTACCTTGGTAATTCCGACTTGAAATCTTGCCTTTCACCTTTAAACAATAGCAAGCCTCAAAATATTTTCTTCCTATACAAATGTGGTATTCTGTAATATTTTAGAAGACTAGAAAAAAAATGATTCGATCAACAAATTCATTACTAGTCATATTGACAACCAAGCAACTTTTTAGAGAATATATACAAGAAAACGCTTTATCACGATAATCATGAAAACAATTTCCAGGAAGCATATGTTTGTTGAGAACAAAACATATTGAAAGTATCCTATCTAAGTGAAACAGATTCTGGACCAGTCTCAGTACCAGATCCATTTGATTGAGAGTTACTGGACATTGCAGGACCAAGTGTCGGAGCTTCAGGATCACCACGTACAGCTCGATATTTAGCCATTTCATTTGGAAATTGACGAGATAATTCGGACATAAGTAACATTCGGAAACGACGAAGGCTGTCTAATTTTCCACGGACTGCCTCATTCTTGGCTAATGCTTGTTCCATACACTCACGAGTGTACAACTGAGGGTTTTGACCAGCATCGATTTTAGAAAATAATTCAATAGGAACATGTACATCTTGCATTTCAACTTGCATACGATCCACATCCTTTAAAAAGTAAGCAGAGTGTGAAAATCACACAAACATAAATTTACAGTAAATTCTAAAAAATGACAGTTAATTTTTAGCAGTTTCATTTAACTTCCATTCAGTTCACTTCTTCGGAATTTTACAAGGACAAATACAAGAAACTGATAACCGTTATGACGCGAAACATTTCACTTTGATAGTTTAAATAGCTCTGTTTTTGAGGAGGTCGTGGATATGAATTTCCGAGTCTTATACTAGGACGAAAAATACGTCTAGTGCTCCTTGGTTTTAAGTAGTTGTCTAGTCAAAATCATTACGTAGTGTTAACTACGAAACAAATGTTTTTCTAATGTGTAATAAGATCAATATTTTTGACTATTTTAATGAGATAACTTAGTATAAAACACACAAATATCACAAACTGCAGTTAGAGAGTCTTATAATTAATATATCTATCTCTGAACAACGACAAATGATCACTATGATGCCATCATAAAAGAAATAACTGAAGTTGAAAATTTGAAAAACAGAATTCGGTTGACATCACAGATTATACAATTCGACAAGAGATTTTATCCAGTGACTGGTTATTGTACTTGTATCAGTTTTAGAGATGATTAATTGAGGATAAATGGCTTTGACTATGGTGTTGATTCATGCAAATATAAATCCCCCGAAATACCATACATTTTTTCAAATTGCAGAAGGACAAAATTAAACGCCATTTTAGAGTTGTAAGCAAGTAGCAGTTTGAAGCTGGCTGTATCTAACCAATATGAAAAATCTTGTTAATAAAACCAAACGTTTACTAATTAAGTTATGATAATACTCCCTGTTTTATTCCTAGCTCTAAAATTCGTGTACAGAATACCAGGTGTATGACATAAACGGTATGAGGAAATTTACTCATTAATACTTGAACACTACACTTGATCATGACACAAGTGTTGTTATCCATAGTTTGACATAACATTAACTTTTTTTGAGAATGATCTTTAAAGTCATAGATTGTACCACCACAAGAAACTAAATTACAGTTCGGATAGTAATGTCCGTGATCTTATTAGGAAGCAAACTTTAACACGTTTTGTATGCGGTTGCAGAATATGTATACAAAACTGTTAAGTGTCAACCAGTCCCGTTGCTTTATCTCGTTCAATTATTTATTGATGTCAAGAATAAATGGCCTAATAAAATATTTTAAGGAGGCATGGATATCTAAGCAACGGATTAGCCATGAAAACGATTTGGTCATACTTTCCAATGAGCTATTTTAATTACGATGGATGGCATTAAATTCAAAAGTAAAACAAACTCTCCTGGACTGCATTCCGATAGACGATCACTTATGTATCCCTACGCACTCGTTGATTGGAGTTTGGATGAAATAAAAGATGAATTTCATATAAATCTTCAAAAAGCTAAACGTTCAGATATGATAATAATGGCAGGTGCATTTAATGCTCAAATAGGTAGTTTAAACCAAACTAAAAGGTACTAAGGTGAATCCTATGGTGTCGCGGCTCAGAGAATAGATAGTAAAGACAGGTTGCTGCAGTCATTCTTGGATAACCGTTTCTAGCGACCATCAGGTATAAAAAGGTATTGACATGGCGACTTCCACAATCGATCTAACGATGAATGCCAATAGACTGCACTGTCGTCAGATATCGTCGGAGGCTTGATAGAAGACTGCAGCTTATTCTGGAGCACACCGTTAGATTAGTGGTTTGGGCATTCAAATGTCTAACCCTGCTCTACTTCGGTTTGAATAATCAAGTAGTATCATTAGCCCTTATATTTAGTGTAGTTCATATCCACATACCTGAAAGATGAGTTAGGTTAAATTTTAGATTTCAACGCTCTAAAGCAAGCACCTGTTTGTCTGCGTTTTGCTGGACGCACAAAAGCCACAGTAAGAAGACCCTTTGGAGTTTAGATTATTGATGAAAAAGTAATATATTTCAAGAACAACTAGAGAAGCAGTGAGTCAACCATGTACGTGGTATCCTCCCAGATGTAGATCGGCACGATATTCAAACAGCTGTGGAAGCAGCAGTGATGTATACCAGTAACATACACCGCAAGGTTAGGAAACCAGTGGGTTTCGGCAGCGTCCGCTGGAATGATAGATGGCTTAAAACGCGATGAAGAGCAAATAGGTCTTAGATGTAGACTGACAAAAATTCTGAGATGGTCGTGAGGAGTGGTGAGCAACTAAACCAAAAGTGATGGAATAGGTAATGGCGATAGGCAATAGTAAACACATTTTGGGAATTATTAAAGAAACAGGTAATAAATATTTTGGAGTTAGTGAGATGGGGAAATGATCCACTTTCAACACAAGAGGCCGGAACAATGAACAGAACACTTCAGACAGTTTAATTGCTCTCTAGCTACCACTCATTGATCAATTTTCACCAAACAACCTGAATGGGACATCAAAATAAGTACCCCGACTCGTAAAGAGGTAGAAGCCATAACTAAAGTGAATGAGAACAGCAAACGCTGATGGGCTAACCCCTGATATCACTAAAAGTCGTGCCCCAGTTTTGGAAGTTCGATGGACAGAACTGTGTGCTTTCTTAAGTGATTGGTCAAATTTCAAAGCGAAACGGTGGAAATTTCGTAGACTGAACTATGTATAATAGATAACAGTGTCTGCGATTAAACACCTAAATGGTTCACATATTTTCCAGAGGAAAGTGGATGTTAGTGGAGAGAATAATGCTAAACGAACTTTAAAATAAGGTTTAACCACACATATGATTCTGTGGTTGTGAGAAAAATGGTGAGCCAAATAAACGGAATGATAATAAAGATATTTCTTGAATACATAGTTTACAATGAGTGATTAAGGACTCTAGCTAAAAGTCCACGGAATTTACATATGATCAATGAAAATCCCAATTACATTGTTTTTCGATCTAAACACAGGTCATACTTATCATTAACAAAGTATTCAAAACCGCCTACATAGAGAATAACCGCAGACGAAACTCAAAATTTGAACTAAGTGGTGCATGATATACCAACTTCAGTCTTCAGTAATAAGGATAGGAGGTCTGTCGACCTATATTAATCCTTGCAGTTTGTAATAAGGAAACTTGCATACTTTAGCGAACTACATGATGAGTAATATTGCAAAAAACAGTTAAGGACACATTACTTATTCCTAACGAGTCAGGTGGTTGACTGCTTAACTAATTTAAAAAAATAAGGTATTTGACTGAGTAAACATTAAGATTTACCGTCAAGAATATTAAAATCAACAGTACCTGTAATTTATACACTAGATCGTTGATCTTTTTCTGAAACGACACACTTGGTTGATAGTCACAAACAACAATTCCAGCCTCCCTACAATGATCAATAATACTTTCGATGTTTTCTTCCAAAATTTCGAAACGGTTACGATCGACCATGAGTGGGTTAACAGTTATTAGTAAACAACGGAAACAATAATGAGACCTGTAGAGAAAAGTTGAGCAGGACGACAACCGTGGATTTTTATACAATATTGATGTGAACTACACAAAACCAAATGCTTTTGGTTGAAGCATGCAGGCTTGAAAGACAAAGAGGAACGAGTTACAAGAGTGTATTACAATATACACTATATATGGGGCTAATATGAACCGATTATTTCCTTTGCATTTGTTTCTCAATATTGAGAGAGATGTTTATGGTTTTCAGCACAATCCAGCCAGCCAATTACGTTCAAACTCAACGTAATTCAAACGGACAATCTGCAAGAGAAAATGTAGCGCACAATCCGGAAAAGCCCAAAACGCCCGAACCAGCGTCAGTTTTGAAACGGCAAGAGGCTAGGTGACCTCTCTTAGTCATGTCAAGTATGCTCTTTCAGATGATTCAACTATATTTCGGAAGAGTCGACAGATGAAGCTGCAATCATGTGCTGAAGTAGTGAATTCCACTCGTTGATGATTCGATGGGGAATTCAATGGCCAGTTGAAAATTAGTTTGTTCTGAGAGTGCGAACCATTTCAGAGTGTCCTCGTAAATTCTCTGTTTACGAAGACGATAAAAATGCGGGTATATCAGGTGCAAACTCATTGCTAATAAGTTTAAAAACTGTGATCAAGTCACCTCTGTTTCTTCATTATGACAATGGGAATAGGATTTGTTTAGCCAGTCCAGCATCATACGGGAGCTTCGCCGTTACGGGAATCTCTTCAGCTGTTGTTCTCTGAACCTTTTCCAAAAGCTCACTGTTTTTTTCTAAGAAGAGGCTAACTGCTTGTATGCAGTACTCAAGTTTAGGATGCACGAACACAAAGTCAATAAACTTTTAGAATCGACATGATCAAAGGCCCTACGTATTGATCATAGGGTTCTAAAACCTTTGGCAGATATCGCACGGCAGTATGCAGTAGTCTTTAAGTCTTGGCCAATGATGAATCCTAAGCCATTGTGTGTCTGGACAACAGGTAGTTCAGAGTTGTTCATCGCGTATATATCTGTGCCTTGATGACTGATATGAGTCACAATACACTTGGAAGTACTTATCGACAACTGCCAGGTCTGAGACTATTCAGATAATTTTCAAGGTTATTTCGGAGTTCTAAGTTATCAAACTTACTTCGTATCGTTCTCCATATCTTGACATCGTCAGCAAGACCGATGATAGCAAGAGAGAAGGAAGATCATTTACGTACACGTTAGCGGTCAACTAAAAGACTTTTATACACATTGTAGTGGTAAATAAATCCCCAAACTAAATAGCTCTGAAAGTTTTCGACATTGGATGCTGACCATATGTTTTAGTGGACTCATCTAGCTGAAGGCGCTTGGTCATGCATCCGCAGCAGATCACGTGTGGTAACGCTGTGCTCAACATCTACCGCAATCGCTAGCCAGATTAGATCAGAGATCTTCCGACATATTGGTTATCGCCAAATACACTCTTCCGATCTCCTCGACTCTGTCTTTTGATTTCTCTCGGTGGTAACAAAGTATATTAGAAGGTGTTACTGGTAGAAGCGTTGTCAAACACTGAATACTTGTATCATCTTCATTGGTGAGCCCGATGTGATCTGGTACACCTAATTGCAACTGTGAATCTGTTGCTCTTTGGGATTTTCATATATCATTACCTTATTTTTTAAACATTGTGATTTTTTTCGTGTTTTTTCTTGGATATATATATATTTTCCCCTCGTTCATTATCGTACTTCATATTTCATAATGGCTGAACAGACACCCAAAGTACTCAAGCTTAAGACTTTGTCCCTGCCTTCGTTTCAACTCATGCCTTTCTAGCCCGACAATATCGAAGCCTGGTTCTGCTACGCAGAAGCTGACTTCTCCGAGCACGGCGTGATCGACAAACGTGCACAATTCCTCGCAGTAGTCAAGGCACTGACTCGAAAAACAACTCGGGAAACTTCCAAGCCGGCACGCGTTAACGGCAACCGTAGCCGGTGAACATAGCCGTCTGTTGTACGTCACAGATGTGACAACGAGAGTTCGCTACCTCGTCGATACTGGCGCAGAAGTTAGCGTTCTCCCAGCAAATCATAACGACCGGCTCCACGAATCAACTCTAAACTTACAGGCGGCAAACGGAAAACCGATCGCTACGTATGACAAAAGGTACGTTTACCTTAACGTGGGTTTACGCAAACCCATTCATTGGATTTTCGTTGTTGCAGATGTTTCTATGCCAATCATTGGTATGGATCTTCTACAACACCATAATCTAATCATCGACACGCGCAAACGGAGGCTAGTAGATAGAAACACTGAATTATCCGTTTGCGTAACTTCTTTTTTTGGTTGTAGATTATCCCCAGTCACAGTTAAGCAAATAATAGACCCACTCTATCAACCACTACTCGATAAGTACCCTGGGATACAACAAAATCAACCGAAACTACCGTGTGTAACCAGCAATGTTACACATCACATAACGACTACAGGACCACCTGTATTCTCTAAAGCACGACGACTATCCCCTGAAAAGCTAAGGTTAGCGAAGAACGAATTCGATCACATGATCGACTTAGGAATCATACGACCGTCAAACAGCCCTTATGCATCTCCGTTGCACATGGTCCCTAAAAAGGACAGCAATGATTGGCGTTCAACTGGTGACTATCGGAGATCGGATGCAAAAACCATTCCCGATCGTTACCCGTTGCCTCACATTCACGATTTGACAGCTACCTGGAAAGGTACAACTGTCTTTTCGAAAATCGACTTGGCTAAGGCGTATAACCAAATCCCTATGGCTACTGACGACATACCGAAAACAGCTATCATAACTCCTTTCGGACTCTATGAATTTTTGCGAATGCCTTTCGGTCTAAGAAACGCTGCGCAAACATTCCAAAGATTCATAGACGACGTTTTTCGAGGTCTCAACTTCGTACATGCGTATGTTGATGGATGCCTAATCGCAAGTCCGGACAGAGAATCACATCTCAAGCATCTGGATCTTGTCTTCGAACGATTACAAAAACATGGCATTAATGTAAACGTTCAGAAATGCCAATTCGGAACCGACTCGTTAGATTTCCTAGGACATACTATCGATGCTCAAGGCATTCGACCTCTTAGAACCAAAGTGGCGGCCATTCTGGATTACCCAGAACCGACCAACGTCAAGCAATTACGCACGTTTAACGGCCTGTTAAGTTTCTATAGACGCTTCATACCGAAATGCGCATTACTTATGAAACCTCTTACTGACCAACTTCGTGGAAATGCGAAATCCATTAATTTGGACGACACCGCACGAAAAGCATTCTCCACAGTTAAGGAACTGATCGCTAAAGCAACAATGCTCGCACATCAGGACACCGAAGCACCCATTAGTATCGTAGTAGACGCACCCGACTCAGCAATCGGAGGAGTCTTACAACAATGGGTTAACAACTCCTCGCAACCATTGGCATTTTTCTCTAGACGGTTTCTAGACACCGTATCAAGGTACAGCACATTCGGTAGGGAACTCCTAGCTATGTATTGTGCTGTACGGCATTTCCAACACTATATCGAAGGCCGTGAATTCACTCTTTTCACGGACCATAAACCGCTCATTTTCTCGTTAAGCTCTCCTTCGGACAAGTACTCTCTCCGTGAGTCTCGACAACTGGACTACATTTCACAGTTTACTTCAGATATTCAACATATTTCTGGAGCAAACAATGTAGTTGCAGACGCCTTGTCTGGAATAAATTCCTTGAACAGTTTCCGAGGAATCGACCTTCTTAAACTCGCCCAGCTTCAAAAAGAAGACACTGATCTTCAGCAGGAGTTATCGTCCACAACCGTTAAACTACGCATCAAACAGATGGGAACAGGTAAGGAAACCTTACTTTGTGACACATCTACACGTAGGGATCGCCCAATCGTTCCGAAACATTATCGACGCAATGTCTTCAACACATTGCACAAACGTTCTCATCCAGGCGTTCGTGCAACCATCAAGCTCATAGCGGAACGGTTTTGCTGGCCTGGTATGAATAAAGACGTGAGGGAGTGGGCACGCTCCTGTGTAAGCTGCCAAAAATCTAAGGTCATCAGACACAATAAATGTCCCTTAGGTTCATTTAAAACTCCCGATGCTCGTTTCGACCATGTTCATCTGGATTTGGTAGGACCTTTACCAGATTCAAATGGATACTCTTACCTCTGCTGAAACAGTGGCCCGCACCTTCGTCGAACGATGGGTAGAAAACTTTGGTTGCCCTTCAACCATCACTACAGACCGCGGACGTCAGTTTGAGTCTGAACTTTTCCGTCGTCTGACCACACTATTAGGAAGCACTCGCTTCCGAACGACCGCCTACCACCCACAAGCAAACGGGTTGGTAGAACGCTTTCATCGACAACTAAAAGCTTCACTATCAGCTGCAAACGTTTCACAGTGGACCGACGCTCTTCCACTCGTCTTACTAGGTATCCGCAATGCAATGAAAGCTGACATTGGATACACTGCAGCTCAACTCGTTTATGGAACACTTCGACTTTTAGGAGAATTCGTGCATCTTTCATCCTCTTCAATGAGCATGGATCTAACCTCCTACACGAACAGGCTTACAAACGCAATGCGTTCAGTTAAACCTGCTTCCACTCGACCTCAATCAACTGATGTTGTCGTTCAACCTGACTTACGATATAGTACACACGTTTTCGTTCGTCGAGACGCACATCGACGACCATTCGAATCAGCGTACGAAGGACCTTTCAAAGTTCTTCAACGCGAATCTAAGTACTATATTGTCGATAAGAACGGAACAAACGATAGCATCAGCATCGATCGCCTCAAAGCAACGTATTTAGAAGGAAATCCTATTCACGTCGATTTCCCTTCAGTACAATCGCACAACACGACCCTTACACTCATAATTACTCAACCAACAACCGACATTAGCGATTACACTCCGAATGTGTCTGAAAATAAACTTAAAACGACACGTTCTGGAAGAAGAGTATGATTTCCAGAACATTTAAACGACTATTGCACGTAAGGCACTACTCAACATTTTATATTATCTCGATCCTTCCTTTTACGATATATAATAATTTTTCTTTTAAAAAACAAACAATTTTAAAATGCTCATATATGTATATTTTTATTTAAAAAAACAACAAAATATAAAAAAATTTTTAACGCTATTACGTGTGCTTGAGTTTATTTTTCTTTTTTTCGCCGACATTGCATTTTTACGTACATACGAGTGTATTTCGACACTTACATTTTCTTTTTTCATTTCCAGGACTGCTGGAAAAGAACGACGCAGTTTACGAGGAATCGAAAATGTTCATTGTACTTTCCTTTTTTTACTATGTTGTACCTTGGTCCCATATAGTAAGGAAAGATGACCAGACGCTGCTAAATTTAGTAAGCTATCAGAAGAGTGTTTACCAACGACAAACTCGTTGGGTTTAAACTTCTGGCTAAACACGTCTTAGGGTCATCACTGCTCCACTAGGGGGGGAATGATCTGTAGCGGTAAATAAATCCCCAAACTAAATAGCTCTGAAAGTTTTCGACATTGGATGCTGACCATATGTTTTAGTGGACTCATCTAGCTGAAGGCGCTTGGTCATGCATCCGCAGCAGATCACGTGTGGTAACGCTGTGCTCAACATCTACCGCAATCGCTAGCCAGATTAGATCAGAGATCTTCCGACATATTGGTTATCGCCAAATACACTCTTCCGATCTCCTCGACTCTGTCTTTTGATTTCTCTCGGTGGTAACAAAGTATATTAGAAGGTGTTACTGGTAGAAGCGTTGTCAAACACTGAATACCTGTATCATCTTCAACATCAATAAATTGCCTCCAACTCTGACATTTCTTAACTTATACAACAGGCGGTTGTGGGGAACTTTGTCGAAAGCTTTGTTGAATTCAATGTAGGCTACGTCTACAATTAACATTTGGTACTTAAGAGCGCACTAGCTTTCAAGAGCCACTAATAAGTTAGTGGTACAGGAATAAACTGTTATAAAGTTATGGTGCTTTCCCGAAAGAATCAGGTTTTCATCGAGTTACGTAAACAGATCCTTCCGAATAATCTTTTCTAAAATGTTAACAACCACGCTGGTTAGGTTAACGGGTCAGCAGTTCCCAGGTTTATAACTCGTGCCTGTTTTGAAAACAGGACTAACTATGGCGTAAGCTTGTTATTTTAGGCACCTAAGATATATTTCCTCGGGTCCCATGGATTCGTTTATATCAAGCACAGTTAGCAGAACAAAGACATCGAGTTTTTTATGGTAAAAATGGTTTCAAATAGTTTTGAATGGTTCTAAATGGAAAAGAGGAAGCTTCCGCTTAACGGGCTTCCATATCTACTGGTAGTGTATCACCTAAGCCTCTTGGTAGAAACCTAGATATATTTGACGGTAAAAAAAGAGAAATATTAATAAACCATAGTGAGAGACTTTTCCCAGCCTTTAATAATATACTATTCAAAGACTCCTTGGAAGTCACTTGGACTAGCTCAGCTAGCAGCGAATTCCAGCATTTGACTACTCTAGTAGCAGTGGACCAACAATATCTCCGGGCAGGAACCAAGGTATATTAACGATAATGGAGGAAACGGAAATCGGTAAATCATGGTAAAATATTATCCTTAGTTCTTAAGAATATGTCAGGTTTTCTCTTAAAGCACTAATGGGAAGTCGCTTGGGCTAGCTCAACCGACAGCGAATTCGAGCATTCGACTACTCTTAAGGAGGAGAAACTGTGTCTACATTTCTTTCTGCTGTTTTATATCTCTAGTTTCTAGAGGTTACCCCTTAAGTTTGTGTTGGGGCTGAACATAAGTAGGTGTTTAAGGAAATGTCCATAAGTGTTAGGGATGCTGTAAGCCATCGGAAGGTCACCTCTAAGACGCCTATACTCTAGTGAGTAAAGGTCTAGTGATTGGAGGAGCTCTTCATAAGGTTTGAATTTGAGTCTTCGAAATGATTTCGCGTCTCACCGTCGGATACGATCCACAAAGTCCTTATCCTTTTGGAATGAGGGAGGAAATACTATGTTCCCGTATTCCGAATGGGGACGAATGAAACTGTTGAAGATTATGCGGAAAGCCCTTCCGTTAAACTGGTCAAAAATGCGCTTCAGCTCTGACAGTACAAAGTTTTCTCGGAAAGAATGTTTGTCAAATTTACCGTAAAATTTCAATTCATAGGGTGCCAATACTTTTAAATTTTTTTCATTTCGGGAAGTCTCTAGATGGGAGTTACATAAGTTTTATTCGTATTCGGCAACATGTCTTAAATGAACTACTTTTCATTTTGTAGTGTTAAAGGTACGCCCGTTGTTGTCCGCCTGACTGTGAAGTCCAGTTACATCCTCCTGAATTGCTAGTTTATCTTCTTGGTTGCAAACTTCTCTCTTAAGTCTCACATCATCAGTGGAAGGTAATGAATCTGACAAAACCTGCTGTTGAAAATTGATTATATGAATTAAGAAAAGAAGAGGTTCTAGTATTGAACCCTGGAGGATCCCATTAAGAATTTCCCTAGCCCGAGAGAAAGTTAAGTTGACTCTAACCTTGGAAAGTCGATCATTTATATATGAAGTAAGTCAATCAATTAATGATTTGATACATAATCATTTAAGCCTATTGACAAAACACATATAACTGACCATATCAAATGCTTTTGAAAAAACAAGGCATATGATTTCAACCTTCTCCATGTGATCAAAGATGTTTGTTCACAAAAGTGACCTTTTCTCAAACAGTGCTGTTGATGTGAAAAGAAGTTTGTGGATAGTAGGTGTTCACGTAGACCCTGAACCAGGGACTCCATAATTTTTGTAGATAATGAGAGAAATGCTACCGACCTGCAGCTTGAAAATTCGCTGCGACAACCTCCTCCGAAAGTTGGTGTGATGTGAGCCAACCTCCAATTTTTTGGTAATGGGCCTCTGTTTGGCAAATGTGAGAACACGTTAAGCAGTGTTGTCAAGATTGGAGCTGCTTCCCTTAGTATAGCAGAATGGACCATATCCTTGCTACGCAACCGCAAAAGCGCGTCAAGTTAGAGAAAATGCACTTTGTTATTCGATGATTATCCGAATATATCTAAGTATATTTTTCTATACGACTTCTGTTTTAGATGGCTTTGTAATCCTCACATTAGTTGTTTTGGACTGTAGAGTTGTTAAAGACTATATCCCTGAATTAATTTTTCGCGAAAGTTTAAATATTTGAGGAAGGACGAGGGGAAGTCTTAACTTAACGATCTTCAGCATCTACTAGCAATTTATAATCGATGCATTTGCATAAGAATTTAGGTATGTGGAACTTCCAGAGTTAACAGAACACATCGGTGAATTAGTGTAATATGCCGTTCTGAGTTCTGGTGAACACTTCACGTTTATGGTAAATGAATTCCTCGGAAGTTCCTAGAACCGCCTTGATCGCTGAAGAATTCTAAATGTCATTAAAATATCGAATCTGAGTCACCTGCATTTAGAAGAGCAAATATTCAGCGAATAAAATCGTTCGTCATGAGGCTTAAATTTGAGTTCTCAAACTGACATGAAAGTTCGCCTTTTGCTGCCCCGCCTCATGGCAAAATGATTGGTAGAAAATGAGATTGTGTGATGCGGTAAATATTATCGGGGGTTCGTGTTGCTCGCATAAAGCGTTCCTCAGTTGATTTACTTACTTGCATCTGTTACTCCCAATGAAGCATAGGTCACCGACCATCATTCTCCTACCCACTCTGTCTTGGGCTTCCTTTCTAGTTCTATCCAATTGCTGTTCATTCTTCTCATGTCACGGATAATTTATCAATACTAAGACAAGCTTTACCCACTGTAAAATAGGTTGATGAGCTAAACAGTTAGTAGTTTTGATGCACAATTTTACTGGACAGACGCGGAATGAAGCAATCGCTTAATTCGTCCGATCACAAACCTCTTAAGCCGGCAACATCCTTAGCTACTATTTAACTCATCAAACACCAGAACCTACATGATTCTCAGCCCATATTATCGATCCCTGACTTTCCCCAAACTAGTGAAGTAAAAGTGAGTCTAAAGAGTAACTCTCGCCAGTTAAACTGAGTGTCCGATTGATAAAATTGGTAAATTTTGCATCAAAGTTCACGTGGAATTTACCGCGACACTAACAACTGTTCATGTCATTTCCATAGACATTATTTCAGAGTTGTACTACTTTTGATTACAACCTATGCTCTCCATGATAACCACATGAGCAGCACTAACTGTTTATCATCCTGTAAGTATTTATTTAGCCAAAAGCATTGTACAACACCATATCACTTATATTTGTAGTACATAAGCTCAGTCGATTTCGACAATTTATAATCACTCTTTTCCAAATAAGTTGGTTCGTGCATTATGCCAAATTCCATGCTTGTAGCTAACTCGTATGCACTATCAGCCGGCAAACAATAATATAAATAATTATTTATTGTACTTCAAATCACTGAGTCTAAATCATGTGTCTTACGGACCCACACACAATCAACAAATTACTGTTAGCTATCCGTAGGAAATTCACATGATTGTTACCGTTTTGATGTTCGGAAATCATTTTTTGATAATAATTCGTATGTATTGGTAGTTTTATCAAATCCTGTCACAGTTATGTAATAAAGAAGGTCAGGAAAATCTCTCAACTAAATAAACCATAGTAAACAAGTCAGACTGAGACAATGGTACGAATTCTTCCTCTCTGCGGTTGCATTTTCGTTTCTTCAGTTAGCCTACTAGTGCAGATGCAGTTGGAAATCCACTCATTCCAGCACAAACGTCAACCGGCTTTCTAATTTACACCAAAGGTAATACCATTATCAACATCGATACACTATTCACTGATTTTCTATTTCTAAGCATACCGCCCACAAGTTTAGCTTTTCAATCATCGGTTGTTATTGTACATCTTAATGTGGCTTGTTCAAACATCTTTAAAATAAATCACTCATCATCATGATAATCTCACTTTTTTGCCTCTTAAATAATATTCACGAAGATTTTCATTTTGAGCCTGCTGAGAATTAAACTAAACATTTTGGAATTGTTGCACGTATTTCTCGATCAGTTGCTGCCACCTTCTTTTTGGTTTATCTTTCGCCATATCAATACCTAGGGATTCTTATAATTGATTTGGCAACGCCCGGCGAGCGACAGTTCAACTCGGCTTCGTATCGAGCCATCGTCACATTGATTGTGGTGGGAACGTAGTGTAATGGTACTGGTTCCTAAACGCACGATTCTGGAAGCTGAACATATTATTGCTGAAAAGATTTACATTCAAAATGTAACGTGGAGAAGGTCAGCAGCAATGAACACAGCAACATGGATTGTCTCGGTCATTCATTTGATGTCACATAACCTCACACTTATTGTTTCAAACATTACTCTTCGCTCAGCTCAAATGTGTTTTTCAGAAGTGCTAAACGTCATATTACTGATGATCGCGATCGTACAAACCAGTACAGACAGTGAAGTGACTTCCACATAATATCTTATATATTAGGTAACCAAATCATGACAAATCTACTATTTTGCGATAAGGTCTATTATTATGGTAGTACTAATACCAAAGTAGAACATAATACATATTATTAACTGTAAAAAAACAAAAGATGACCAAAATACAGAGCGTAGAACAAAGCAGTAGCAATGATGTGGTTTGTAAATTTCGGAACTGGCCCATAACACGCCACCAGCATACTTCTCTGATTGGTTGCCTTAGATGGAAGAGGGAATTTCAATCTTGATAAGTTACAAATTAAGTTCTAAATAACAAGAGAGATTAATAATAACAACAGTCTCAACAGAGTAATTGTAAAGGAATTCTACAAGTCAATAAAAAGACATGTAGTGTCAGATCGTAGATCGCCAGTTCAAGTTTCAACGAGGCATCCAGCACAATCCTCTTATTTCAAATATATGATGGTGATGATTCAGGTAATAACGTGCTGGATGATGATATATGACTAGTAAATTAACTTAAAAACTCCTCAACACCCGAGCTTCTTAATGGCATAGCATCAGTCTGAGAAGCGATTTCACGGAATTCGACGCTCAATATAAAAATCAACATAGGCGCCCAAAAGTGTTGTCCCCTCCTGGTGCGAGAAAACTAACAGTGGTCGATTCATCATGGCTGGATTAGGAACGATTTACAACATTTAACTGCACTTACCGCACTGCAATTCTCGGAATGTTCCTAAACCAGCATATTTCACCATCGAAACTTAGGTTTCTCATCCTTGCATATAGTCAAAGAAATGACCCAAAATCATCATTCAAGTTAAAACCTAATTAATTTGAAAAGCACAATCCTAGAAGGTTGAAAAATAATCATTCAGGAAAACGTCCTTTCCCTTAACGAAACCAATCATGCTTCGGGATATCTATAGCACTGCCTGTGGGAAAATTTGCTGCCTACAATAAAGCCATTCCACACAAGCTGAAGTTTGAGGACAATGAGTAAGTCTTGATGAGGTGACGTGATTTGACTTCGGAAATACCGTTAATGCAGTCCAAAACAGTAATATTTACTAATAGTGAAGAGTTTTTGAGTTGCAGATACCTCTTTATGTTAATCCAGGTGTTTCTTTTCGATACTTGGAAGAATATGGAGGTAGATATAGTTTCTTTTGGAAAAAGGTACTTCGCGCCTCACGACAAGACTTGGCACTAGATCTGATGTTGTTCGCACTAAATATTAACGTACTTTCGCGCATCACCAGACCTCGAATGTCACTTCACACTGACAGTGCTAAAGTATAGCGAAAAGTTGCAGAGTACGATGATATTTTTCACTTTGAGATAACATTGATTCTTTACTACGTTAATCTAAACACATGTTTAACACCTACCAGTGCATTTAAGTATATCTACATATGCGTCGAACACAGCCTCAGCAGCAACTCGTCGATGGTCCTAACTATTAACGGCCTGAAGGTTTCAATACGTCCTGAATTTAGAAAAACAGCTTTCTGTCATTCAGTCGAAGTCAAAAAAGTTAGGCCAAATCCTTCAACAGGCCAGGTGCAGCAGTGATCAGCAATCAATAAGTGTGTTACGACATGCATAAGAACGCTTTAAAACATCACTGATTATTCCAGTGTTTGCTATTCAACAACCACTCGTTCCTGAGATACTTCAGAACGTTTAATTTAGCCACTCTCTTCTTGTAATTCAAATGACAAAGTAGAATGTATGTTATATGCTACACCGAGCCTAAAAATTTCTCAGAAACTTCATATGGTGTAGGACGGATGTAACGATCTGCTTGTCGATGAAGTCCCCAGTTTTTATTGAATTAGGTTATTCTTAGTTATAAAAGGGCATAATTATTGCGATATAACTTCTGAATCTGGGGGATTAAAATGTTGGCTTATAATGAATGCTATCAAGAAATAAGACTGAACAATATTCCCCAGTACCTACAGAACTAAAGTAAATCTCAAATTGTGTTTTTGAAGTATACAGAAGTACCATTATCAAAGACACTAGTAGGATTTACCAGAACTTGGTTCCAACTACGAAAATGCGTCATCTGTTTCGTGTTCTGTGAAGAATGGATGCTGCTCTGGTTCATTGTTTCACTGAGTTGCAAACGTGATAATATAAGGGTGAGAAGGACTGTGAACTATACAATACATTAAGATCATCGCACCTTTAATTCATCTATGACCCGAATTTCAAGTTTTAAGTTGAGCAGAGCAGATCTCTTTTTTAATTGGATGACCATTCCAACTTCTTTTCTCTAATTTCACTTCATTAAATATATATCCCGTTTAAAGTGAGGAAACATGGTACAAACACTTTCTCAGTGTGATGTCTTGAATAAGCATTGTAAACGACTTACTATAAAATCTTAAGAAAAACAGACAACTGAAGCATTATGTGAGCTGATATTCGGGTCCTAGACAATGTGATAATGAATAACCTATTATGTTCTAGGCAGACATATTAAATTGGCTAATTTTTCGCATTCTGCTTTTAATAATGTTGAAACTGAGGAGCCTTAAGATGGTTTAATTGTGTATCCTTACTGAGTCATTTTGAAATGTAATAGTAACAGCAGGACCTCTTAACTCCCTGGTGATCCTGAAAGCACTGATTTAAATTATTTCGGGGACCTGGGTTCTGGGTATATTTTTGCTGGACAATATAACGTAGTCTTGAGATGGACTCCTGAAGTGCTCTGACTATCACTTTAGGCCAAGCAAACAAAGCAGAGTTCTGGTGGCTTATATTATCCTCTTTATGTGGTCCGAAGACCACTTCATCAGATGTAAACTACTACTTATGGACCCCAGCCTTAACATAATAAATTTTTTTTCGTGATCTTTAAAGTTTTTGTCAGAAAATTCGGAAGCAAAGCCAACCGGACACTTTGCAGAAGCCTAAGAGGCCTGATTTCAGTTGATCGTCGTGACCTACTGAAAAAGTCCATGTACCTCAAGCAGTCAACATTTTTGTACCACAAAGTCTGTTAGGGAGAAAACAATGTTTCGATTCGAAAAAAAGTGAGGTTGTTGAGAGGATTGTTCCGAAATGACTATTTGATTACTATTTTTATGATATCCGTGTTTGCGATAAACCAGGAATTCAGTAACTGAGATCTTCCAGCAGTTCACCACTGTTATATACTACATACCTACACCCTTATTTGCAAGGTAATCGAACCACACCAAAAAAGTTTGAAGAAAATAGAAGGGTGAAAAGAAGGAAGATCTGAGTACTGCTTAGAGACTCTAGGTAGGATTTCATCGGAGTATGCAAATTTCTGAGTTTAAACTGCGAACATTTTACCACTGCAGAGCTGTTTGAAAATTTTAAAAATAATTTTAGGACAAGACAAGGTTTTCTAAGCTTAAGGAATGATGAGTAATAGTTTTACAGTGCATTACTGCATTGGGGGCTTTAGGCGCTAAATTTATATGTGCTGTACAGCGCGTGATACGTTGAGTGTGAATTCCTATGGCGCAGAAGATTTTCCAGTCCTTCCGTAGGATTCCAGGACATTTCCCTGCTTTTCGTAAAAAAGAGGAGCATCTAGATGTTCAGGGGTCGAGATATAGGGTTTCTGTCGTAAGGAATGCTTTTATTGTTGATATTCTTAGTGTTCTGATTATGGATTTCCTTCTAAACCTACGTCAGTTGCCTATGACCCTGTTATCGATATGTTAGCTGTCCTTACGCGTGATGGCAACATTTATGTGTATCCTTTTAGATACGCTGATCAGTCTATTGCCTTTTTAGTCTCAACCATGGTGCGTGTTCATATCAAAGACTGTGTATTTTTATATTTTTTATTTATCGTACTAAGTCTTTTAGCTGTTGTGATTCACTAAGCTGATGTGTCAAATATACAGGTAATTTCCAGCTTGTTTTCAGACATCTAAGCCGTGTTTTTTAATCCACCAAATTCTCTGTGTTGTCTTGTTTTAAGTCCTGAAATTTTAGAGATTTACGAATACGATTGGTCCTTCTTAATCAGTAGATTTGCAGCTATGAGTAGCCTTATATATTTTGGGTTTTGTCGAAAACTTCAAGTTCACTTTATGGCAGTTCGTGTATCATACATTTCACTTTTCTGTATTGCCATAACTTATCTAGACTGCTCTAAAAGTTGCTCTTGTGACTGATGAACCTACCATTTTCGGCTGGTTTTCGTCGAAACGACATTCAAAGGCTTATTTTGTTAGTACCTGCGAAATACTTATGGTGTGGTATTAAGGTTCATCATGGGTGTTGAAAATACATGTTCTAAAATTTTGAAATCGCATTTCTTTAGATTGAGAAAGTAGGTAACATATAGACAAGTTTTATTTGTGATGTCTTAAGGTTGTAATTCTCATTTGAAAAGTCGAGTTCTTAGGTCCTTTACTCTTCGTTTAAATACAATTCCTTAACGCTTTGTAAGATACGGGAAACCAGGAATATCGTTTTCTGCTGTACATGAAACGAACGCTCAGTATATTCAAGTGGTTTTCTTGACCGGCAGTGTAAGTAGCTTAGATTATATAACTGTTTTAGAGAAAACTGATTACATTGACTGATTCAGATGATATGTACTTATGGGAGTTGACTTCAGTCAGTCAAACATCTTGTCAACTGGTCCAAAGATCATGTCTCAAAAGAATTATAAGTCAACTAAAGTCTTTGCCAACTGGAGTTCCAAGTATTTCAACCAATAACGAAGAAACTAGTCACGTTACTGCTTTGTGCTACGCCTCCGACGGTCGTAGCATCCTGATTGGAACTGATAATGGTTGGGTTGCCTCTGTTCGTTTAAATACAAATACAGCCACTGACGACTTCACGAAATTCTGGTGCTTACCTTCAGCTGATGATGCAATTAATCCTTCTCGAATACTTGATGGGTAAGATTTGATCTATTTTCGTCCTTTACTTTTTTCGGTAACCCACATCAGGAAATTATTATATATGGAGTGAAGGTTTTTAGCCTTAGTTGTTCTGGCCTGTTTATCTTTTTTCATATAGTTCGTTTTTCAGATTTTGACTAAAAATTTTAGACAGTTTAAATGTCTACTAAGTGAGTCACACTTATTCATCTGAGTTAAAAATGGTCATGTTTGTATTGCTAATTTATCTCAAAAACAAAAGATAAACCCGTAGCTCATAATACTAGGTTTCTGGTATCTGCTATTTGATTTGATTTGTTCGAACCTTCGCGTCATAATTAAAGCGTTACATTACAGTTAGTTCTGCAACACGAAACAATGTAAGTAGTCGGAGTGACAATTTTGTCATGACGTATTAAATGTAAGGAAGACTAGAACGAGGCAGCGCAAACGAGATTCACGTTTCAAAAAATCTATGGGATCTGGTGGTTCTTTTGAAGACACTGAAGAAGTGGGTCAGTGTTTTGTGAAACCTTAAAGAACAATGCACATTTGCTTATGGCTTTTTACACATGTCGATAAGTTCATTTAGTTTTTTAATGGGACTCGCAGAAATACAAAGCCTTAGAACAAGACGAAGCACGTTAAGTTACTGTGTTTAGGCTCTTAAAAAATAACATACTACCAACTTTCCAAACCATTTGTTGGTTTCTAACTTCGTATAACTTTTCGGAGCAGAATCACTATTCCCCTGGAACGTTAAAATAAGGTAGGCTTTTAAATCATTTCCTTTTTCAAAAAGACCTGATGTTTTTAATAAATTCAACTCATCAGTCAAGTGTGGCTGTTTGCAAACCATGTATAAAGATTAGCCTACATATGTTGAGCTAATCCGTAACACAGCAGTCGTAATCTATGTGGCGCATATATATTGGCGCTCTCTTGTACCAATATTTATGTGTTCAAATAAATAATCTATAAACAACCAATTGTTTCACCTTTTCAGGTGCATTGTGTGTAAGTGGTATGTATCGTTTTAGGTGTAATGATATTTGGCATTAAGTATGTTCTACTGTTGTTGGCTCTACGTTTGATGAACTTGACATTTGATGTTAAATTTTCAAAGTCATTTCAAAATGTGCATATGAATGCTGTCTTTTGTTGTTCTGAAGTTTCTTATGTTACTGAGTATCATTTACTGTATGAATCTTGACTTGAACCTAATACATTTACTTGTTGTGGTTCCTTTAGCAGTTATCGGCGTTTTTAATGATAATTAATGACGACATTTCATGTAATCAGTTTGGTTCCCCATATGTCCACTTTCCAGCATTTCACCTGATCGTCGTCAGCGTCTGCGGGCAGATGCAGTTGTGGTTTTATTAGAAAGGCCAGGGTTTCCTGGACAGCTATTAATTGGCTACAATTCTGGTCTAAGTTTATTATTTGACCTCCGTTCAGATCGTATTATGGCACTATTACCGTGGCAACATGGCTTGGAAGCTGCCGCTTGGTGCGGCGGTAGTGGCCAACCAAATAGGTCAAACCCAACATCTCATCAACCCCAATTAGGGATGCGTCTCTTGACTGCGCATTCGGACGGATCTCTGGGAGTTTGGAGTTTGAAGGAAATCGGCTTCGGTACAACAACAATATCTCCCATTCAACCACCCCTGCTTCAAATGGAAGAAGCTCCAAGCATGCCTTATGGTAAGTTGGCTAAATTCTAATGGTTTCTCGTTTAATTTGCCATAGATTCAACTTAGATCAAAGGTTTTATTTATTTAAACACATAAACATTGGTACAAGGAGGCACTAAACAGATATGCGCCACATAAATCATTCGATTTGTGTGAGGGCTGGGATGCTGCCGGGATGCCAAAACTGAAGCAGGTGGTTTTCTTAGGGGGCCACACCAGGAGCCTTCGACCTAAAGGTCTGATCCGCAAGGCAGTGGAGGAACGTCAGGAAATGCAGTACCATGGTATCCGGTGACCAACAATTGGTTCATATTCCATTTGCTCCTTCAGGATACTGGAGCCTATGTGCACCATTGGTTTGGAATCAGGATTTCCCAGATCCCCCAGGTGGATACTTGATGAAATCAGATAAATTCATGTTATTTTACTTACCTTTTCATTCTTGCTTTGTTCGAAATAATAAAGGAGGACTATGTGTATGAAACTTACCCCAATTGTAAACGGACGTTTGTGAGGCTTTTTAGATAACTGACGGTACCTCAGTCAGTCAGTAACAACGTAGAATTCGTACGTACGTACATCAGTTGGAGTTACCACACCACATTAGCACAGAGATGCAGTGGTCAATTCAAATACCGTAGTGGTAGAGGTAATAAGAGTATAAGCAGTAATCGGGAAGATTAGTGTTTGGAGATGTTACTTAAATAGTATAATACAGTGAAATAAATTTAGGAAGAGAAAAAACAGAGACAAAGAGGAATAAGGAGATCAAAATTTGGGAGGACGGTACCTAGGAAAAATTCTCAAAACTTCGGACGATATTCAAAACGTAATAAGTTTGTTTATGAGGGGGTATTGATCAGCGTGTAATTATAAATAAATATTTTGAAACGACTTGTTAAGGGAGTATCTTTTCTGACTATGTGAAGAAATTCATGACATTCCTCGTGTACTGCTGAATGTCGAATCTTGGCGTTACGTTCGATGTATTGTATTAGGGAGAGGAATCAGTGAATGAGATAAATCACTATCTCTTGGGGTTTAGTGCACATCCCCAGGCTCCTGTTATCTCAATGTTAAGTTTTTCCTTTACCAGAAGTTGACCAGGTAAAGGTTAGCGATGCCCTGGTTCGGCCGAGAGTGGGGAGAGTCCACTCTCCCTCTCGAAATACTCTCACACGGCCGCGCGTATACAGCCTCTGCCAGGGAAGTCCTACTCATTGCTTTCTCGTGGTGGGGCTGTTGTTTACGAAAATGAGAGGACGAAAAGCGAATGTCCGGCGCTTTAACCGGATCATAAACCAATGGTGCACATGGGCTCCAGTATCCTGCGGGAACAAATGGCGTATGAACCGATCGTTGGTCACCGACTACCATGGGATTGCATCTCCTTACGATGCTCCACTGCCTTGTGGGTTAGACCTTTAGGTCAAAGGCTTGGGGAGTGGCCCCCTAAGAAAACCACCTGCTTCGGTTTGGGCACCCGGGCAGTATCACAGCCCACACACAAACGATGAACTCTCTATGTCTATGGAAACTACTTTCCTCGCTTCGAAAAACAATCAATTGATTCAAATTATTATCATTACTATTATTGTCATTATTATTATTATTATTATTATTATTATTATTATTTTCCACATTGTTCACCCTCTTTTATACTTATACAGTTGCTCGTCTTTGGTGGAAATCCGACTGTATCTAAACGTTCTCGAGTCACTGTCCGGTTGAAAATTGTATGTTACCGCCGAATACGAGGACTGAAGCAGTTTTTGTGAAACCACGTGCGGCCATTCAAACTGGCTGCCTTCATCGTTCGCACACTTATGCAGGTTGGTCAACAGATAGGGCTGGCTATGTCTTTGGAAAGTCTTCATATCGATGTCTGCTGTCTATCCGAGACCCGTATTCAAGACTCTGGTGAAGTACTACAAATTCGCTCTACATCTGTCGCTTCAAAAAGCTTGTTTTACGTGCGTTTATCCGGGGACCATGTGGCATATTCGTCTGGTCTTGCTGACGTTGGTGTCGCACTAAGCGCTAGAGCTGAGGCAGCACTAATCGATTGGATCCCTATTAACAGTCGGTTATGTGCTGTTAGATTAGAAAGTTCCATCAAAGTGAGAAGGAATCGGCATGAGAAACGATGTGTTTTCGTCATCTCCGCCTATGCCCCGACAGATTGCAGCCCGGATGCAATCAAGGATGAGTTTTACCACCAGTTATCTGTTCTTCTCCAGAAAGTGCGTTCGACAGATATTGTAGTACTAGCCGGATAATTGAATGCTCAGGTTGGGCGTCTAGGAACAGAAGAGAGTCGTTTAGGTGGCCGATAGGGACTTGTTGGTCGCAGGTCAGATAACGGGGACCGTCTACTGCAACTGTGCACAGACCACAACCTGTTTCTGGCTAGTACTAACTTTCGGCACAGTCATCGTCGATGTGCCACCTGGCGTCCTCCCTCTGCATCTCAAGCCTGGACTCAGATTGATCACATCCCGATCAGCTACCGCTGGCGTGGTTGTGTACAAGACTGCCGCTACTTTTAGAGTATCTATCTGGACTCTGACCATGCCTTAGTCTGCGCCAATCTTGCCTTACTTTTCAGTGGATAACGAAGTGACCGCTATCAACGGATTGATATTAGCAAGCTGGTTGCAACTTCTATTGCAAGTAAGTATCGAACCGAGCTAGCTTCTAGGCTAGCTACCATTCCACCGAAAAGTATAGATGAGCATTGGTTGCAATTGCATGACGCCATGAAAATGGCGGGTACAGTCAGTTGTGGGTTTACGAAACGTCCCGCTTATAGGCACTGGGTTTCTTCAGGCTCCTTACAACTCATTGAAGTCCGTCGGTCTACTCCGGGTGACCGTGAGTTTGACCACAAACGAAGGATGTTACGTAGTGAAATCGGGCAAAGCTTGCGTAAGGACCGAGAAGCCTGGTGGTCGAAGCGTGCTAATGAGCTGCAAGCAGTAGCTGCATCTGGTAACTACCGGAAGCTCTTCCAACTCATCCGAGCCACTGGCAGCAAGAAGTCTGGTGTGAGTAAAACAATCTGCGAGGATGATGGGATGCCAATCACTAACATCCACCGACGTCTTGGACGATGGGCAGAATTTTTCGAAGGGCAGTTCAACTGGCCTGTTGCTCCGGCAACATCGGTCAGACTGTCCTGCCCTCCATGGCCGGTGAAGACTGATCCACCAAACGAGGAGGAAGTCCGCAAGGAACTCCAACTCTTGAAGCGTTACAAATCACCTGGCCCAGATGACTTACCTCCGGCTCTTTTTATAGATGGTGGTGACTTTTTGACCAAGGAATTGACGACGTTGTTTACAAAGGTTTGGGAACTAGAGAGTGTACTAACGTCATGGAATGAGTCGATAGTTGTCCCTATCTTTAAAGAAGGTTCACGTCGTTCCTGCAACAACTATCGGGGGATAAGTCTACTTCCGATTGCGTCCAAGCTATTGGCTTCCGTCATACTTCGTAGGTTGTTCAAAACCCGAGAAAGATTGACTCGCGAGGAGCAGGCTGGGTTTCGTTCTGGTCGAGGATGTATTGATCACATCTTCACCCTCCGCCAAATGTTAGAACACCGCCATACATATCAAAGACCAACAATCGTAGTGTTTATTGACATCAGGGCTGCCTTCGATTCGTTGGATAGGACTGTTCTCTGGGATTGTCTATTGAAGAAGGGTGTGCCTGAGAAGTTTATTAACATCCTAAAAGCCCTATATAAAAACACCTCGGGCAGAGTGAGGGCATACAATCATCTTTCTCCATTGTTCCATTCGAGCAGTGGGCTGTAAAAGGTCGGATCTACAACGCGTCGGTTAGAGCAGTTTTGCTCTATGCATGTGAAACCTGGCCTCTCCGAGTTGAGGACGTTAGACGACTTTCTGTGTTCGATCATCGTTGTCTCCGAAGGATTGCTGACATTCAGTGGCAACACCATGTCAGTAATGCAGAGGTTCGGCATCGTGTGTTTGGGCACAGAGATGATAATTCAATTGATGTCACCATCTCGAAACACCGACTTCGGTGGCTTGGACATGTTCTCCGAATGTCGTACCAGAGAATTCCACGTCGTGCATTATTTGCCGACTCTGGGACTGGTTGGATGAAGCGGAGAGGTGGTCAGTTCATGACATGTTGTCGTGGCATGAAAGAAAGCTGTAAAAAACTGGCTTGTGTTGGTCCTTCACGACTCCCTGGTTGGGGTCTGAGAGATGGTGCTACGCAGTGGCTAGAGACGTTATCAGATATGGCTCAGAATAGAAGCCAGTGGCGATCCTGCTGTAACCTTCTTTTACTTTCTTCATAAAAAGTGGTTGTGTTTCCCTTACCTGAAAGATTTCTTTTCCGATTGCTCCTTCCCGTTCCCTCATTACTACCACACTACCTTACACCAAACTCCTCGTTATTGTTCTCTTTTTTTGCGCTGCTTAGTTTTTTTTCTATTTCTCTTCGAATTCTCATTGTTTTGTGTGGAGCATATATATTGGCGCTCTCTTGTACCAATATTCATGTGTTCAAATAAATAATAATAATAATAATACTAGTTTTTTTAATGTCTGGGTGTGCTAGTCTGGTTCTCGTAGAGATGCCCAAGTTCACAGTTTATTCATAGGTAGACAAGAAAAGTAAAAAAAACTGGTTTACCTTAGAACTTTTATGATGACAATGGGGACATATGTCATACAGTTATAATACCGTTTCTTGTGTTGCACAAGAGTAGTTGGTTGCTACATATATTATCCAGGTAATGCAGTTTCATCTATTGCTAAGTATATCAATAGTATATGGAGTTTGTTTCTATATATGATATGTCAAGAAGCTTATTTGGTCAAAGTTGGTTTAATTTAACATTGACATGACAAATACAAACGATATTTATAGAACGTTATGATGGTAACCGAGTAATTTACAGTGGTCTGGGTATTAACTAGTTTATATCAAAACCTAACTTTCTACAGCCTCTCTGTACGAGCATTTGAAAGTCCTGGTAGATACAATCGTAAAATGTTAATTTACGAAGTACACATAAATAACAGGACTTCTCGCTGTACATTCTTCGTTTATTTTTTAATGAAGTGTCATAAATTGATTTTATACTATCAAGACTTTTTTAACAAAGCATCCGTCATGTAGAAGAAATAGTTATCCCTCAATTTGTACATTTAATATACATTTATACTTACTCTGGATCCAAATAAATGAAATACATTAGTCATCCATTTTATCAGTAGATTGAAAAGTTTATCTATTTTTATTCTTAGTTTTGTATGATTTATGGGTGATGCTCACTCTCCATCATCTGTTTGTGCATAGATCAGTGTTTGCTGAACTTTCTTTCTACAATCCAATCATTTTGAAATTATTTGTTCTTCGTTTTGATTTCAAACAGGCTTTAATAATTAGTTCTCTGTTGTTAAATGCAAAATTTTCATCGATTTCCTTGGTTTTTCTGTTACTACTGTCTCCAGATGGAAGCCTAATAAAGCCTCAACTTCCGTAATCTAGGCATTCATCTATCAGTCATAGTATAATGTTTTAAATTCTGTTTAATTTGAATTAAACACTCAAATAATATTGACTGTTGTACATAACATCTTGCGACCAATTAACAGATTTGAATATAGTGTCTGGAGTATGACCTTTCTTGATCTAACTCTAAAGCTTGGAAGGTTTATTTTTTGAGCTTTGTTATGTCGAATTATGACTTCTTATTTGTAACATTAAAATAATTTACTTTTTTTGTTAGGACCTTTCCCGTGCAAACTGATCAGCAAAGTCTTCTGGCTTCCATCTGATCTGTAAGTTATCCTTTGATTTTTACAAGCTAGGCTCTATTCCTTAAAAAACTTCCATGTGATACAGAATGCTGTAAGCAGTTAGCATAAAAAATGTCACCGTTCATTAAGCTTTACTCCTTAAATAACTCTATTTCCCGTGTCTATTTCAGGCTCATTATCTTTGCTTATAGACGTAATATAAATTGATGTGTAATTTACTATATCGTTCAACATTCACTGTAATGTTAGTTAAGATAATGGAATAATCATTGAGAACAGAAGTTGGTTTAATTTCTGAAGGAAAAGCTATGATAGGTTGTTTCAAAATTATGACGTAATTTGAGTTTTTCATGGATAATATACTTATTTTTGTCATATCTTTATTTATACGCATAATGATTTGATTAGGCTTATTTGTCGTAATATTCCGAAAGAACACATGTTATTTATTCGCATTATCCATTATTTTGTTTATTCTCAACAGGGGAGGTATTACTGTATTTGTTGGTGGAATGCCACGTGCCACTTATGGTGAACGTCATACTGTAAGCATATTGCGTGGATCCAATATTGATCAAGCTGCTAATGCCAGTGTTGTTGCTGCCCGACTTGCTGTAGCAGCTGAAGCTGAAGATGATGATGAAATACCAGAAGAAAGTTCATTATCAGCTCCTCCTATACACGTTTTTGATTCTGATGCACCTGAACATGTATGTTTGGACTTACCATCAAGTCTTGTTGATTTAGTTCCTGTTGGTTCTGTTGACGGACCTGTTCAAATACTAATACTTTTATGTGAAGAAGAAATGGTTGTGATTGATCTTATAACTTCTGGCTGGCCTTTTATGCGTCCTCCTTATTTAACTTGCTTGCACACAACATCCCTTACTACATACAATTTAATTACACAGGTAAGTTATATATAATTTCACTCATCTGTTTGATAACAATATATTTGGTTGGAATGGTTCAAACAACCTTTGAAAATGTATATGCAATGTAATTTGAACTCGTTTGCTCTTTCTGTGTATAGTCGTGACTCACATATAGTTTGTTAGCTTATTCAACTGATAATAGGGAAATAATTATCCCTTTGAATTAAATTAAATATTTTCTTCACTCTTTCATGTTTCATTTGTTACATTTGACCGTTTGTATCAGCTTTCTCATGGTTTGCGCATTAGTTATGGTCATTGTAATTCTGTGGTTTTCGTTTTTTCTTATACGTCTATTGTAATCATAAATTCTTATGGCGATAAAATGTCTCAAATTATATTAATTTTATAAATACTACTTACAAACCTTCACTGAAGTGCTTATTCCTAGTTTAGATAAAAATTCTAGATTTTCATTGAAATTTCTGTTTAAAAACTTTCGTTGGTTTTATATACTATACTGATGGGAACTGTGATATTTATGATTGATACACAGATTTGTACAGACATATAAACATCGTCAACGTAGAGCTGCGTACTGCTCTGTGTTGGCCAAAGTTCCCATGCTTGATTAGCACGAAAAAATAAAAATAACAAGAGATCGAAATATTGTATTAGTAGTGACAAAAAAAAAGAAAAAAACCTTGAGGATATCATTTGAAAGAACACTGAAAAGGTGCGTATGAGGGGATACTGAAATCCAAAACTATGAGGAACAGTGAATCCACCTGCGCCATTGCGTGAACCCTTATGAACCATGTCACCAAATGTTTCTAACCATTGATTACGGTTATCACGAAGACCTCAACCAAGTAGTCTGAATCTACTAAAATGGCTTAAACCAACAGTTAGTGACTTCATGAACTGATCCAACGTTTTGAGTTGACGGCTCCTAGCTTTCTTCCAAACTTCTGAATTAGCAACGACCGTCTTTCAAGGTAGGCTGTGGTTAATCATACCAATTTCCTCTCTTGCACACGTTCCATTTGCCTAACCCCGACATCTCTCATTCAGTCATTACACAAAACGCGAGCGACGCTCCGAAAACGCCTATTATCAAAACCCTTAACCTACCCATCTCTTCTACCTTCACAGACCACGTTTCCCAGTCATAAAATAGAGTGAACTGTACCTCCTGTCTGTTTTGCCTCTGACAACATACAATTAGTACGATATTCTACATTTTACTTATCCGTCTGTCCACAAGTAGATATCAATGATATTTTACTCGGTATAATTATGTATCCGTTCAATTTGTCACTAGAAAAGAGTAGCTGTGTAAACTAGAAAAAAAGGCATGCCACTTACAAGGATTTATAATATCGTAGAAAGATAGCATTTTATGACCTGCAGTTAATAATATAAATATAGGATTTCCAAAATTATTAATATTATTTAGTGACAGTTTTGAAAAGTCCAATGATGAAAGGTGTAAAAAATTGTTCATTAATGGAGGGATGGGCGTGAATAATAGATCTAAACTAGAGTCGATTTAATTTTATTCCTCGGGACCGAGCACTATTTTAAATTATTTATGATATTTTTTCCGCAAATTCATTCCTTTTAGAATCACATATTGTATCCCTAATGTTTTCTACGACTACGGATACTAATACTATTTATACTGCCTTGCCATTTTGTCTTGATAATTTCTTGTTGTTGTTATGAAAACTTTATATGAAGCACATATCTCCCAGTCTCTTTGTTCCTCGAGACTGACTGACTGAAACTAAAGATGATGTAAACTGGTCATTTACACTACTTAACTACCTAGAAATTAATCAAAACGATCATTTCCACTGTGGTAAGACACTGTTAGATGGATTAATACCAATCTTAATGTAGGGTAAATACCATTTCAAAAAGCTGCTGTTGTCAGAAAAGTGGTGGAAAACCTACACAGACTTATTTGTGTATCTGTCTATCTCAATGAATGTTTATCGTTGATATCGGCGTAAACTAGAGGTATTTTCTCTAAAGTAGTTTTTAATGTTACTATCTGTGTACAATATCCTGGCATAAAAATCTTTACTTACAGACTTTTCTGCTTTACTAAACATTGATTACAGCTGTCAATAAACTGCTACTTTAGTGTACATATAGATGGACAAATATTTCAATGTGAGACCTTCAGTTTTTTTATCTACATAAAGTATGTCTATATAAATTCACAAAACATATTGTGATAAATTTTCGTTCCCAGTAAATTTGCTACTTAAATTTAAAGTCAATACTCCTTTACATTGTAATCATTTTATCATACATAATAGGTTAGCCCAACCTTGCTGTCAAATCTTGAAGCTGCCGGTGCTTATTATGGTCCTGAAGGGCGTTTTGGTCGTGGAGGAGCAATTGCAGATAATCCATCAGGTGGGGGTTGGTCCTCTCTCCCTTGGCCAATACAAGGTGGTCATGCATTAATTAATGGATCTCGGTTGTCTACAAGCTCTTTGGGTGGAAATATTCTGTACACAGATGACTTACTTCTTACTGGTCACGAGGACGGTTCTGTTGCATTTTGGCGGCTCAGTGCAGGAGGCTGCCTTCGACGCATTTATACCTTATATACAGCTATATTATTTGAAGATGTCAGCCAATTGGTAAGTTGTTAGATAGTCATTTGTCATCTATGTGATCATCCGCCAAGATTTGAATTTACAATTCTATAGAAATTGAGCACCGAGTGTATGGGAACATCAAATATCAATTTATATTTGTAAAGTCCCAGTGATTAAAATTTTGATCGTTCCAACTTTTCACACCTCATTTTTATTTAGAAACCTTTTGTTTTAGGCTCGTATGTGTAAATTGGTCTATAGTTGTAGGCCTTGTATCCCATATGCGCATAATACCTAGTAAAGTGTATGAACCAGTTGTTTTTTTCTACTCGATTCACTTACTGAAACTCAGTCAGTAAGTCAGTAACAACGTAGGACTTCGTACGTACGTACATCAGTTCGAGTTGCCATACCATATCAGCACAAAGATGCAGTTGTCGATTCAAATCTCGTAATGGTAGAGGTAGTAAGAGTATGAGCAGTAATCGGAAAGATTAGGGTTTGAAGATTGGATGAGTTTTCGAGCATCTATTATTGCGGTACATGCTGCTGAGATACAGTGTTTCTCCCTAACCTTATGGTTCACCTTACTTGCAGACATCAATGTTGTTTCCACAGCTTTTTGAATGTCATTCCACGCTGCCTCGGGGTGGGCATCACTCACATGGCTGACTAACTGTTTTTCTAGCTAACACGTCAAAAAGGCCGTGCGCGACCGACCTCAAGCAGTTGTCCCTTGGGCTCTGCAGTCACGCTCCCAGGTCGTCAAGACCAACACTAATCCAATTTCCTTTTCAGGTTCCTCAAGAAATATCCTTCCATGGTGTGGGCAGCCGGGAAGTGACATCAGCTCTCATACCCATAACAACACACGAGACCAAGTTATTGACAATCAAATCCTTCCTACAGCTTCTAACAACTCTCTTATCTCTTCGACTAACTCTCCTCACGTCTCTTTATCACATCGCACCGCTAGGGCAAATGATTCGATTACGTGTAACGCTATTCCTGGTCTCCTGAAACCACGCTCTAAACTACACGTAGGAGCTTTTAACGTCCGAACACTGTGCCAAATAGGACAGCAGGCTTCCTTAGCTAGGACTTTAGAATCTCGCGCCATTAATGTGTGCTGCGTCTCCGAAACGCGCATACAAGATCCAAGTAGCGTCATTCATTTGACCTCACCATTCCAAAATAAAGAGCCGACTCGATTCACACTTCGTGTATCTGGAAGCCCTGATTCTGCTTCCCGTGGCCTCGCCGGCGTTGGTATAACATTGAGTCCCAGAGCAGAACTAGCTCTCTTAGAGTGGATCTCAGTAGACAGCAGTTTGTGCGCTGTCCGACTGAACGGAAAAGTAAGAATCTGGAAAGATAGGGACACCCGTCGTTGCCTGTTCGTCGTTTCTGCCTATTCTCCCACTGACTGCAGCTCAGATGATGTAAAAGATGAGTTTTACAGAAAGCTTTCCGACCTTCTCCGAAAAGCTAGGCGCTCTGATGTAATAGTGACCGGTGACTTTAATGCTCAAGTAGGTAAACTAAGCGATAGGGAAAGACACGTAGGTGGATCTTATGGTGTTGTGGCTCAAAGGACAGATACGGGCGACCATCTGTTGCAGCTATGCTCAGATAATCGCCTGTTCCTTGCAAATACTAACTTTAAGCATAAGGAAAAACATCTTTTAACATGGCGACCCCCTAATTCGTCCCAACGTTGGACCCAAGTGGATCACATCGCTATCAGCCACCGATGGAGGGGCTCGATAGAAGACTGTCGCTCATTCTGGAGCACATGCCTAGATTCAGATCATGCTCTAGTGCGAGCGCGTATTTGCTTGCGTCTTACTGGACGTAGGAAAGACGCTGCAAGGAAACCTCTTAGGGGCCTACTTAATGATAGTCAAGCTAAGAGTATATTTCAGGAACAACTAGGAAAACAGTTAGGCAGCCATGTATGTGATGCCCACCCCGATGCAGCTTGGAATGATATCCGAAAAGCTGTGGAAACAGCAGTGATATCTGCTAGTAAGGTAAATCAGAAGGTTAGGGAGCAACACTGGATCTCAGCAGCATCTATCGCACTGATAGATGCTCGTAAACTCATTCCACCTGACTCTGAACATAGTGAAGAGCGGAGTCAGCTTAAGCGCAAGCTGACAAGAAGTCTACGCAATGATCGCGAACAGTGGTGGGTAGCGAAAGCAAGAGAGATGGAAAAGACAGCGGCAATAGGTAATAGCAGACAATTGTTCAGACTCGTTAAGGAAACCGGAATTAGGAACCCGACCGTTAGCGAAACAATCTCAGAGAAAGATGGAGATTGGATCGATGGGCAGAACACTTCAAGGGTCAGTTCAACTGGCCTTCAGCCACACTTCAGTTTCCCACGATCTCTAGTCAACCTGAATGGCAAGTTAATGTAAGTCCTCCGTCCCTTTACGAAGTTGAAAAATCTATAGGAAATCTGAAACGAGGGAGAGCAGCAGGCCCTGACAGGTTTACTCCTGAGATTTTTAAGGATGGTGGTCCAGTATTAGCAATGAGATTAACCGAGGTCTTAGGTAGAATTTGGGAACTGGATGTAATCCCATCTGACTGGTCTCAATCACTGATTGTGACAGTCTATAAGAAAGGACAAAAGTCCTCTTGTGACAATCACAGAGGAATCAGTTTGACTAATATAGTGTCTAAAATATTAGCCTCAATAATACTTCGACGCCTAATCAAAGCTCGTGAAGAGCAGATTAGAAAAAACCAGGCCGGTTTTCGACTCCCAAATGCCCTGGTACGACCGAGAGTAGGGAGTCCGCTCTCCCTCTCGAAATACTCTCACACGGCCACGCGTATATAGCCTCTGCCAGGGAAGTCCTACTCACTGCCTTCTCGTGGCGGGGGTGTTGTTTACGAAAATGAGAGGACGAAAAGCGAATGTCCGGCGCTTTAATCGGATTCCAAACCATTGGTGCACATGGGTTCCAGTATCCTGCGGGAACAAATGGCGAATGAACCAATTGCTGGTCGCCGGCTTTCATGGGACTGCATCTCCTTACGATGCTCCACTGCCTTGTGGGTTAGACCTTTAGGTCAAAGGCTCGGGGTGTGGCCCCCTAAGAAAACCACCTGCTTCGGTTTGGGCACCCGGGCAGTATCACAGCCCTCACACACATATCGAATGAGATTTGTGTGGCGCATATATATTTGGTGTCTCTTTGTACCATTGTCCATGTGTTGAAATAAATAAAATAAAAAATGGTTGTATAGATCAGATATTCACAGTACGTCAGGTTCTAGAACACAGACACACATTCAGACGCCCCACAATGGTAGTATTTCTCGACCTTAAGGCGGCATTCGACTCTGTTGTTCGTGAGGTTCTATGGCAGTGTTTGTCACTGAAAGGAGTACCAAATAGTACATTAACCTTATTCAGGCTCTCTACTCGAACACAACTGGTAGAGTGAGAGCTTATGGCGAACTGTCATCAGAATTGATTACATCAAGTGGTGTTCGTCAGGGCTGTCCACTCTCTCCATTCTTGTTCAACTTTGTGGTCGACGTACTTTTAGAGATAACACTCTCCTCATCTAAATTTCCAGGGGTTGAACTTCTACCGGGAGGTTCACTTGTTGAGTTAGAATATGCTGATGACATAGTTTTATTTGGTGAAGACGCTGACAAAATGCAGAGTCTTCTGACCACTCTAAGCAACAATGCAAGCATGTTCGGGATGCGATTCTCTCCCTCGAAATGCAAAATGTTGCTTCAGGATTGGGTTACATCGACACCCGAACTAGTGATAGGTAGAGAAGTATTTGAGCGTGTCGATCGCTTCACTTATTTGGAAGTCTCATCAGCCCTGTGGTCTGGTATGTGACGAAATCTCAGCACGGATACAGAAGGCTCGACTAGCTTTTGCCAACTTGCGTCCATTTATGGCGTAGGCGAGTATCCGTACCCAACCAAAGGACGTGTTTACTGCGCAGCAGTACGTCCCGTCCTACTTTATGGCAGTGAAACATGGCGGTAAGAGTAGAGGATATTCGAAGGTTACTAGTATTCGATCATAGGTGTCTTCGAAACATTGCTCGTATATCATGGGACCATCGAGTAAGTAATGCAGTTGTTAGGAAACGGGTACTAGGTAAGGAGGCAATCAATTGATGAATAGTGAAACTTCATCAGTTGAGATGGCTGGGACACGTGTTACGTATGCCCAACGACCGACTGCCTCGGACGTGCGATGTTCAGTGGTATAGGAGTAGGTTGGAAGAAAGCTAGGGTTGGCCAAACCAACAATGGCAACAAATCCATGAAGTCACTGACAAGTGGTCTGAGTTCATGTTGGTAGGTGTAGACTACTGGTTGGGGACCGCGAGATGATAGCAACCGATGGTTAGAGACCTTGAATGACTGGCTTAAAATCGTTTGCAATGGTGTGAGCAGGTACATCCACTTCTTTGTGTTCTCCCAATTTTGATCTCCTGATTCCCCCTTGTCTCTTTTTTTTATCTTCCCAAGTTTATTTCACTGTATTATACTCTTTAAGAACATCTCCAAACACTATCTTTCCGAATACTGCTTATACTCTTATCACCTTACCACTACGGGATTTGAATCGACCCGGCATCTCTGTGCTATGTGGTGTGGCAACTCGAATTGATGTACGTACATACGAAGTTCTACGTTGTTACTTTTTGTGGGACAAATTTATGTATATCAAAGTAATATGACCATTGTTTAAAAATTTTTTACAGAACGATTAAAAATAAATCGTTAACATAGATGGTTGTCACTCTCGTATGGGAGTTTTATTTAACTTCCTGTTTTATTGGATCTCCTCTGTTCACGTTTTGTAAGAAACCTCTGTTTAGTTCACCTCGTGTACTTATTTTACAGCGTTATTTATTCTAAGTTACAAGTGTTAAGTTTGCGAAGCGCAAAAAATGTGAGGAGACTAAAGGTATTTAGTTAAAAACAGCTTTGAAGTATCACATGAATTTAATGAAGCAGGTTTTGTGGACGTATCTTACAAGGCAATTTGTGATTCTCATCGACTAGATAATATTCAATGAAAACAATACTTTCCTAAGTTTTACATTCAACCAATGGTTTTCGTTTACCGTTTTACAAGCATCAGGATATATCTAATTTTTTATACAGTTCGAACGCGGACGATGAGATAATGCCAGAATATCCCTAACTAAACAATCTTGTACTCACCTATTAATTATTTAATACTTGAGGTTGGTATATTCCTTAATATTCGTTCCTATTTGTTTGCTTAAGCAACCAAACATAATTTTAAAGTTGTAAGTTTTGCAGTACTTTTGGAGTAAAGATATCTAACACTTTGTTAGGCTAGAAAAAATTTCGAATTTTGAACCTTTTATTTTTTTTCTGTTATGTTATTTTCGACTAATACGAAGTAGTTTCTTTTACTGTGTTTTTAGCTTCGAAAATGCTTTAGTAACAAGATCACTGTTAATCCAGAACAAGCTACTCCACTCCCTGCTCAATTACAAGCTACAGGAGTTATTTTCGTACAGCCTCCTGCACGTATTACATCACTTCTTTCAAGTGAATTTGAATTAACTCATCTAAAAGAATTTAGTCAAAACCAAACAAGTAACATTGGTGGTGATGGCGGTTTACAAATTTTACTTGCTCTTGGTACACCACATGGTTTCGGTGTAGTTTTTGTACCGAAACCTTTATCTAATAATGATTCAAATACAAAAAAACCATTACCTCCTCAACCATTACTTGCTGTGTCAACAATACCGGATAATATTGATGCTCTTCAAGAAGCTGCTGCTGGTGAAGGTTGGGCAAGGCGACGTACTCGAGAACTTAAAAAAAGTCTTCGTGATTCGTTTCGACGTCTTAAAAGAGTACGATCAACTAAATCAAATTTTCAACCAGTTGTCCCAGCTTTTACTGCTAATGTTAGTCGTGCTGGCATTCGACGTACTGTTACTCAAGTAGGTTCTTATAACCATCTTAGGTTTATTTTTTTGATTATTTAAAGAAGCAATAAGTTAATTGAACTAAATAAACTAATAAAATCTAATCAGTCGTCATCAGTCCACTTCAAATTATTTCTCGAATACCATTTGTCGTTTTTGTGAAATGAGTTTCCTAATAAGTTTTACATGAGCTTAAACAAACAAAAAATATTTTCTTAAGTGATAAGGTACAGATTCATATAGTAGATTCCATCGTCTCTATATTGTGTAACCAGATAAAAAGTCGATATATCAAGTGGTTATAGGTAGTCGACAAGTTTATTACCAGTTGGCATTCATAAACAATGTATATTTGCAATCTTTGGGAAAATTGGTGTTTGCTGTAGGATCCAAATGTATGTTACAATCAAAGTCAATACCACTAAGTTGTTAAGGCTGCGCTAACATGTACTTCTAGTTTTCTTTTTAACGTTGATTGATCACTGAGTGGTAATCAGTGTCATACTATTTAATCTCTAGCATTGATCACGATCTGTCGATTGATTTTCATTCTAGTCACTAGTCTATATGACTTTGAATTGCTAATCGTCGAATAGTTTTCAGACCCTCAACATTAAACAGTCTATTTCAATGTTAAATTATTTAGACCAGTGACTATATTGCAACTTGACTGTAACAAAATTGAGTAGTAAATTTAATAATCAGTGTACGACTGAATCTCTACCTCAGCCTTGTATTGACGTTTACTGAAACATAACTTATTGAAAAATAGTATGAAGTGAATTTTGAAAGTGCTTATTTTCAGCTTCTGAACCAATTTGGTTTATTTTCTTAAAGAGGTTTTCACTAAGGCTGTATTCTTGTGTCTTTTTATGGAAAATAATGAAAAGAAAAAGCTATTCACTGTCGTGATGAGTTATTATCTAAAATCTTCAACTTAAGAAAATCGATGTAATTACTTTCGATTACTGTATATTCCATTTTCGGTCATGCATACAAATGGTTCCATAGCATATTCTGAATTATGCATATATCTTTTATATTTATCTAAGTCTAATCGTGCTGCTCCCAATCAAACTGATGTGGCTCCTCTTGATGAAGCAGAAAGACGTAGTGGACGTGTCCCAGATGAAAATATATTATTAATATCACAGTATAATATTGAAAGAGAAATATGCGATCGTGTTCAAGATACTGCTAATGTAGCTATTGTATCCTGTTTTGCATTTGGTCCACCATTGTTTAAATCAAGTCCATCAAATTCTCGTCCAATGTTACATTCAGTTGCTACACTTTTTATTGGTACTAAAGCTGGAACTGTTAAATTATATTCTATTTTTGTTGACAAAACAACATTAAATTCTAGCGTTCTACCTAAACTACAACTGTATTATTCTCGAGAACTTATTTTACAACATCGTGCTCCTGTTCTATCACTTCGTCTAATCGATGCTAAGTCAAATATGCCGTACTCATTATCGGGTATGTGTTGTTAACGATATTACAATTGTAATACTTACAAATTTTTTCTTTAAGGGTAGAAGAAATCATCCCATACATATTATTCTCACGATATTAAAACAAAATCATTTAGATTTTAGTAATTCTCTAATTGGTTTTATAGTTAAATAAGTTATATTTCTATTATTGGATGCCAAACCGATAATCATTTAAATATTTCGTACATATGTAACTCTACTTCACACATACTCTCCAAAACAGTCATATTTAGTAAGTTAGTTTGACGATATTAATCGTCTAGTTTGTTGTTAGTAGAGTTATTAAAATATCAATATCGAACTTTGAGAGTGTTTTTCTCTTACAAATTTTTTTTAACATAAAACCAATAAATTACTACAAATATTGTGTTCAAATTGTGCCGTTTACTACATTAATCAATACCATGAAATATGCACAGAGAGGTGGAGAATAAATTTTAAATATATGAATACAGAAAATTAGTAAAAATTGAAACAAGTAACAAATTGTATTTATTTTTAGCATGAATTGAAATGATTCACTAAACAAAACAAACTTACAATAAAGTTCCATCGAATTGTTGTTTGTTTAAAGTATTCAGAAATAAAACATCTTTTTATAATAAAGAATATTCTTGTAAATTGGAATATATTAAGTAACCTGATTGAAATCAATTAACAGTCTAGTCATTTCGAATTTGTAATAAGTTTCACTGGTTACATAAGAATATGTGTATCTGTGTTTCAATTAGTATTACTTAATATTACTATCTTTCGTACAAGATCAATTATCTAATAGTGTTGTTTTCACTTTAACTAAATTAAATCATTATTGTCACACTTTGTTCTCCATATTGGTTTTCCTTTAACATATTCTACAAGTTACAGGAAAGATGTAATTTAAGATCCAAAGTGTAACAGCCGTTGGTTTAATAGTTGAAAATCATTCGACTTTCAAACCATATTGGTAACGGGTTCAAGTCTCACCCTGCTTTGTTTTAGAGTCCTCGAACAAAACGCTGGGCACTCAGAACCGAGTATTTTTATTGTCTATACTCGACAAATGAGTCACATTAAACATAGTTTTCTGAAATTAACTGTATAGTTTGCACTCGATCATTGTAATTAGATACAGTTGTTCCCCTTGTTTCCCAATAATTGATATACTATTCTCTTTTTAATATAGATTACAAACATTACATATCTGATTCTGGTAAATCTCATAATCTACCTGTATTATCAGTTGTGAGTGAAGAACAAATAAGATTATTTAATTTGCCTAATTTACACCTAAAATTCAAAGCTCGTATTACCGCTATTGATGGTTATCGTATCAAATCTGCTTCAGTAGTTGGATTTCGAATACACGGAAAAACCAGTTCATCTTTATCAAAAGAATCCACTGGTTAGTCATTAGAAATCACATTTTATTTGGATAATTTCTGTATTTTTTTTCGACCACTTACGTTTTATTTCAATTTGAAATGGCTTGGATACCCGTTGCACAAGTGAGTGAGTTTATACTGACTTGTGTTATAATGGCTATATCAAAGCAATCCACATACGTCAACCAGGACTGATCAAAATTCAGGAAAATAACACCAACGGGATAATTTAATCTATTTTCAGTCGAATTAAAACGCGTACCTGTTCCATAAATAAGTCAGTCAGTCAGTAACGTAGAACTTCGTACGTACGTACAACAGTTGGAGTTGCCACACCACATTAGCACAGAGATGCAGTTGTCGATCCAAATCCCGTAGTGGTAGAGGTAGCAAGAGTGTAAGCAGTAATCGGGAAGATTAGGGTTTGGAGATGTTATTTAAAGAGTATAATTCAGTGAAATAAATTTGGAAATAGGAAGGGACATGAAGAATTCAGAAGATTAAAATTTGGGAGAACACAAAGAGTGGATGCACCTGCTCACACCATTGCAAACGATTTTGAGCCATGTCATTCAGGGTCTCTAACCATCGGTTGCTATCATCTCGCGGTCCCCAACCAGGTAGTTTACACCTACCAACATGGCTTAGCCCAATTGTCAGTGAATTCATGGACTTGTGCCATGTTTTGGTGTCGATGTATCCATAAATAAGTGGCTATCTGGACTCCCTAGCTAACTGAATAAAACGTCAGCGTTTAAAGCAAACAGTACTGGGCTCGAGTCCTGAAGTGAACACCGATTTCGGTATAGGTATATCCATCAGACTCGTTCCAAATAAGACGAAACGCGCGTCCTTAATCCCACTACTAGCCACATTTTGTCTGTTCTCTATTATGACGCACGTTGTTATGAGTGTTACGGTTATTTATTTATTAGTTTGTTCTTCATCTCCATCTTTACTTACATAATAGTTGATTCTGCTTGTGGTGATCTTGAACGTTCAAATGCAAGTGGTATATCTGTAACATCTCAAACAAATCAAAACTGTGAATATTCATTTGTTTTTACAAATGTTGGTGGTCAAGCTGTTTTACTTAGTATGCCCCAACTTCGACGAATGGATACCTTACATTTGCTGGATTCTCATGATGTAGTTGCAGTCAGTTCAGTTGTATTTTCTCAACCTGGCAGTATAAATGTAAATACTTCGGGTTATGTTCCTGGACCTGCTCTCGGGCTTTATCAGTTGGCACCTGGTCAAGTATGTATACATTCTGTAAATAGTTATTACTTTATGGCGTGTGATTTATCCTTGAGACACTGCGAGTCTATGTAATCCACTGAAATTTGCGTTCTGGAGCTTGAGTTCTTACTTTTTTTTCACAAAATACTTCATGTATGAATGATTTACATAAGTATAACATTGAACCATTTATCCAAACCAGATACTTGTGAATAAAGATATGGCTGTATGGCAACGTTGAATTATCTCTTTTAAACTTGGTCTTATCCATTATTTCTAGTCTTACACTTTTACAAGTGTGTTTCCGAGAATAATTATTTTCTTGAGACTTCACAGAAACGGTGGGACTAGTGTTCATGCTTTTTCCTGTATAATAGAGTATAAGATTTTGCACAGTCAAAATATTTAAATATATCGTCAAATTAATCTATAATACTTCTCTTTCCTTTACACTTCAAGTCTGTTAAAACCAGGCGTTTTGAGAAATATGTAATTAGGCAAGTTCATTTGTAAGTATTGGTCTTTTTTTGTATCATCTTTTCTGAAAAATAATACGTCGAGATTGAAGCAAAATTAAATCTGTTTAATGTTTACATCGAATATTGACCACTATCAATTTATTTTATGAAGAAATTCAAGTAAAACACTTGAGAGATGTCATGTAATCTTCATGTTTGCTTATCTATTTAGTATAATTCCATAAAATAATGAATCCCTTTCCACGAGAATCATAGATTTTTGTATGTGTTGAAATGTATGGTCAACTCCTATTTTATGGTAACCAAATATTCTACACATTTATATAAGTTATAAATTTTGAAAATTTATGTACCATAATATGTCGACCAAATATATTTTTTTCTAATTTATTTCTATTATTTAAAATTGATAAATTAAACCAATAACCTGTTTATTTGTTTATTATAAAAAGCTTACACTTTTTGACGTTGTACGTAGTGGACAAAAAGCTAGCTCACTTGGAGTATCTTATCGTCCTATATATCGACTATCTCTTATTGGCAATCCAAATGCAAACATGAAAACTTTATCCGAAAAGACAAATAGTACTGGAGATAGTAGAATTTCTAATAGAAGTGTTTTATCGACCAGTCAGTTGCATAATATATCACAGACATCTAGTGTACTTAGTTCATCCGTACAAAATCAATCAAATTCTATGTCATCACACAATCTAAGTGATTCAATAAGAAATGGTCTCGTTTCACCTTCTGTATCATGTACAAGTGATAGAAATAATCACAGGTACTTTTAACGTCTGATTTTGAATTAATTTAACTATTTTTTCACTATGAAGCTATTTCTCTCCTACATTCACTCACAATTACGAAGCAAATCTCAAGAATACATTCTATTTTTACTTACTTTGATTTTCTTTTCTATACTTTTTTTATTTACTATTTTTATTTAAGTAAGATTTAATAGTTGAAGTGCTTTTCTAGTTTAAAGGCAGTTTTATCATGTACTAAGATCAGCTGAGAAATAATTAGAGAATACATGTGACACAACTGAAAAACGTTTGTATTTTACTAGTTTTGAACTCCTATCAGTGATTAACTACGCGTGTGCTCATGAAATCGCCCGGAAAAAAACTTCAGGTCTTGCAACGAATGTGACATTTTCAGACTATTACATTAATATTCATAACTTTATATTCGCTACCTCAGTTGTTTCAAAGTATATAATTTGACCATTCAATATGATCAGTAATTTAGCGTATTTATATATGAAATTTTCCGTTTTATTTCACAAGTGATGACTTAATTAAGTTAATAATACATACATATTTTATGGGGAAATTCGGGAAATATTGTAGATAACTAATAATTATGGTAAACACCTTATTCAAAAATCATTATTCTTGGTTATAGTAAAGAATTTTTATCAGCAAAAATGTATAATTCATTTTATATTACAAACAAAATGAATTCAAACTTCACCCCCTCTCACAAGCAAGTGGTTATCAGGACTCAGCAGTTAAGTGGATGACGCGATGATGTTTAAAGCGAATGGTATTGGGTTCGATTAACTGGGATGCAGGCACATCCATCTGACGAGTCCTAGGTAGGACGAGACCCGCGTTCTAAATTCCACTGCTAGCCACCATCCATCTTTGTTTAAAAATACACAATATTGTAAGATATTCTTCTAATATCCATTCAACTTGTAAATATTAAAATACCTTAGTGAAGAACATTCCTAGTAGTCATTGTTCAAATTCAGCAGCGAATGCATAAGTTTCAATGTAATCAATTATTTCTTGTTTCTCCAAATATTATACACAGAAAAAAAACTATTTACCTTTCATCGCTGATTTTTCATTTTTCAGTGTTTAATTCCTTAACACAATGTAAACTTTTAGTGAAACTATAACTACAATAAATAGTTAAAATTGGAATAAAAACAAGAATTTTATTTCAATCTATGCAAAGTATCTCACATTTAATACCTATCAAAATATTAATTCTGTATGGTGAGTGGTATTGTTCAGTCATCATAATTCAATTAGGAAATTAATTGTATGCTAATGAGTTATTCATATATTGTCGTAATACTTTGTTTTATTTATTTATTTCTTTACAGGAATCGTGTATCCTAAATAATATAATTGATTATTCGATTTATGCTAATCTCTCAGTAACTATATACTAGGTCAGTGCTACAATTTACCGCAAACATATCAAGCTTTTTCTTTTTTCCTCTCCCTTCTCTCTCTCTCTCTCTCTCTCTCTCTATATATATATATATATATATATATATATATATATATATATATATATATATATAGGTCTGCCCTTCAAAACAATGTTTTTGCCTTGAAATGATCTTCATTTCCCTAGACTAATAATCCTGGTGTATGGTTTAGTCAAAAACTGTTACTAATTAATTTTTAATTTCTTTCATCATTTTAATATGATCTATCAGTATAATAAGTTTTTTTCCAATATCATTTGCTTTAGTATGCTTGTTTTCTTTCGTTCAAGTTATGTTTTCTTCCTGATGTTGTTAGTATTATACACACTGCTTTGCTTTATTTTTGTTTTCACTATCTTTATTATGTATAATAAAATGTGGATTGAACAATTTTGATCTATGTCCATTGTTCAATTTTCAAATCACCCATTTAAAATATTAGAGAAGAAAAAACAAGAAAATATGTACTTACAAAATATACACTGTAATACTTTGTAGGTCTATGTTTATTTCAATCTGGAAAGCCTTTAACGCTATATTTACATATTCAGTTGAATTTTTTCTATACTTAATTTTGTCTTTTCTGTTTACATTTGCTATATCCTTGTAAACTTAACTTTATTGACAAAAGTAATAGGGTAATTGTTTTCAAACAAATTGTTTGTTCCAATACTACTTATTATTAATAATTCTTTAATTTTAATATATGGCTTATTCATTTAATGATGACTGAAATACACATTTCATATTTTATTAATTAATATCGAAATTGTTTCTTTATAGTTACAGTTACTGTGTACAATTTTTTAAATAACTTCCCCTCACTGATTATTGATATTTGGCGAATAAAAAAGCTTCATATTTTATATGTATTTGAATGAGAATTGTAGTTTTTTGCAGCATGATCAGTGTTCTTAGTAATAATTAATTTTTTTCTAATAACAATTATACTTTAAGACACAACAGTAGACAGGAGGAATATGTTTGTGTAAAGTTACAAAGTACTTATATAATACATTATGCATAGCCTTCAATCGTTCGTTTGTACCTTTCGGTGTGTTCTGTTATTTGAACTATCTTGTCTGGTCTCCAAGTGTTCTGCCAGCATTGTGTTTTCAATGCACTGAAACTTTTTACTCCGTCTGATAATTATAGCAACTTCGATGTGACGTCCCACTACACACTACTTACAAGAAATTTTGACACTAGTGTCCACTACAGTACCTGTATTCATAGACACTAATTTAATGTTGCTTTGTCTGATAAAATTTGTTTTGGTGAAACCGAGAATTAAAAATGTTCATAAAAGTAAACAGTTTGTAAGTCATGAAGACTTAGATTATTTGTTAGTTTTAAATGAATTCGTAAAAAAGGGATGTACATTCGTTTTGTTTGTAATAGTTAATTCTGACGATTACTATATTTATTATGTGACAGTTATCAGTGATTTTTATTTTTTAGCTTTGTATGAAGATAACGTTTAAAAACTTATTATATGTTCAAGCTTTTTCTTTCTGCTGTTCTTAATCACAAATTTTCTTTATTATTTGTTAGTTAGTAGACCAGACTAGACCCGCCCCCAAATACTCTGGTACGGTCTAGAATGGGGAGAGTCAGTTCTCCCTCTCGAAATACTCACATAGCAACGCTTATACAGCGACTGACATGAAAGTTTTACTCATTGTCTCTTTGTGGCAGGGGTGTTGTTTACGAAATTGAGAGGACGAAAAGCGAATGTTCAGTGCTTTAACCGGGTTAGTGGGTATGGAAGATCCACATAGATGAGTTGGAAAACCCTGATTCCGAACCAGTGGTACATATGGGCTCCAGGATTTTGAGGGAACAAATAGTGTAGGAACTTATTGTTGGTCATTGGCTACCATTGGACTTCATCTCTTAACGTTGCTCTACTGCCTTGTATATAAAACCTTTAGGCAAAATGCTCGGGAAGTTTACCCCCTAAGAAACCACCTACTTCTATCTGGATACCCAGGCAGTATCATGGCTCACACATAAAGCGAGTGATGCACACATATGTGGTGTCTCCTTGTACCAATGTTTGTGTTTAAATAAATAAAGACTGGACTAGATAAATAAAAGCAACGTCAGAGTAATATATATATATATATATATATATATATATATATATATATATATTTGTGTGAATAAACATATGATTAAAGTTTTGTTTAATGATAAAATACTCAAGTGATGCTGACTGTTTACCTGCATTTTTTTAGGTGAGAATATCTTTATACAACTTCTTAATGCTGTACATTTTTCATTTAAATAACAGATATCATATGATATATTATTAAGATTATGAGTTTCACTCTGCATAACAACGCTAAACCGTTTTAAATAGGATTCATTGTAATTGTTATTCAAATAAAAAACCCATTAAGTTGAGTTCAAGACAATTCACTTATTCATGATTACTTCTCTAAATGGTGGGAATTATTGGCTAAAAGGAAGAATTCTTAAGATATATATTCACTAAAAGTGTGTTGCATTCTTATATTTTTGATAAGTCTCAGTACCGTATAATTTATTGCTGATTGTTTAACAAAGCAATAGCTAAATTTTGTGTTACACTGTACAGGTTTTTATGAACATGGCGTTTCGATGTGTTTATCCGCAGTAAATTTATTCCTGGCTGTTGTATTTATGATCAGAAATGCATTATTGAATAACCTACTCTTATGAGTTATATCCATATATGATCAATTTTGCCAATTTAACAATTTGAAATAAATAATAATAATGGATTCCAGACATGATAGATGTTTTGGTCGTTTTATGTGATTCCACAGTTAAGATGGCTTCGTAAATACAGATATAATTACTTTTATACGAGTGATATCTTATTCACTGTATTGGTGCAGTAAACATATATATTTATCTTAGTGACTAAACTATGTAACATATAATAGAATACTTTTACTGTCTCTCGTATAAGTAGATTCAACAGTGATAAGATTTATATCTCTTGATTTCCTGTCCGATGGACAAGTTATGTTTCTGATTGCAGTAGTATAATATATCTTATCGCTAACCAGAATCCCTAGCGAAATTTTCAAAGATGGTTATTAAAACATACGAAACACTAGTGTGAAAGACTGTAGTGCCTGAAACCAGAACTATATGCTGAAGTTTTAAGTAATCGCCACTGACTGGTCTCAGTCTCTAATCTTCCGAGTTTTTAAGGTGAAAAAAACGATTGTGCTGCAGCTAGAAATAAATCACCCTGACTTACCTATTTTAGGAAACACAATCAATGGACAGCCAAATGTTACTCATCAAACTGAATATACTGAAACTTATAGTGTTCTGTTACTCCGAGCTTTTTATGCGAGTACTTGTTATATTGGTCATGCTTACCTGTTGTAATGGCCCAGTCGTTGGTCTGAACAGACAATCAGGGAGACGGAGCGAAGAGGAGGAGGAGAGAGAAGCGAAACTGAGTAACGCGCAATGGAGGAGGCGAATAGGCCAACTCCATTTAACCAAGTGCGAATCGATATTTCTAGTCAGACAAATGTAATTTACAGGTATGTTATTAGTAAGATAAACACGCCTACATAAACACAGTCAAGGTTGATAAGCGAATAATTAAAAAGCTCAAGACGTGACTCAAGAATGGATAATTTGGCCTGACCATAATCTAGAATAAGTTATGTGGGCTTGACACAGCAACCGACACTACAACTCTACAGTAGCTAACGTGCAAGTAGTTTCAAGTTATATAAAATTAATTCGCTTACTCTATATGGTGGTTGGTTAGCTTAATAATAATTTTTCTCACAGTAATCAGTTAGAAGCTCATCAACTGTATGAATCTAAAAATAAGGTTATGTAATCGGTCAATCATAAAATTTGGTTAAGATTAAGAACTAAGAGAATTCGAAACCAGATAATCTGTGTTATCTTTAAATATTAACAATGTGTAATTAATAAAATCAGTGCAAAGAAAATTTAGGAATTAAATTATTAAAATACATATCATATAAAAAGAAGTTATAATTTATAATTGAATCGAAATAAAAAATTTGAAAAACGTATCCAAAGGGAAAAAGGCCATAGCAAATGGAGAAACGTTTTCTGTAGATGAACTTCAGGTTTGTTAATATGTGTAACCATAACTTCTACTATATGTAAAGCACGATGCCTGGAAATATGAGATGGGTTCGAAAGGAATTCTATAAATAACCTTGGAAGCTGAAGTTGTAACAAAGTGGTGATTAGTACACACTAGATTTGTTAAAACAGCTTCTCATTGTTCTCTTTTCGCCTTTGACCAACCAACAAGAATGGTGTTCAGGAATACAAAAACACATTTGCATCGTTATATGTCTAACATAAATGGTTCCATAAGAACAGTTGGACTAGGTAGTTTATCTTTGTTTTGTGAACTCACTATTGCTTAGATGAAGAGGGAAGGATGTAGTCTGCGTTAAATGTTTATTCTATTACTTTGTCGAGTATCAGTTTTCACTCAGTAGTCCATATCTAAGCGTCTTCAAATTAAATAATTTTGGTTATATTTTGCTTAGGCTCGTCATATGATCTTGTATATCCTACGATTGTCTTAATTCGCATTCTAGAGTACGTATTACAAGCGACTAAGTAAATAACAACAAATGAATAGTTGACATTTTAATTATGAATTTTTAATTTGATTACTTAAATTTCATAAGTAATATCGAAAATGCTACGTTTCCATGAATTATTTTCTACTTTAACATAAATAACAGATTTTAAAATGTATGTTTTAATTGCTACATTTTTTACAAGTTTACTTAAATGGAGTGTAGATATTTTTCTGTCACCCGAAACTATGTAATTAACGTCTGAATGTAAATATCGTCAAAACAAGTGAAACTCCCTCCTCAAACTTGGCCTACTTCTAAATCACAAATTAATATACTTAGTACAAGAATATTATGTAAACATTGTTACATATTAGTGAGGATTAAATTACGGGTAACTTCAGAGGTCTATTAATGGACTACTATTATATATATAGTATAACTATTCAGTAACTAGATTATGTATATCTATAGTCCCCTTATAATGATTATTTATTGATACACATAAAGATTCGTACAAGAAGGCACCAAATAGATATGCGCCACATAAATCATTCGTTTTGTTTGAGGGCTGGGATACTTTTCGAGTGCCCAAACCGTAGTAGGTGGTTTTCCTAGGAAGCCACACCTGGAGCCTTCGATCTAAATGTCTGATCTACATGGCAGTGGAGCAACGTAAGAAGATGTAGTCCAAGGGTAGCCAATGACCAACGATTGATTCATACGCCGTTTGTTCCTTCAGGGTACTGGAGCCCATGTGCACTATTGGTTTGGAATCAGGGTTTTTCAACTCCTGTAGGTGGACTCTCCGTGTCCACCAACCCGATTAATGTGCCGGGCACTCACTTTTCGTCCTCTCAATTTCGTAAACAACACCTCTGTCACGAGGAGGCAGTGAGTGGGACTTTCTTGGCAGTGGTTGTATGCACGTGGCCATGTGAGAGTATTTCAAGAAGGAGAGTTCACTCTCCCCACTCTCAGCTGTACTAGGGCATTTGGGGACTTCATTTTGACCCTATAGGTTATTATTATACGATCTACTGTCCTTAAGTTATGTTCATTTTATTGATTACATCCTCTCACGTTCACAGCCACTTTTTGGCTTGATCTTGTATAAATGTTATTCCCTACTTCATGGTGTGATTCGGTCTGTTTGGCTGGTATATAAACTAAGTGTGTTCGAAATAAACGATTCATAAATTGGGAATTGTTATTGGCGTTCTGGACTCAACTGGAAAGGCTAGACGAACAAAGGACCAATAAGGACGCTAAGCTGCTCATACCGGTCGAACGTCATTGGTTTGGCTGTGCTAAGATTATATCGGTCGTAGTTCTATTGGCAAATAAATCACGTGATAAAAAGACAGACTTAAAGACAACAAATATGGTCACTCATAAAAAAGATAGTAAAACACATAGTGAACGGTATTCGGAAGTTTAGCAAATAATAGTAATACAGAGCAGCGATATTTATAAGAAAAATATTTCTTTATTAGTTGATAGTTAGATAACGTTAGGTAACACGAAAGCCAAATTCAGTCACAGCGGTAAGCGTTTAAAGTAAAATATTGTATGGTGAAAAGTGTCTCAGTCAGACACTAAGTAAAAAGACTAATAGAGCGAAGAAATATTTCTTTTCAGTTATTTTTTCATCATAGCTCTATACTAATATAATGTGTTAGTTTATTAAATCCATGCATTCTTCCATACATCGATGAAAAACACAAACCATCGAATTATCGAACGTCCGTCTGTAATCGATTCTTCAGATCGTCCATTGCACCATGAGTGTGATTTAATTGACATGAGTGATCTCTCATTCTGATCTTGGTTTTCACCTCATTTTACCTCTCTATCTGATCAGTTGGAGTTGTATTCTGGTGGTGTGTAGGTATTATTAAATAGTGATTATCGTTGGACAGGTTATGCGAGGTGCGTTATTTGATGAATGTTCCAGTTGGTGATAAAATACTTGATAAGAAGCTCAATACTTATAATAACGATTGAAAAATGCCACTGAAGTACTGATAATTATAAACTTTAGTAAGTATTAAAACTATGTAAAAACATTCAAATGAACGAAAATTTGCAAATTTAGACTTATTCTCCCATGATATCCATTGGTCGCCAAGCTAGAAAGAGGTGTGTGAACTTTCGAGTACAAAGTTTGGGCCTCCGAATGTGGACTGCGATGGCTTCAAGAGATCCCCAGGATGAACCTGTATTACTATTATCACTTTAGTTATAGTCATAACTAACGATCCCCTCCCCATAAAATGATTAATATGTCCTCAATCCGCGATCATCTCCGTCAGATAATCTATTTTCCCAGTAAACGTAGGCACTTTATAACTAATGTATTTTCTCCAATTTTTGTCCTTAAGTATACAGTTCTTTAATGGAAACAGTTCACCTGCCCGACTACAACTATCGACCACAGACTACTCGACATGTCGACATCGATTATCACAACTAAGATCTTTATCTACAAATTTATTTGTATTATTAATCATTTGGATTGTACATAGGCAATGAAATATTTGATTCCAAGACAATTTGTAGGCTTAAAAGATGACACCAAGTTAAGATTTTCCATTCCCATAAATTGTTTGGTCGTACTAAGAACTAATTAACTGAAGATATTCATTTGGGGGGATCAGCGTTAAGCTACGGTTTGTTTCTCAATAAGATATGTTTAAAAAAATATTTTATTATGAGATTAGTTTTGAAAATAGTTTAAACATTGTGGAGGTTCCTAGTATATGCTAATTTATAGTGTACTCCAGAAAAATCGATATGGCCTTAAATCACATGCTTTATAAGTAAAGATAGATAGTAGTTAGCAGTGGAATACAGGACGCGTGTTTCCTCCTATTTGAGACTCGTCAGCTGGATATACCTGCATCCAAGTGTCGATGTTCACTCCAGGTCTGGAAACCTCTAACCTTATTCTTTATTTAAATAAAAGAAACAATGTAGATATTCATAAAAAAAATTGTAAGATAGAATGAGTCTACAGTTTATTGAATAAAATAATCAAAATCGAATTTACTTACTGATTATCTTATTTTGGTTAATGTGATTTTCTGAGAGCAAGTTGTCATAAACATTCCTTTAATACGTGTCTATATACTCTTCATAATATTGGATCAAGTATATTTAGTTACAGGGAGTGGATGATTTTCACTTTAAAAAACATTTCTCATTCTCTGACTAGTTCTTAGCATACATTTTACACACTAAATGCTTAAGTAGGAGCTGGTTACAGTACCTAGATACTAAAACATTCTATCAGTAACCGATGAGCACAAATCGGTATTTAATGCATGACAAAGATGTTTCGAGAGTTACTTTGACCAACTCTAGTGACAGTGCATACAGGTAAACAGGATGTATTTTACGTATGCAAGAAGATTCACAGCTCGAAATTAAAACAATTTTATATACGAATGCGTTTTTTGTGGAGATTGTATTAATTTCAATAGTTGAGATCATGAGTCAATTGAAGCTAGACCAACATGGAAAACCTGGAAGCACTGAAATTATTCAAAACCACAAACAAAAGAAATAAAATAGTACTCTGGAAATCCCACTGTATAAATCTGAACAACAAAAAATCAAATCGCTTTATATAAATATAATTCATTTGATAGAATATTGTTTTCATTACTTTAAATGGATTATACCCATCACTTAAACATGTTTGTTATAAATTTCCGAAATATAAATGAATAAAAAAAAACCCATACATTTCACGTAAACAAATCGAAATTTATACTAGTTAGCATGTAAATGAGCTACACTGAACATTCAACTGTTTGTTTGGTCATTTATGGCTGTATTTACCAATCATAATGTTTTTTTTAAAAATACTATATCGTTAACAACAAACTAAGAACATTTAATTATAAAAGTTTGTAAATTTTAGTTTTAAATAAATGTAGTTTTATAATAAACTACCGTCAGTTTAATTTAAATAATTGTCTATGATTTAGTCAATTAATTTAAACAATACCATCATAAGTCCGTGTACTGACATAAATTATTTCATGCATTACAATTTTTTTATGAAAAATAAAAAAATCTTTCTAGACATTTCATTGTTAGTTTTATAAACCTATATTTTAAAGAAAATTAGGTATTTGCATAAATTCAGTGAAAATAAAATTGCTAAAGCGATAGGATCTATGTTAATTTATTAATTAAATTAAATAGAAGCATAGAAAATGTAAGATAATATGCACTTGTAGAACTTACATTAGTATACATATTATTGTCTGATTACCAACAATGAAGGGAAAAAAAAAGAAGACAGTAGCCAGTAACAGCAAAACAAGAACAGAGTAAACCATGACATGAGTTTAATATACATAAGCAAACAAATGAGTGAAGAGAAATATTAGAGGTAACAAACGAAAATCTGTGGAAGATATGAAAAATTCAGTTGAAAAGTCAGTAGGAAAAGGAAGTATGTGACAAATGTCTGAAACAACTAGAAAGCTAGCGGGAAGACGTAGTAGATCACATCAATCAGTCTGCACTTGTTTCTCAATTATTACTAACTAAATTCAATTTAAAATGATCGGGCATGTACATGAAATAATATACTGTGCACCTTAATATTATGTTCATTTTTTAAGGAGATTCAGTAAATTTATACTACCTCTAATTGACAGTAACCATTAATTCTTTTCAGCATTTAAAAGTTTTCAGTGGATTGTTGAAACCATACGACTTACAGTATTTATTAAGACTGAGTCTCATGTGAAATCTTATTTAGCCAAACATTGACGCTACTCATCAAGGTAAACTGAGCACTGGGATCCTTTTGCAGCCTATATGTGACACATAACAATTAATAAAAAAGTTATTTTACTGGTACTGTTCAAAAGTCATGTCTGTCTCTTATTAAAGTCGTAATAAATTTTTGACGTACTTCATCTGATGACAAGTCTCTTCCACTCTTCTGGCACCAAAGTGAACGGATGTGGTGTTTGAATGAACTAATGATACATTTGTACTTTTTTAATGCTTGATTTCAAATTCTAAATACAATATATTCGTTCGTGCTTGTCTAGTACTTCTTGATTCAATTGCATTAATTCGAGGATTCTCACTTCGTACTATAATTCAAATAATTCAAAACATCATAACGACCCATTTCGGAAGGAATCTACGGTATTAGACACTGATTGGAAGACTGTCAAATCTAAAAGCAAGTGAGAAAAATCATGCCAGTATTCTTATAGAATAACCTTTACGGCGATATGACCATGTAAAAAAAGTCTCGCTTAACCAACTCTACAATAAGATTGAGAGCGGCACAAACTTAAGGCAATTATAAAGTTTGACAAATCAGTCCACGGATCCTAATGAATCGTTGAAATAACCATATTCTAAATAAAAATTTTCAGTAACTCTTTAACCATTTGCCCAGTTTAATTTTTTTTAAAATAGGTCAAGTTATTCCATATTCATCAATTGCATCAACACCAGCATTTTTTCTAGCTGTTCGGTGAATTACGAATGTTCTCTTATAAGTGATTTTCCTTAAGAAACTGAACTCTTTCATATTTCGCCTCCCCTACATTTCACGTTATAAGTTTACCTTACGTAGCGCCTCACCTTTTTGCTTTTATGGCTTAGCGATTTCTATTTTAAATAACACACAACTATTTATTTTGTCTAACATAAATGCAGTCAATCAATCGTATTTTTAACGCCACGACGAAATTTTTCTGTTCATTTAATGCTGGAAGCGAGTCCATTCCTACTTTTAATTATTGACAAGTCTTAAAAAACAGCAAGAATACTACGTCTGATAGAAGTAATATTACTTGAATGTACAACTGTGCATGTAAAATAACTCTGTTATATCATGATCCGTTTCTCATATCAGGACAATTAAAGTAATCCTGATTTTTGAACAAGCCACGATGGTGGCTTAAATAAGATGGTGTTTCATCCGTTTAAGTTTAGTCAAGCCTTATTCAGTGTTGCATATCGCCTTTCCTGAAAATAGTCCCCGTTTTTCAAGTCTCACAAATCCAGTGGATGGATGTTATTTCGTGGAGCGCAAGTGTCGCGCGAAGAGGAAGTCCACGTTAAATGTATACAGGTAAAACACAATTTTTCACTCATGCATCCAATAGCATAGATATAGATATATTCATTCACATTGGGAGTTTGATGGTCACCACACACTTCAAACGTACTTGCTACTGACTGTTTCTTGCCCGTTACATACATACCACCAGTAACAATACTTTCATCCATGCATCTCGTGACATACAACCATAAACTTTCTCAGGTAGGGTTAACAGTCACCTCTCCCTAGTATGGTTACCAGTTATATTGTTATGTCTTCGACCCGAAGGATTAAGCCTCTGATTTTAGTATCTCTTATTTTATTAAAGATAAGGAAGATAGTTTGTTCGTTTTGGGAAATCATGTGCATACACTTTATCTGTACCTACATACACAAAATACATAAGTCAAGAACCATTGAAATCATATACGTAAGTACATGCTTCGTGAGCGTGTAAGACTTAGTGATTCCTACGATCGGGCACCAAAAAAATCCATTTTCAGCATGTGAACAAAAATAGCGAACAGGTTTCAGTGGTTTTGGACTGAACAGAAGAAGCTTTCGCTTAAAGGGTTTCCGTGTCTAGTAGCAGTAGATCACCAATACTCCAGGCAGGAACCTAGGTATATCACTGATAATAAAGAAAAACGAAACTGGTAAATCATAGTAAAATATTATTCTTAGTACTTAAGAATATTTCAAGTTTTCTCCTAAAGCACCGATGGGAAGTTGCTTGGACTAGCTCAGCCGACAGCGAATTCCAGCATTTGACTACACTTAAGGAGTAGAGGTTGTGTCTATAGTTCGTTCTGCTGTATTGTGTCTTTAGTTTCTAGATGTTACTCCTTAGGTTTGTGTTGGGGCTGAACATAAGTAGGTGTTTAAGAGGATGTCCAGAAGTGATAGGGATGCTGTAAGTCATTAGAAGATCACTTTCAGTACGCCTATACTCTAATGGATAGAGATTTAGTGAATGAAGGCGCTATCAGTAAGGTTTGAATTCGACTCCTCGAACTGATTACATGTCCCGCCGTCTGCTACTATCCACAGTGTCCTGATCCTTTTGGAGTGAGGGAGGAAATACTTTTTTTCCGTACTCTAAATGGGGACGAAAGAAACTGTTGAAGATTATGCAGAAAGTTCTTCCGTCAAACTGGCCAAAAATGCACTTCAATGTTACCATTACGAGGCTCGCTCTAAAAGCCTTTTTGTCACAGTCAGCGTAAGACTTCAAATCGTAGGGTACCAGCATTCCTAAATCTTTTTCAATTTGGGATAATTCTAGAGAGGAATTTCCTAAGTTATAACTGTAGTATGCAACATGTCTTAGATGAAATACTTTACAGTTTGAAGTCTTGAATGTATGTCCTTCGTCGTCTTCTCAACTTTGAAGTCGAGTTATATCCTCCTGAAGTGCCAGTGTGTCCTCTTTCCAAAGTTTTACACCATCATCAAAAAGTAATAAGACAGACGACACCTGTTGTGGAAGGTCGTATATATAAATCGAAAATATACAGACCCAAGTGTTGTGAACAAGAACACCAACGAGGTAAAATCGAATGTATTTGACACAAAATTACAGGACCTGTTAATAAAATCTAACAATCAAATAGTAAATACGTAATTCGCAAAATGTTCATTAATTATTTCTTAATGACTCAGTTTTCATTGTTCTTGCATTTTCATAAAAATTGCATTCTGTTTCCATTCTTTAGTGTTCGATCCTCTTGTTTCTCTGCTGCCAGACCTGTTCGCGACCAACGTCATACACTACTTATGTCGATATAAGTAGCACAAAACACACTAGTACTCAATACCTGGGGACCCTACTAGTACATTCCGTAACATGACAAAATGTGGAGTTAACCGGCTCTTTAAAATGTCGATTTTTTAGGTGTGAAGTGAGCCAGTTATTTAGAGGAGATTTGATACCCAATCGTCTGAGATTATTGATAAGAAATACATGGTTGACCCTATCAAAAGCTTTTGAGAAGTCAAGGTAAATGAAGTCAACCTTCTCCTTTCGATCAAGGATGGATGTCCATCTGTTTACGGCAGCCAGCAGGTTGGCTATACTAGGATGACCCTTCGTGAAACCCTGTTCTTGGGCTGAAAAGAATAATAAATAGTCGTGTATACCGTCGCATATAAGAAACTTCATCATTTTTAAATGCATGGAGAGAAGGTATACCTGTCGGTAGAACGAAGATTCGCTGCATTGGTGTTATGTAAGCCCGACTTTCGCTGGCCGCCCAAATTATGTAGTCTGGTTATCCCCTACCATCCGTCAGTGACAGGTGGAGACTTTGAAACGAATTCTGTCTTATAAGGGCTTTCTGTCGAGAACAGTTATTCTTTGTGAATATAGAACTAAAATATAATGACGTTTTTCATGCAGATAAATGTAGGAGAGAGCCGACAGAACACATAAGCCAAACGGAATATGCGTAGCTCTATTCGATGGGAATGATATCTCATTCAACGTTATCGACAGCATGTCCCACGAAAATGGGTTGTGTGAATTAGAAAGGTTGTAGTGGCATTGGACCATAACCACACTATCCTCAAAGCTGAATACGAGATTACTCGGAAAATAGGTATTCAATATTTAACGCGAAGAAATACCTAACGATGGAGAAGGCGCGAATAATGAAAGGAATAAATTAGAGTTGATCGAACGGCATGGCTCGGCCATGCAGGCGTGGTCTCTGCTGAATGTTACCTTATATCTTCTTTTCATATTAAATATATTGTTCTTTCTCTAGCCTAACCTTGTTCTACATCATGTATTGGTAATTGATACGATACAGTGAGTTGGTGTAGTTGATGGTGTGACTTCCACGTAAGATCTTATAGATTAGGCAGTCATATCATGACAAATCCACAGATTTAGGATTAGGTCTATTATTAGAGCAGTACTAATATCATAGTAGACCATAAGTTCTACAAGGTCCTGATTGAAATGTAAAGGACAATGTTTGCCGATTGATTTGGTGTACCACAGGTTAGGCTGCGAGATAAACGAGGTCATGCCAGACGGTTCAAGAACTTGGTCATCACGGGGTAAATGTTTGATTTTAGGACACTTTATTACACCCACAGTAAACTGGAAAAAATTGGGTATTGAATTGTCAGATAATTCCTTCGAAAAGAAACTATTTGATGCCATTATCTTATGTACTCTAGTGCAACGTTTGGAAACGGCAAGTAGGTACGACTTGGACTCCGAATCATCCTGACTATGTTTCAAGTTGACTCATTATAAGAATGATTTCACAAAACGTGACCATACGTCACCCTTGAGTAAAAGTTGTCATTCAGCTCTAGTTACCATGTAGCTGACGGTAACGAACATTTATCACATCAAGCCAGACCAAATGTCTGAAAGGCAAATATACAGTGAATTGTACAATCAGTATCCTCATTAGGTTGGCTAATGGAACCAGAGTCCCTGACTGAAACGGCTTGGGATATGTACAGGAATTTGTACATTAACGATACTGCACCAAAAATGCTATGGGCTACATCAAGGAACACCGGAAACTCCTCACCATGATTCAGTAAAAAGGCCCGCGCTTTTCTTCGTAAGAGAAGGATTCAGGAGACATTTAGCTTACTGTGAACTGACAGAACAAACTCTTGTTATTGGGAAGCTCAAAGTATTTGTGCCTCTATCTCCCATAAGTCCAAACGGTTACATTAAGATGAACTTGCTAAAGAGTCTATAGGATATCATATACGTATGGAAGGTTGGGTTTGGCATGCTTTAAAATGAATTGCTGAGGATAAGCATTTCAACTTAGGCAATTCTCAGTGAGAGCGAATTTATCTTTTGAGGATTTCTTTGAACACGTGTTACGTGAGCGGTCAAAAATAGTCCCCTTTTAGTAAAGAAGTGGATAGAAACTTGTAATTCAGATAGACCGCACACCAGGTATTTTTGTGATGAATGTAATAAGTGCTTCATAGTACAGTCATGGAGCCAGTGTTGTTCCTCCGGTATGTAAATTACCTTCCTATTTTACGTCATCAGCCGACGATGTCAAGATACAAGGAGTGACAAAATATGAAGATGGTTCGAAGTTTCGACATGACCAGCAGTAATTATGTGAATGGTCCAAAAGTTTGGCAGTTGTTGACAAGTACGGATACGTACACAATGGATAACACTGAGCTACCTGTTGTCCAGACATGCAATGGCTCATGAGTCATCTTTACGCAGAACTTTAAAACTATCGCATCCTACCTAGTAATAACCGCCAAAGGTTTTAAAACTCTTTAATCAATAAGGTGGGCCTTTAGCCAACCCTAACCCGTATACAGTATATCCAAAACTCAAATACTGCCCCTTCTTAAAAAAGACAATGAGCTTCTGGAAGAGGTTCAGAGAATAACAGCTGAGTCGATTCTTGGAATGGTGAGGCTCCCATATAATGCTCAATTGGCAAATCTAAACCGACTTCCATTGTCATGAAAAATAATCAGAGGTGAATTGATCACAGTTTTTAATTTATTTAGCGATACGTTTGCACCTGATTTATCTTTGTTTTTATCGTCTTCCCAAACACAGAACTTACAATAACACTTTGAAATGGTCCACGGTTTCAGAACAAATTACATTTCATCTGGCTACTGAATTCGCCATCGAATCATCGAGTGGAATTCATTACTTCAACACATGATTGAAGCTCCATCTGTTGACTCTCACAAAAGAAAGTCGGATCATCTGAGAGAGCGTAAATGTCAGGACTAACACAGGTCACTCAGCCTCTTGTTCTTTCTATGCGAAAATTGAAACTAAAACTGCATTTTAATTTGCTATTGTTTCAAGGCTGTATGAGAGGGCGCCATGTCCAGAGGCATTTTACGGCGTGTGGGTTCGGTTGTGTCCTCTTTGGCTATGAGTTCTGTAATGTCAGTAAAACGCGGGACTTCTCACTCTTTATCTTACAGAATGTTTCTCAGTGAGTTTCTTCGCTGTATTAAGATATACTTAGCCAATTTTTTCGCGAGTATATTTCAATGTGAAGAAATTATTATTGTCAACGTTTATCTTACATTGATTTCCTCCAACACTTATTACTGACGTATAGTGACGCTGAATAGTCACACTGCTACCTACTGTCCGAGTTGATATGTTACACCAACTACTAAGTAGTATTTGTCAATGTTTCAGCACAAGAGACCATCTGAAACGCATATTGGGTTTAAGCAACTTTCAGGCCATATTATTTACCCTCATTAAGCGTAATTGTTTTCTAAATAGAATTAAGCTTAATACGCGAACATTATAAGTCCAAGAATTGGTCTAACGATCATTTTAAAATATGAAAATAATAGTGAGATGTTAAAAAGCACATCTTTTCGTAGTTTTGCTATTCAATACAATATAATTACAAACGCTCAAGTGCTTCTTCCTGGATGGAAACCTATTATCAGTATACGATCTCTTAGACCTTGAAGAGTTATCGTACAGTAGCGGAATGGTGGTCTTTATTCGGTTAATGAAAACAGGGTTCGTTACATAAATTTGAACAAAAGCTTTCTAGAGAAGCAGAAGATAAGCTCGTACAAACAGGCGGGATTAGTATTTTTCATCGATATAATTCATTTGAAGAATTGACAAACTTCGTTCACAAAATGCTTACTCTAGTTTGGCGAGGAATGTAGATGAAAACTTTGGTACGATTTCGATTGACTTTTACTGGTAATAAATGAAGTCACTGGTTGTAGTACATTTAATTCACCATAATGCATAAAATTGGTCTGTTTGATTTCCAGCAGTTCTGAGTCATTAGTCATTTTGCACATAGAAATAACGTAGTGAATAACTAAGATTATCACAACTAAATATTCGAGAAGTCGGCATTTATTAGCACAGTATAAGTAAATGTATCATTGTTTAGTTATCCTTACGCGATACAACTGAGCAGAAGTGCATGAGAGTATAAAGTGGTTATAAATGTCAAACAGTCAGATATGGTTTTGTTTATTCATTAACTCACCAAACACATTTCACTATAAATTTTTAGTCGGGTTAGTTAGAAGCTTAGTCACCACCATCAGTACTAAGTAGTGTTTTGATTTTTACTGATCACTTACATTGGAAGATTAGAATTACTTTATTAAATGTTTATCCCTTCTCTAGCTCATGGCGGATCTCCTATTTCATGTTTTCATGATGTCCCATTGTTAACCGATACAAATAACTATTACAATATGATAGTTGAGATACCACGCTGGACAAATGCAAAAATGGAAATTTGCAAAGAAGAGCTTATGAATCCTATCAAACAAGATGTCAAAAATAATAAACTGCGCTACGTAAATAATGTATTTCCACATAAAGGTTATATCTGGAATTATGGTGCCTTACCTCAAACATGGGAAGATCCTAACCATGTAGATGAAAATACCAAGGCTAAAGGAGATAATGATCCTATCGATGTGTGTGAAATAGGTTCGAAAATTTGGCCCTCCGGTTCAATAATACCTGTCAAAGTATTAGGTATTTTGGCAATGGTAGATGAAGGTTAGTTTTCATAGTTCCTTTTAACCTTAATCACCAAAAGTTTTCTTTTATTTATAAAAATGTAGGTTCTTAAGCCGTCGAAGTAAGTTTCGGTACTGATTTCACACTGATAGTACATGAGTTCCCACTCCTTTTACTGGTACAAGGAGTCACTAAATTCTTATACACCACACCTCATCATTCGGTTTGTGTAAGACGTGGAGTGTTAATTTCGGTCACTTACATGCTGTAATTTATGTGACCCAAACTAACATGTGTAACATTTGTGTAGCATTTTAACTGTTTGAAGCTTAGATGACAATTTTCAAACTGAAGTTTGGACACAGGGATAACATCGAGTCTGGAAATGAAATACAAATATGATCAGATTTCAACAATACTCGCATCTAAGTTTGTCATATTGAGCAGCGAGATGGGGATCCATGAAAATAATAGTGTTTACCAGTAATTCGTTGTGCTTTAGTGCAGTCCTGTTTAGAAGAAACATAACCTTGTCAAAAATTCGCGACTCGAGTATATTCGAACGTAACCTATAGACAATTGAAGTATTGTATTTTATAACTATTGGAATCACATCTATGAAATTACCACACTGAAATAAATCTCTAATTTTCCATTAGTATGTAGTTGCTGTGATTAATTTATCTGAGTGCTAACACATCTTAGTGACCTAACTTTCTAATTTGTAGGTGAAACTGATTGGAAAGTTATTGTTATAAATGCAGATGATCCAATGGCTGATAAACTAAATGGTTAGTACAGATTTACTTAAAATTTTATTTCAATAAAGACATTCATGATGTGGATACTCATATGCCGGGACTTCTGAAGGTTAGTTTTCATTTAGTTTTATTTGTGCAAATAATTCATAATGAGTTGGCTACAAATATGAAAAGTTTGGCACTTCAAGTACTGTCATAATAAGTAGAAAATCGACTGTTATTATTATTATTTGAACACATGAATATTGGTACAATATATATGCGCCACACAAAACAATGAGAATTCGAAGAGAAATAGAAAAAAAACTAAGCAGCGCAAAAAAAGAGAACAATAACGAGGAGTTTGGTGTAAGGTAGTGTGGTAGTAATGAGGGAACGGAAAGGAGCAATCGGAAAAAAAATCTTTCAGGTAAGGGAGACACAACAACTTTTTATAAAGAAAGTAAAAGAAGGTTACAGCAGGATCACCACTGGCTTCTATTCTGAGCCATATCTGATAACGTCTGTAGCCACTGCGTAGCACCATCTCTCAGACCCCAACCAGGGAGTCGTGAAGGACCAACACAAGCCAGTTCTTTGCAGCTTTCTTTCATGCCACGACAACATGTCATGCACTGACCACCTCTCCGCTTCATCCAACCAGTCCCAGAGTCCGCAAATAATGCACGACGTGGAATTCTCTGGGACGACATTCGGAGAATATGTCTAAGCCACCGAAGTCGGTGTTTCAAGATTGTGACACCAATTGAATTATCATCTCTGTGCCCGAACACACGATGCCGAACCTCTGCATTACTGACATGGTGTTGCCACTGAATGTCAGCAATCCTTCGGAGACAACGACGATTGAACACTGAAAGTCGTCTAACGTCCTCAACTCGGAGAGGCCAAGTTTCACATGCATAAAGCAAAAGTGCTCTCACCGACGCGTTGTAGATCCGACCTTTTACAGCCAGACTAACATCACGAAGGCGCCAAAGGTGACCCAGATTGTCATAAGCCTCTCTGGCTTTCATTATACGTGCATTGATCTCATCACTCAAACCCCAACCAGCACTTATGCAGCTACTTTGCACTTCGAAGGTGCAAAGCATACACCGTACCTACGGACATTGATTGCCAACTGATTAAGTACGGATTGCATGGCTTGGGCATTATCGCACAGTAAGACAATATCATCCACATACTCAAGGTCAAGAAGTCTTTCTCCAGGCAACAGATCCACACCACCATTACGTACATCCATCAGAGTTGTTTCCAGAATGTCGTCGATGGCAAAGTTGAAGAGGAATGGTGAGATTGGGCAACCCTGCCTAACCCCACTGCTCGAATGGAACAATGGAGAAAGATGATTGTATGCCCTCACTCTGCCTGAGGTGTTTTATATAGGGCTTTTAGGATGTTAATAAACTTCTCAGGCACACCCTTCTTCAATAGACAATCCCAGAGAACAGTCCTATCCAACGAATCGAAGGCCGCCCTGATGTCAAGAAACACTACGATTGTTGGCCTTTGATAAGTACGGCGATGTTTGGCGGAGGGTGAAGATATGATCAATACATCCTCGACCAGAACGAAACCCAGCCTGCTCCTCGCGAGTCAATCTTTCTCGGGTTTTGAACAACCTACAAAGTATGATGGAACCCAATAGCTTGGACGCAATCGGAAGTAGACTTATCCCCCGATAGTTGTTGCAGGAACGACGTGAACCCTTTTAAAGATAGGGACAACTATCGACTCATTCCATGACGTTGGAACACTCTCTAGTTCCCAAACCTTTGTAAACAACGTCGTCAATTCCTTGATCAAAAAGTCACCACCATCTTTAAAACGAGCCGGAGGTAAGTCATCTGGGCCAGGTGATTTGTAACGCTTCAAGAGTTGGAGTTCCTTGCGGACTTCCTCCTCGTTTGGTGGATCAGTCTTCACCGGCCATGGAGGGCAGGATAGTCTGACCGATGTTGCCGGAGCAGCAGGCCAGTTGAACTGCCCTTCGAAAAATTCTGCCCATCGTCCAAGACGTCGGTGGATGTTAGTGATTGGCATCCCATCATCCTCGCAGATTGTTTAACTCACACCAGACTTCTTGCTGCCAGTGGCTCGGATGAGTTGGGAGAGCTTCCGGTAGTTACCAGATGCAGCTACTGCTTGCAGCTCATTATCACGCTTCGACCACCAGGCTTCTCGGTCCTTACGCAAGCTTTGCCCGATTTCACTACGTAACATCCTTCGTTTGTGGTCAAACTCACGGTCACCCGGAGTAGACCGACGGGCTTCAATGAGTTGTAAGGAGCCTGAAGAAACCCAGTGCTTATAAGCGGGACGTTTCGTAAACCCACAACTGACTGTACCCGCCATTTTCATGACGTCATGCAATTGCAACCAATGCTCATCTATACTTTTCGGTGGAGTGGTAGCTAGCCTAGAAGCTAGCTCGGTTTGATACTTACTTGCAACAGAAGTTGCAACCAGCTTGCTAACATCAATCCGTTGGTGGCGGTCACTTCGTTGTCCACTGAAAAGTAAGGCAAGATTGGCGCAGACTAAGGCATGATCAGAGTCCAGATAATTACTCCAAAAGGAGCAGCAGTCTTGTACACAACCACGCCAGCGGTAGCTGATCGGGATGTGATCAATCTGAGTCCAGGCTTGAGATGCAGAGGGAGGACGCCAGGTGGCACATCGGCAATGACTGTGCCGAAAGTTAGTGCTAGCCAGAAACAGGTTGTGGTCTGAGCAAAGTTGCAGTAGACGGTCCCCGTTATCTGTCCTGCGACCAACAAGTCCCCATCGGCCACCTAAACGACTCTCTTCTGTGCCTGGACGCCTGACCTGAGCATTCAAGTCTCCGGCTAGTACTACAATATTTGTCGAACGCACTTTCTGGAGAAGAACAGGTAACTGGTGATAGAATTCATCCTTGATTGCATCCGAGCTGCAATCTGTCAGGACATAGGCGGAGATGACAAAAAACACATCGTTTCTCACGTCGATTCCTTCTCACTTTGATGGAACTTTCTAATCTAACAGCACATAACCGACCGTTAATAGGGATCCAATCGATTAGTGCTGCCTCAGGTCTAGCGCTTAGTGCGACACCAACGTCAGCAAGACCAGACGAATATGCCACATGGTCCTCGGATAAACGCACGTAAAACAAGCTTTTTGAAGCGACAGATGTAGAGCGAATTTGTAGTACTTCACCAGAGTCTTGAATACGGGTCTCGGATAGACAGCAGACATCGATATGAAGACTTTCCAAAGACATAGCCAGCCCTATCTGTTGACCAACCTGCATAAGTGTGCGAACGATGAAGGCAGCCAGTTTGAATGGCCGCACGTGGTTTCACAAAAACTGCTTCAGTCGTCGTATTCGGTGGTAACATATAATTTTCAACCGGACAGTGACTCGAGAACGTTTAGATACAGTCGAATTTCCACCAAAGACGAGCCGCTGTATAAGTATAAAAGAGGGTGAATAATGTGGAAAATAATAATAATGACAATAATAATAGTATTAATAATGACAATAATAGTAATGATAATAATTTGAATCAATTGATTGTTTTTCGAGGCGAGGAAAGTTGTTACCACAGACATAGAGAATTCATCATTTGTGTGTGGGCTGTGATACTGCCCGGGTGCCCAGACCGAAGCAGGTGGTTATCTTAGAGGGCCACTCCCCGAGCCTTCGACCTGAGGGTCTGATCCACAAGGCAGTAGAGCATCGTAAGGAGATGCAATCCCATGGTAGTCGGTGACCAACGATTGGTTCATACGCCATTTGTTCCCGCAGGATACTGGAACTCATGTGCACCATTGGTTTGTGATCCGGTTAAAGCGCCAGACATTCGCTTTTCGTCCTCTCATTTTCGTCAACAACAGCCGCGCCACGAGAAGGCAATAAGTAGGACTTCCCTGGCAGAGGCTGTATACGCGCGGCTGTGTGAGAGTATTTCGAGAGGGAGAGCGAAATCACCCCACTCTCGGCCGTACCAGGGCATTCGGGGGCAATCAACTGTTATCTGAAATGCTGATTTAACCGAATGTTTTTGACTCTAGATATCATTGCCTGCCGTGCTATGTAAATTCTAGTCATGTTTGTTTGTATTATTTTAGCCCATAAGAATAGCCTGTTTATTGGTCAGTTGGACCTTTTTTATATTTTAGTAGCATAATCTTTACCATTTATCACTTGTTTTTTTCGCGGTAATTTGTTAAGTTTACATTTTTCCATTTTTTTCGTAGGCTACACGAGACTGGTTTAAATACTACAAAGTTCCTACGGGAAAGCCCGAAAATACATTTGCCTTCAATGGAGAGTTCAAGAACAAAGTAAACTCACCGTCGGTCTTATTTTACTATAATTTTTGTTCACACTATAAGGTTCTTTTATAATTCATATCAGTTTGCATAAGGGACGTAATCGAAGATCCCCGTTGGATTCACTTTTATACCTGTTGTCGGAACTGCTGATAGTAAGCAAGTCACGGGAACCAAACAAAAGTTCATGTACCCTATCTTAAACCATACTTTTTATGTTACGATTTGTTATACTACCTGTCGGTTTGCAACGATGCAGATAGAACCATGCTGGCACAAGGGACCTAGTTGTTAAAGGTTGGATTTTTCGGCCGAAAGATCATTGTCGCGCATTTAAACATTAAAATATATTTTTCCCAGACTTCCGTTTCAGGACACCCTAGAACTTTATCACTCTTATGAAAATTGATCTAATTAGAACAGCGAAAACACTGATCTTTTCAGTTAGGCAAAGTGTTATAACTTGTGTCCTTGTGCCCTATTATTATATAATGTAATTATACCGCCAACTGGAAAACAGTGATTTATTGGCTGAAGCAATGACTCATAAAACTCGTACGAGCAGTCTAGAGTCTTTATCGGTCCTTCTTCCTGTCTAACCATTTCTTTTAAATCCAGAGCACCAATCTTAGCCTTCACGATATGAATCATTTATTTCAAACATATTGAGTTTATATATGAACCAAACATCGTAACATAAATTATAAAATAAAATTTGCGCAAGATCTAGCCAAAAGTAGCTGTGAATGTGGGAGACTATGATTAATAAACCGGGCATAACTCAAGAATGGTAATCCGTATAATAATAGTTCATAGGTCAAAATAAAGCTTATGAGGAACACGAATATGAATAGTTTAGTTATTTAACAATTATACGATAAAAATATACGTATAGCATTAGTACAGAAATAGATTCTAACAGTTACCACTCATTATTCTTATCAGGATAACACAAAGTATTCTGCAAACTGTTCATGAACTTTTACGTAACTTGTCACTATTCTATAGTGCTGATTTTAGTCACATTAATAACCGAGTATTATTTCAAGACAATTATTTTCTTTAGGTAATAATAAACGTTTTATGAGTGGTAGGTTGAATGGATTCTCAGAAAACCAGATTACTGAACTTGTCACTGCTAAAAAATTTAAGCGTTATCAATTTGATAAACATACAACTTATATTGCCAATTGTATTTTTCACACAAACTTACGCATATGTGATTGCTTAAAAACATCCGATTCAGTCTAAGCATCGATCGGAATACTTTTTACTTGCGTATATTCCAGACCAAAAGTTATGGTATTTTCAGGATAAACCATAATATTGTAGTTTTTGTATTTATGTACGATGGGATAGTCATCCGTCTGGTAATCCTAAGCTTTCGTGATAACGTTACTTAATCAGTGAAAGTAATTCTAAACTAAAAGGTTCTTCTGATATTTTATATTTGCAACATGATTTATCACACTAATATTAACGTCTGATAGCTTTCTTAACAAGGAAAATATGAGTATTACGTCAAACATATAAATAATATCATTTGAATAACCTGTTTCACTGATAGATATGGGTCAATCACTTATAGTAGGTGGATTTTGAATAGCATATCTAAATCATGTTGCATAGTAAGTAAAAAGGTACATTGTTTTTAAACCGCACTACTGTACAATCTTACATGAATTATTAATCACGTTAACTAGGTTCTCACATTCACTGTTTGAAATAGATGTAAGATGACATGAATTAAGTTATGAGAATAACAAATTATTACTATATTTAAAAAATCACAGTATTTGTCGAAAGTAGACTCTTCATTGAAAGTTCAAAGAACTGCATTTTTGATTGATCGTAGACGCAAAGGGATAGTCAGTAAACCGAACTAATTTCAAACCTTTAAAAATCGTATTTCTCATTTCAATTATTAGGTGCTCCTTGAATGGTCACTCTTATTAAAGCTTGCGTTTTTAATAGTCGCCCTTTTACTCGACCCTCATTATTGTGGACCTGTTAAGATCATTTGAATACATGCTGTGCTGTTATAAGCATAATAATAATAGTGAAATTACGTTCTTGCTCATGACTTACTAACCAGAAGCCAATAAGCCACATCATATATCTTTGCTGTTTGATAACAATAAAGTTATTAACATATATTCTAGATTCTTCGATTATAGAATGAATGGTTAGAGTAATTAAGTTTGGTCTTCATGGTTTTGTGAATTTGACGCTTTTCACTTACATCATTTTTCTGTTTCATTGCCTCTGTATGTTCAAGGAATTCGCTATAAAAATTATTTCCCAAACACATGAACAGTGGCAGAAACTGATATCTACCAAAGTTGAAGCTGGTTCTATCATACGGTTAGTTAATTTGGCTTCGTTGTCTTGACTTGGACTCTTAAACCAACTTTTTTCAAGTTTGATTCCTACTAAAGTTTGTAATACGACTATAATAAAGGGATGTTACATGTTTTAAAACCAGACTCCCAACCCCAATCACGCTATATATATTTTTATAATTACAGCCATAGCTACTTTTTACTTCTAGGGATTAGTATCTTCTTGTTGATATTATGGACTGCCATTAATTTATTTCTATTAGCATATGTGCATTCTAGGAGTATTGCCACGACGTTGTCTTTTCATTAGGTACTGGGTTCGAGTTTATATAAACATCAACTCTGGGATAAAGGTACGTCTAGCTGACGAGTACCAAATAGGATAACACGGTTGTCCCACACTTCACTGTTAGCCACAATTCAAATATTTGTAATTTCTAAACTATAGGATGGCTTAAAAATAGTCTCCAGTTATTTTGCGGATACTATGACAAAGATTTGGTAGCTTATTTATTAGATGGTTTTGTCTTATGGTTTCTAAATCGTAAAATTTTACATCATAACTCTTAGTTACCTAATGAATTTTTTACAGAGAGCTCAGTCAGCAGTCTACTAGTCCCTAATGCCAACACAACACATAAACTTTGAATGTTTGTATCGCAGACCAGATTTCACGTCGCTTCTGTATTTACGTAGAACTACCTCATTGTGTAAACACAATTAGGCGAATCAAGCTTCGAATTTCACATTTTGGTTTTTACCTCACTAAGTGTGTAAAGTTATCCTTGTATGGTCACTATTGGATGATCCATACCCTTTAATTTATTTTATTTTATTTCAACACATAGATATTGGTACAAAGAGGCACCAAATACATATGCGCCACACAAATCTCATTCGATATGTGTGAGGGCTGTGATACTGCCCGGGTGCCCAGACCGATGCAGGTGGTTATCTTAGGGGGCCACTCCCCGAGCCTTCGACCTGAGGGTCTGATCCACAAGGCAGTAGAGCATCGTAAGGAAATGCAGTCCCATGGAAGCCGGTGACCAACAATTGGTTCATACTCTATTTGTTCCCGCAGAATACTGGAACTCATGTGCACCATTGGTTTGTGATCCGGTTAAAGCGCCAGACATTCGCTTTTCGTCCTCTCATTTTCGTCAACAACAGCCGCGCCACGAGAAGGCAATAAGTAGGACTTCCCTGGCAGAGGCTGTATACGCGCGGCTGTGTGAGAGTATTTCGAGAGGGAGAGCGAAGTCACCCCACTCTCGGCCGTACCAGGGCATTTGGGGGCATACCCTTTAATGCCTATTTAGCGAATTAATCTATATCGAATTCAAAATTGTGCAGATGCTAAGCAGCTTTTTCTTACATATTTTTTCACCGTTACATCACTAGACCTTTCTCAGATTACTTGTATCTTCCGATTCTCAAGTTTTTGGACATGCTCAATTTTTCAGATACGTTTAACTAAAGTCTTTATTCCTGGTAAATTTTTTTTACGTAAGTATATGCATGAAAAATGAAATCTCGTCCATTTTCCTAAATAATAAACAATGCTTTTGTGAATTTAATAATTAGGGCGAATGTTACTGTGAAAGGAAGTCCCTACATGGTATCAAAAGAAGATTTCCTCGACGCTTTGCAGAAACATGACGCTTTTACACATGGAAGTGAGCCAACAGATCAAGCTAGTAAGTTTTTGTAATTTTTTCCATGGACGTTTGCTCACTAGATGTTTTTCTAAAGATCTCATGATACACTGCAGTACTATCTAGTTACCTGGATGTGTAAGTGTTACTGACGGTAGTCACATAATTATTTGATGCCGTTTTCAATCAAGTTTTGGATTTAATTATCGCTGATAATTAAAATCAAGTATCTTTTATTCATTCATAGTCTATTACATATATCCCATGTTTAAAAAGATTTACAACAGCAAATCATTATTATTTCCTACGTAGTAAATTTGTGAATTCCCGTAACGCTGTAGTTTTTAGTAAATTCTCTTCAATAGTTACTGAAGTCTTCACCTACATGGAAGGTTATTAGAGAAACTCTAACCGTTGTTGCCAAAGCGGGATTAAGTGTTAGCTAACGTAGCATTGTAAATTATATTTTAGAATAGTCTTCCAATATAGGACCTGGTACAAATGTGTATTGATCCAAGTTAACGTGATTTGCCTTAATACAGTCAGTCAGTAACAACGTAGAACTTTGTACGTACGTACAACAGTTGGAGTTGCCACACCACATTAGCACAGAGATGCGGTTGTCGATCCAAATCCCGTAGTGGTAGAGGTAGCAAGAGTGTAAGCCGTGATCGGGAAGATTAGTGTTTGGAGATGTTATTTAAAAAGTATAATACAGTGAAATAAATTTGGGAAGAGAAAAAAAGAGACAAAAAGGAATAAGGAGATCAAATTTGGGAGAACACAAAGAGTGTATGCACCTGCGCCATTGCAAACGATTTTGAGCCATGTCATTCAGGGTCTCTAACCATCGGTTGCTATCATCTCACGGTCCCCAACCAGGTAGTCTACACCTATCAACATGGCTCAGCCCACTTGTCAGTGACTTCATGGACTTGTGCCATGTTTTGGTCTGGCCACCCCTAGCTTTCTTCCAACCTACTCCTATACCAATGAACATCGCACGTCGAGGCAGCCAGTCGTTGGTATACGTAACACGTGTCCCAGCTATCTCAATTGATGAAGTTTCACTACTTCATCAATTGATTTGCCATCCTTACCTAGTACCCGTTTCCTAACAACTGCATTACTTACTCGATGGTCCCAGGATATACGAGCAATCTTTCGAAGACACTTATGATCGAATACTAGTAACCTACGAATATCCACTACTCTTACCGACCATATTTCACTGCCGTAAAGTAGGACGGAACGAACTGCTGCGCAGTAAACCCGTCCTTTGGTTGATAGACGGATATCTCGCCTACGCCATAAATGACGCAAGTTAGCAAAAGCTAGTCGAGCCTTCTGTAGTATGCGTGCTGAGATTTCGTCACACACCAGACCACAAGGGCTGATGAGACTTCCAAGATAAGTGAAGCGGTCGACATACTCAACTACTTCACTCCCTATCACTAGTTCGGGTGTCGATGTAACCCAATCCTGAAGCAACATTTTGCATTTCGAGGGAGAGAATCGCATCCCGAACATGCTTGCATTGTTGCTTAGAGTGATCAGAAGACTCTGCATTTTGTCAGCGTCTTCACCAAATAAAACTGTCATCAGCATATTCTAAGTGAACCAGTGAACCTCCCGGTATAAGTTCAACCCCTGGAAATTTAGATGAGGAGAGTGTTATCTCTAAAAATACGTCGACCACAAAGTTGAACAAGAATGGGGAGAGTGGACAGCCCTGACGAACGCCACTTGAGGTGATCAATTCTGATGACAGTTCGCCATAATCTCTCACTCGACCAGTTGTATTCGAGTAGAGAGCCTGAATAAGGTTAATGTACTTCGAATCTCAAAGTAACTAATATTCATTTATTTCATTTTACTTGCTAGTTTTAGTCATTTGAATAATTTTGTTTTCAGTTCCTTACTTCCAAATATAATGATTTTGTATAGGCGTTGATGCATCTTTTTTTTTTATTCCTCCGACAGAAGTTTCATATATGTAATCAATAATAATAGTATAAATGAGTTTATTGTATTACTCTCTTAAATTTTAGTTGATCAATGGCATTTTTGCAACCCGAATGTTTAATTCTACTTCAGTGGTCAACTATCTTAATCATTGTTGTGAACTAATCACGATCTAAACTACAAAAGATAATTACATATCAAAATTTACTCATCGTACTCAGCGTATAGTTGTTATTTACCTTTTTGGTTGTAACCTTAAATGTTCGTTTGTATAGGTCTATTGATATTTTTTAAATTAGGCCAGTTAACGTTATACAAATATACATATATGTTTGAAAATTAATTCTCCTTTTTTTCTTAAACAATTAAAGTATATAGGCGTAGCCCGATTGATTCAATTGAATTTCGTACCCCTAGTTTTTGTGTTTTCCTCTACTCACTTACTATAGTTCGATTTGTTTAGTATATTGAAGAATGCAAAGTTTATCAATCATTATCTTATTTCAACAATAATTTATAGCTTACTTTCTGATGTGAATGAATAAACTATATCCCTGAGATCAAGAATGGGCGTGTAAAAGTCTCTATTATGATTTTTCTTCAAATTAATAAGTAACTCATGTAATTTTTGTGTTATCAAGGGTTAACATGGCAAAAAATGAGCTTTTTCGTTCAAGTAAACTATAAAAGTCAAGAACTAGTTATCACTAAGACAGAAGTGTAGTTGGTCCAATCAAAAGTTCATTGCATAAAGCGGGCTCTACTTTAATTAATTTTAATATTTAGGTGTTAATTTCACTACGTCTACGGATAATCAATATGGATGCGGAAAAAGTTTAAAACAACCTCAAGTAAGCCATTAACCTAGGTTCTCAAAATTCTGGTATTCGTTCGGAAAATTATTCTTTTAATGAAACATTGCTACTAATTAGGAAAAGCGTTACTCTTGAGACAATATCAAGAAACAGTCTAAATTATTGATAATGCAACGCAGTATTCAACTGCATTAATATACAATCCAATTGCTATTGCCTACTTTTCTGACTCATTTGATCTCACTACATGTGATTAACTTGTTTGGTTTTGCCAACCTATCTGTATTTGAATGGACGCAACACATCATTTGTCTGACACCTCTAATAATTTTCAAATTTCTATTTTACCTCAAATGGATAAAACAGATTCTTTTAAAAGCAAATTTTTAGACATACTCTTAACTCAATATGTTGGCAGTAAACAATTTTTCTGTACGTGTTTCAACGGTGCTGTCAATATAATTTACTCATAAGTGTCGTTACTTCTAATTGCATTTGTTCAACGACTTCATTTTCTATCATTTAAATGCACTAATTAGTTTGGCATCTAAACATGTCTCTACATATTGATGTACGCTAATACTCTTTAGGATCGACTGAGAACTTAATATTATCTGGAAACTGATAAGAGTTATCACTTCCTGAGAATTGGACAATAGATTATCCGTTAGCCTGACTGAATCGTGGCATCTTTTTTCGTTCAGTTAGTTAACTGTACACCGTATGTAAAGCTATTTCTCACCTATATTCTACCCCAACTGGTGAATTAAAGCGCAGTGGAATTCGTTCTTAAAGTCTGGACTTATCCAGTCCAATTCAGTAAATTGAAACATCGACTAAATCAGTGCATGATAAGGGTAAACATTTTCAAATGACTATCCGTTTCTTCATTAATTAAACATAACAGATCATTAAACAATTTTAAGCATTACATATTCTGAAGATAATATTTGCAGAATTCACTCCAGTTTACGGATATGATCAGTTTGATACACATAGTAACATTAAATGTAGAGGACAAACATTTGATATAAATTTACTTGTTCAAAAATTGGTTAGGTATTATATTTATGACCTGTGAGTTATTTTATCTTACGGATAGATTGTAGTAGATTATTTCGGAGTCTGGAAAATTTACAGGCAAAGCAATTCATATAGAGAGCATTGCATTTCAATAGTTTCAGAGATTGGAACTTTGTTAATTTCAACATTTCGTCCACCAATCTGGTCCGGACTATTAGGTAGTAATATGAACGAAATCAACATTTTCAAAGAATGTATATCAGTTATAAGAAAACAAAATCACAAAAGATTGTCCTACTCTTTATTTCATTTACAGTAAAGTGGAGATTTAGTGAACACAAAGACAGAAAGTAAATTCAAATCTCGTTTGTAATCTCAATAATCAACCTAACAACCGATCAGAACAAAGTGAGGATTATCATTACTATCATTTTTGTAATTTATGGTGGATGATATGTTTTGTGCCGTACACTTTTCATAGGTTTTTTTTAGTGTTACGGCGATATTTTGTTTTTAACTGTGTCAGATCTACGTTACTTATGTAATGTTTCAAATGTTCACGGTCAACGTTTTGGACTGAATTACGTGTTTTCTCAGCTTCTTGATTTCATACTCAGATTAGTAAATACTTTCTAGCATGCTCACGTGTTTTACATGATAAAACGCTAACATGTTTTATTTTGAGTAATATTCTGTAAATATTGGAAGTCAAAATAAATTTATTTTATCTGAACTCAATGTTGCTACCACCTTGAATTTTTTAAGTGCCTGGATATTCGTTCCCAAATGTTCTTTAGTCGCGTATTGCCTAGGAATTTATACAAAAGTCTGGAGAAAAATAATGGTTTGTTGTCCGTTGTAATACTGTGGATAATCTTGTGTCGTCAATCTTAGGAAAATCTAAAGGCCAATGTAAATTTTTAACATTTATCTCCTTCTAAATATTCACAAATAATAACTGACGTCTGTTGAATCGGTACATTAGTAAGTAAAAGAAAGTATCAAAATTTGCCACGATTCCAGCTGATCTTATTCTTGAATTCGAATGAATTTTATTCTTTAATTTTTTGACACATTGATGATTATCATTTATATAGTTTGTTTTTAACATCATAATTCACTATGTGAATGATCTGTTACCACATATACTTCGTCTAATTTATTTTACTTTCAGACTAAATAATAGAATTTATATAGCGAAGGAATCCTTTTCAACTAGTTCATTTTCAACCTGTTCATTTGTATGTATGTAAAAAAATATAGGCCAGTCAATAATTATTTATATTACAGATCTACACTAAACATAAACGATCGATTGTCCTTGAGCGTCGACAAAGACATTTTCTCACTATCTTTAATGACAATTAAACACAGATACCAACATACAGACGCACATTTAATCATCTCTTGTCCTTGTTGTAAACAAAATAAACATGATTGCACAAGTCTTTAGTGTAAGTTTTTTTCATACCTGATATATTTTTTGATAGTATTCATTCCTATTATATTACTACAGAAGAAGCCCAGACCAGATTGATGGATGAAACATTGGAACTATTTAAATTTTGACTGCTAAAACTTCAAATGCTATTTTTACATCTAATGTATTTTGCATACTTGGGTATAACTTCTGTTAAACGCTAAGTGGTGTTGTCGAGATTGAAGCTGCTCCCCTCAGTATAGCAGAATGTACCGTATCCAGGCCAAGAGATGTGCCTTTTCTTAGGTGCTGTAGTTTCGGTAAGGTCTATTTAGTTACAGGTTAGGCTTTTATTTATATAGTTAATGTGGGTCAGTTGAAATGCCCGAGAAATTTGTTCACCCAAAAGCTTTGCGGCGTCACCGCCGTTATTGGTCAGGTCATTGGGACCTAGCAGTTGGGAAATTCCAGTTTTGGCTGCATAACTAAATAAGCTTTTCGGATTGAAGACAAATTTGTCGATAAACTTTATCTGGTACTGAGGTTTGTCTTCTCTTGTTGCCTTTGTACATATGTTCCTTATATGTTTGTAATGCCTGTACGCGCCGTTGATGTCATTTCGTTTGTATTCTGTCCAATAGCGTCTTTTGCGGCTCAGCAATCAAAGAGTGCGCTTCTTGATGACTGTAGGTTGTTTGTAGATTTTTGGGACCATTTGAGGAACAGACTGCTTTTTAGCAAGTAAGAACGTGTGTAGTAAAAAATCCCAATGAGCATTCACTGCAAGCTGGGGGTGAACATCCCAATCCATCTGTTTTATTATAACCAATTATATCAGGGATTTTTTTAACCGTACTTGTTTGTTTAACTGTGCCGAAATACATACATTCTTTCTTCCGTTGATTGTGACCTTGCACAAATTCGGTTGCGCTCAGTAACCAGACTTGTAACCTGGCACGATCTCAGCATTCTTTCGATATCACGAGATTGCCAATAAATACATCTCGACTATAGCCATCAACTGCCTTCTGATATTTGGCTTACTGGAGATCTTATCGGTTAACTGGCACGTAGTCTTCCTGTAGTAGTGATTATAATCGACAGCGACTGGACGCCACCCAACAATATTTCTTCAGCGTAAAAATGTATGTCAGGTAGTATTATTACGTTCCCACCAGATTTTAGTAAGTGAATAGCTAGTAGGATATCCTGTAAAACACTAGCATTAGGGAGTGTTACACGAAGTAGCCTTGGATGATGTTGGTGCTTAGAGTTCTTTCCTCGAGTGAGCCATGTGATCCTCAAAGTCTCATTCCGGGAAGTCCAAGCTTGTTCAATTTTCCCTAGAACATCCTGTCATTTTTGTCCTGCGAGCTGAGAAGGAGATCAGGGCTGTCTTTAAACTTCATGAGAATCGTCACGAACCGTTATTGTTTTCCCAGTTTTTCCGGTGCGTTTAGGTTGAAAGCTTTGTTGTTTGGATGTGGAAGCGAGTTTCCGATTTCTCGGCTCTTTGATGGCAGGACAGACATTATTGATGGTTGACTGTGCGGTTTAATCACCAGTTGATTTCCTTACAATTCTTGGGACGTTCAGATTTTTAGACAGTGACGCCTGATCCTTTTTAACTTTGGTGACCGGGATCCAATCACCTACAGAGTTTTTGGGAACAATGACTTGGGAAACCCAAGTCTGCTGAGGGAGTCTATTACCGTCGATGTTATAATGGTGATGAGATTCAGCATGTAGTCACCGGTGTTAATACATGCTCCTTCAATAGTAGTGCTGTCGAGATCCCCTGTCTTGTTTTCATTGCGCGTCCATGTTATCAAGTTTGCTGACAACTTACTCCGCAGACCAGTCAATAGGACAATGATGTCACCCAGCACAGCTTTTGCATCTGTGTTGCACATGATACATACCCACCTATGATCCGACTCACTTAGTCTGTTGTAAGCTGTTGTTGTGAGATCTGTGCACACCTCATGGAACCAACCTTTGCAGTTTTCGCACTGCGTGCCACATGTAACAGCAAAATTTATCCAGTTCCTGTGCATGAATTTTTCATGATTATAATGATGAGAAATTTTTTATAGATGCTGGCGAAAACCTAAGACCGCAAAAAAACAGCACACTCAAATCGGGCAAAAATGGATAAAAACGGTTTGGGATAAACTGAAGCTAGCCTGTACGTGAAAACTAAAAAGTGGTTAGCTGAGGCAAAACCACAGTTAACTATTAAGTTGGGTAAAACTCAAAAAAGTAATCTCCAAACGTATAGATCAGAAATGGTACTTTTGTTGCGTAAGAACACAGCAAACGTTTGAGTAGTGGGAACCACGTTAGGGCTAAACTTCTTGTTCAAAAAGCTGAAGGTCACAAGAAGAAGTCAGTTTCTTTTATTTCGTGCGAAAATGGAGTTGGAAAATGTGAGATAAGACTCATCGTATTATGCCAACGCACAGTAAAAGGCGAAAGATTTATCCGCAAATGAGGAGACAACAGATTTACGAACTGTTCAATTGCTATATATCCCATCCCCTAGTCACGCCAAAAAATACTGGAATACAGGTAAAATTTATTACATTGTATTGGTAATAATTTACAATATGAATATAAACTTTTTACTTAGTGTGCAGATACTGGATACAAAATCATGTTTTCTACGAACATGACACTTTTTTGCCTAATTAATAAATGAAATCAACTTCACGAGATTGATAAGTCTGATGAAAAGGTAAATGAACGGATAGATATGCAATACAACGAACAAATACATAAAGGTGGACAAAAATGTGCTAATGTTTACACTTCTTGTTTCCGTAACTGGTCTTCACTTTATGGTTCCTTGAATTAAAGAGTTCGATGCTCATAAGTCTAATAGTTGATTGTGAAATCTCACAAATTAAAATGACAAAGTAGCTACCTTGATTTAATTCTGGTCATTTCAAGCAATCTCAACCGTTCTTTGATAGACGGTTTCATTTAATACTACATTTCATTTCTTCCAAGCGTCAATATCAAATCACTTAGTGATTTGAAAAATCATACATTTCAATGTGTTTTCTGAATGGCTTTATAATAGTACTTATTTCTGCAATTGGCTATATTTGCAAGGATATTGGCAACCTAAATATGCACTCCAGAGTATACTTAAATTATTCGACAGCAATGCTTCATCTAAACACAAGTATTTTATGAATATGGAATATAAAGCCGTAAGTAGTAAAAGCCCAGAATTATCAATACTTCGACTTTTTAAATCCCGTATGAGGTCAAATTCCCTTGGCACGACTAAATTCTTCATAGTTAACGGAAGCATTGTTGACGACCCAAATATTATTTGCGAACAATTCAGCAAGCACTTCTCGCAATGCTGCTAAACTGAAACTGAAAGCTCTATCATTCCAATGCTGACATCCAGACACATATCGAAAATTGATTTTATACCCTCCAACATGAATCAGGCCATAGCTGCCCTGAAAAATTCTTATGATGGTGGAATTGACGGGACCACCATTTGTGAAATATGAGAGTAGAGAATTCCCGCTGTTTTGTTTGAAACTTTTCAAACTATCTATGGAATATAAGACCTATCCACCTGTATGAAAAAATCTCTATGACCTCTAGATTCAAAACAGCATCACTTAGTGGTATTGTTAACTAAGGCCAATTAATTTAACATTCGTGCTCTCAAGAACCATGGAAAAAATCATCAATAAACAGTTATTGACATTTTTACTTTCGGATAGACTGATTAGCCCACTGCAACAAGGTTTTATAACTAAACGCTCATGTTTCACATCGTACCTGGAATTTTTTGATCAAATTACCCAGAGAAGAGATGTTGGTCAGTCAGTGATAATTCTTTACTTCAATTTTAGTAAGGCTTTCGACAGTGTCTCACACAAACTTCTTCTTCCAAAACTCTCTTCATTTGGCGTACAGAATCCCCTTTTATCTTGGCTCAAATCTTTTTTAGAAGAACGTAGCCAAATCGTTCGCTTTGGGGTCATACAAGGAAGTGTGATTGATCCATTACTCTTTCTCCTTTTTATCAATGGCGTGTGTTCCCTCTTTCAGTATGGTAAAACTTTCTTTTTTGCAGATGACCTAAAAGTAGTTTATTCATTCTCTTCTCCCACTAAAGAAAGCTATATTTCAGCGGTAATCCAAGAAGAAATAAACAAGTTATACGAATGAACTGTTTCATGGATTTTGCCACTTAATGTTGACAAAAGTGGATTCATTTATATTGGCCGCTGACTTAACTTAAATCCGACTATACACAAACATACACTGAAACCTCTCAACACTGTTTGTGACTTGGGTTTAATATATAGCAGCAGTCTGAAATTTTCTGAACACATTGCATCTCAAGTATCCAAAGCTAGAAAGCTCATCGGATTCATAGTGATAAACTTCAATAATATCGAATCGAGATTATTATTATTGTTATTATTATTATAATACAGAAAATGTATCTTACCCATTCTTGAATACGGTATTTTAGCTTACAGTAATTGCAGGCATAATGACCTGATTAAAATTGAAGGTGTTCAAAGAAAGTTCACCAAAGCTGTTCTGGGGTATTCCGACAAAAAAGACTATCACCAAAAATGTCAACAACACAAATTAGAACCTCTCTGAATCACATGTATCAAATTAAATCTTGTCTTTATCTACCGGCTTATTAACGGTATTTTCTACCCATCGGTATCCACCCCTTCATACTCTATGATATCATCCCACAATCTACGCAATAAGGAGAATATTCTAGCGATTCCAACGGCCCACACAAATTTACACCAGAACGTTTTCACTATTCGCTACCCAACCATGTGTAACAGACTGCCAGTGAACCTCCGTTGCAGTAAAACTACAACTTGGTTCAGAAGTCTCCTTGATGATTTTCTTTCCGAAAGTGGATTGTGTCACCTATTAAATATCAATGTATTTAATAATGATTTATACAAACAAGGTCCGTCATCCGTTTAATTGACTGAAAAGCAAAATATAACCTTTGAAACTTTTCACGTCTATTTTATTTTATTTCTATTCATCTTAATATATGAAGTCTGCTTATGTTCCTATTTATAATTATTGCCGTTATTAATATCACTATTGGTCCCCCGACACATTAGATATTCTTTTTATCTCTTCTTATCCTTTTAAACACATTTAATTTCTGATTGTCTTTTGAAATTAGTTGTGGATTTCTTAGCACCATTCTTAATTATTATTGCACAAATGTTTATACTGATATCCGGTTTCACTCTGTATACTATTACACAAATCTACATGTATTTATCCGAGTGCACTAAAGGATTTATTTCATTTTTCTAAATTGTTGGTTTACTTCAAAGGTCGATACTCATTACACAGTTATTATTATCATGGTTGAACCTTTTCACTAGGTGTCCACTTCTTTTCTCTCTCTTTTTCCCTTATAAATAAATATTATTCTTAAGATTACGAAGTTTGTAATTAAGACAATAACTTGTGTTACATTTAAACCGACTTCTCAAACTCGTTTTGTCTTCACTATGTCTATATGACTCATACATATTAATATTTTGTTATCCTTTTCACTTAATTGAGACTTTCATAGCATCACTCCAAACTATGACTGCACAAACATTTATTCCAGAGTCATATCTTACTCCAATAACAAGTTATTTTTTATTAATTATTTTCTATTTTATTTTTGTTACTAATTTGACGATACATACATAGTCGTTTATTCTTATTTTGTGTTCATAAACACGCCTATTAAACTATTTGGGTATTTCACGTCTCCTTTATTTCTATCCCCTTATTTTCTTCCTTTCCTTCTTTAAACTCAATTCAATATTCTTCTCAATTACACAGAACCTGATTTATTATTATCATTCTATTATTATTACTCTCTGTTTTCAGATATGGCAAATATGCTGACGTTATTGAAACTTGTGTATTATTGAATTTTTGAAAAAACCCGAAATGGTTTCTTCACAGCGCTTATGTACCCATACGATGTTTGTGAATAATAGTAATAGTAATAATAATGAATACTGATACTCCATACGAAATGTGATAACCCTCTGATGTTTTCTTGATCCCTGGTGAGTCTCACATTTGCAAATGAGTTTGATTGATTTTCTGAAATATAATGATTCAGTGGCTTATAAATCTAACCATAGAAGTTGGAATTAAGAGCTGCGTATGGGTTATTATAAATTCAAGTAGATATACAAACCTAAATAAAACTAACGTCTTCACAAATAATCAATTTCTAACATGATGGCAGAACAAAATGTTGAAAATCAGCTGAAATAGCAATAAAGAAGGTAAAAACATAAAACCTTATAATGACATCGTTGCTTGCTGGGTAGTTTCTGTGGTCATGGCCACAATCCTGCTTTGATGACGATATATGCTTCATTTTCGTTACTTCACACAAAATTTGGCCAACAGTATAATTTTAGTTCATAACTCGCTGAAAATCAACGCTTTCTTAAGACTCAACTGCAAAAACTGTTCCACAGAAAATGAATAATGAATTTTCGGACGGCTATTCTGATCTATGTGGAAAGCTATAATCTTTTAGCCTGGAGACAGCAAAGCTGGTTCACAGCATACTGAACACATATTTCAGTACCATATTTCTTACCTTTTGCTACTTTTTACAACTAGCCATCTGAGTAGACATTCTAAGGAATTCAGGAGGCCGAGACCAACGTATATACGTCTGAAGTTCCATATTTTGAAACCAGAAGTGAATTACTATAATTTTCTGTCAGAACGCGTAAGATCGGCACCTTTTGTCGACACACAACAACCTTTGGTCTCCACAGTACTACAAGTTGCAGAGACTAATATAGTCGACTGAACTCCTATCCTTACTACTGAAGATTGGCTACTTTTAATCGAAACATTACTGTTACGTTTATTACTCATTTAACAACATCATGTTTTCAAATAGTTGTGGACGGAATAGAAGAAGCTTCCGCTTAACAGGCTTCCATGTCTAGTAGCAGAGGATTACCAAATCCTCCAGGCAGGAAGCTAGGTATGTTAACAATAAAAGAGGAAAAGGAAATTGGTAAATCATAGTGTGATGCTATCCTTAATCCTTAAGAATAAATCAAGTTGCCTCTTAAAGGACTCCTGGGAATTCGCTTGGACTAGCTCGGCCGGCAGCAAAATCCAGCATTTGACGACTTGTAGTGACTCACTTTTATCACGAGAACACGATTGGTTTATTGAAAAAATTATTATTATTACCAATTGTACCAGTGACCGTTTTAATGTGCTTTTGTTTAACTGTGCTAAAAAGCATCCATTATTCACACACTTCGATTGTGACCTCGCATGAATTCTGTTACGTTCTGTAACCAAGCTTGTATCCTGGCACGATCTCGGTGTCCTTTCGATACCACGAGATCGCCAGCGAATATATCTCGACTTGGTCCATTAACTGTATACTGATATTTGGCTTCCGAGGGATTTTATGGATTTATTTGGCACGTGTTTCTTGGTAGCGGTGTTCATAGTCAACTTCGACACGACGCCACGCTACAGACTCTTAAGGAGTAGAAGTTGGGTTTACAGTTCGTTCTGCTGTGTTGTGTCTCCAAATTCAAAAGTTACCTCTTACGTTAGTGTTGGAACTAATTTTAAGTAGGTGTTTGAGAGGAAATTCGGAAGTGTTAAGGATACTGTAAGCCATCAAAAGGTCACCTCTAAGACACCTATACTCTAATGGGTAAGGGTTAAGTGATTGCAGGCTCTCTTCATAAGTTTTAAATTTGAATCCTCGAACTGATTTCGTGGCTCGCCGTTGGATACGCTCCAGGTTGTCCTTATCCTTTTGGAGTGAGAGAGGAAATACTATTTTACTGTACTCTAAATGGGGAAGGATAAATAATTGAAGATTATACGAAAAGTTCTTCCGTCAAACTGGCCAAGAATGCGCTTCAGTGTTACCAGTGCAAGGTTTGCTCGGAAGGCATTTTTGTCACTGTTAGCATAAGACTTTAAATCGTAGGGAATCAGGACTCCTAAATCTTTATCGACTTGAGATACTACTAGAGAGGATTTTCCTTAGTTGTAACTGTAGCCTGCGACATGTCGCATATGGACTATTTTACACTTTGAAGTGGTAGAGGTAAGTCTGTTGTTGTCTGCCCAAGTTTGAAGTCGAGTTATATCCTCCTGAAGAGCCTATATATCGTCTTGGTTGCGTATCTCTCTCCAAAGTTTCACGTCGTTGGCAAAAAGTAATAAGTCTGACGTTACCTGTTGAGGAAGATCATTTATGTGGATCAAGAAGAGAAGAGGTCTTAGTACTGAGCCCTGGGGGACCCCACTAGGACATTCCATAGCCTGAGATAAAGTGAAATTAACTCTGACCTTAAAATATCGATTTTTCAGGTATGAAGTGTGCCAATCGATTAGAGGTGGTCTGATACACAATCGTTTGAGCTTATTGATAAAACATGTATGGTTAACCTTATCAAAAGATTTTGAGAAATCTAGAGAGATTATGTCAACCTTTCCCTTGCGATCGAGAATGCTTGCCCATTTGTACACCGCAATCAGCAGGTTGGTTATACAAGAGTAGCCCTTCTTGAAACCATACTGTTAGGGTGAGAAGAAATTTAAGGACAGAAAATAGTCATTTATACCACCGCATATCCGGGACCCCATGATTTTTGAAGGTATTTAGAGAAGAGTCACCGGTCGGTAACTTGACGGTTCATTGCGTCTACCTCCTTTGAAAATTAGTGTGATGTGAGCCAGCCTCCAATTTCCCGGTAGTTTTCCTCGGCTTAGCGAGTGTGAGAACATCACGCTGAGCGGCGTTGATGCTGCTTCCCTTAGTATGGCAGAATGAACCATATTCGAGCCAGGAGAAGTGTCTAATCTTAAGTGCTGCAGTTTCCGGCACACTTACTGAGCTCTCAGGTTCACTTCAGAAAGTCTTTTGGAGTTGCAGATGAAGATTTCGTCAGTATAGTTTATGTGGGTCGTATGATATATCCGAGAGTATCGTTCAACCGGAAGTTTAGCGGCGTCGCCTTCGTCTTTGGTCGGGCCCGTAAGATCTAGCAGTTATGAAACTTCAGTTCTGGCTTGACGAAGAGAGGCTGCATAACGGAACAAGCTTTTCGAGTTAGAGGCAAATTTGTTCTTAAACTTTGTTTGGTACTGAAACCTGTCGTCTCTTATAGACTTCGTGCATATGTTCCTTATATGTTTGTATTACCTGTACGCTTCGATGTTGTCAGTTCCTTTGTACTCTGCTCAATAGTGGCTTTTGCGGCTTAGCATTCGAAGAGTGCGATTCCTGGTGATTGTGGGTTGATGATAACATGGGGGGCCGTTTGAGGAACTGAATGATTTCATTTAAGAAGTAATCATTGTGCTTTGTGTCATGCTTAGTGTTGCGGTGCTGTTGATGGCGCAAGTTAATCCATCGTCAAAACACGCTACTGCAAATACAGGACACTGGCCGAGGTAGTATGTTAGAGTTTCTTAATTGCTCTCACTGCCCCCAGTGACCAGTTATAAATTCATACAATCTAGAGTTCTTTATCTTCTCTATATTTACACTAATGTAGCTCTTTATTAATTACACATCCCCATTTTGCGACTTACACAATCTAATTTAACACGTCCTTCATTTAATTGTATACTTCCTCAAAATGAATACCACTTAATGATATTACTGCCATTTTCAAAACAATCAGTGATTGTTGTTCAATCAGTGACGGTTTGAGTTCACAATCAGCAGTCAACATGCCTAGTCAAAAAACTCTTTATGGCAAATATTTATCTTCAATTTTAATATGACTGTAGAATTAGGGACAGGGAGGCTGCTTGATAAAGGGGTTTTAACCAACTATGGGTACTGTAACTAGTTGTGATACCGTAGTGAAGGAGAACACAGATGAGAACAACCGACTATAATTAGCACAAAGTTGCTGAGTTACTTGATAAAATAGAAAAACCACACTCCAGTATTTGGTTAGCAAAATGTTGATTAATTGTCTCGGACTTCATTCTTCCTGCGTTTCCATAACAATCGCTCACTTCTCAATCTTCTCGACTTTCTGCTGCCAGATATTCTATATCTAACTAGTATCATATACTACTTATGTCGATGTATGTAGCACACACCAAAATACGAATTCCTAATTGCTTCCATTTGTAGGGCAGGACACAGGTGAAACCCACTTGTTTTCTGATGGTCACTCGGCCCACATGTCCAAGTGAACGAATGGAATGCTCAAAGCGATTTACTAAGGCTATTATACGGACCATTTCTATGAAAAAAGTTGGATTTCTCCTAGTAACATGAAACATGGCCTTGTTTACTATTGCAACAGCATTTAATTACAGGTTTCAGTAGTCACGAACCCCAAAGGCTTCATTTAAGCATCATGTCACACATATAAGCTACTTCGTTATAAACAAACATCCTGTTGAGTAGCAGCATCAAAATACTAGAAGCTATGATGTAGATTTTTCTCTGAATGTGAAAACAGAAACTGAACCGATTATTTTAATTAAGTGGAAATCTTTAGATGCATTCAGATACTGTTTGGAGGAAACGCTGTAATAGTAGAATCCGTACTTTGAAGTTTTATAAACTCCTATTGGACGTTTCTCAAATGAATAGTAGTTGAACAGATAGTCCGGATAAAACAGATGACCAACACCTGTATGTTTGTTTTCGAAACACGTAAAGCTGATATTATTATTCAGCATTTAGTTGTCTCTAAGATGCATCAGTTTACTTCGAGTAAACAGTTAGTGAGCGTCAATATCAATTTACAGGGAAAACCGTATTTGGGGGATGCTTAGCACCCAGACGTAATAACCTAGTTAAAAGTTTAACAATGCTCACAAATGAGGTTCATTAGAATTGTCTGATGTTTGTTTGATGTTTCGCTTGACACAAAAGAGAGAGGTTTAAAAAGCTCGAAGATTGAGAGAAAAAGCACGTAACTGCCAGTGATTATGCTAAAAAGAGAATTCTTCCAACATTACGAAAGTATAACATTTTAAAACATTTCAAAACACTTTATACATACTGACAAACCCTGAACTTTGCTTATTCTTCATGCTCTCTGTACCTACAAAACTATTTGGCCTATTTCGCAAATTTTCCAAAGGTCACGGTGCCAAAATTGGTTTTAGGTTCTCCAGTCAAGGTCGAGTGAGTCCTTTGCTACCGAATTTCACTGTCTTTAAAAAATGAATTTAAGACATTTCCTAATTGTATGTGTCTTATCAAATATTTTGGAAGCGGTTAGTCAATATATTCATGACTCGTACTTCAATTCCATCTCTACAGTTAGCGTTATTTGTTTTATAAGGCAACCAACATATATGGAAGTATAAATATTCCATCAAGTTTCTTGTGTCTCTTAATTGAACTAAAACACGGTCTAGCTTAGTCTGTTGAAAGACTAAAAACGAGATTCTTTTCACTCTGATTTTTGGTCAACGGAAAAACGGGATTTAATTAAAACCTATATATATATATATATATATATATATATATATATATATATATATATATATATATATATAATGCAGTATATACTTCATGTCATTGGGTTCATCACTTCTTTAAGCGTATGGACTTGTATGTACAATCTATCACTTATACTGAATAGTAATTGCAATGTCTTCCAGTCCACTTCTTATCATGTTTTATTACGATTTTCGTCTAAAAACTGACATCTAAGGTCAGCGTATTCCACGGTCCTCGTATTTATCATTACTAGGTTCGTATTCGGTAATGAACGTCAGTGATGAAGTAAACACTGAGTTTTCGTTATACAAATGCTAAGGTTTTCAACATAGATGGGGCACCAGGCACTTAATTTTCGAAGAACCCCGGAATTCCTTCGTTAGATATCTTGTTAACTTCTCTTCTGACTGTTTAGAGATTCATGATGGAAAGTTGCATCCTATACTACTCAATTGAGATCTGTGAATAGAAACATAAAGATTGTAAAATCAGTTTTTCATAACTTCAGGTTATCCGCTCTAAAAACCCACACTCCGCGTCAATATCTAAGGGCTGACTTCTGTCGTTGCACTACCATCCTGAAATGGTTGGAGACTCTTGGTGACATGGCTCAGAATCGATCACAATGGCGTCGGTGTATACACTCCCTGTCTTCCCTTAAACTAAGAGATTAAAAGCGCTTCATATCTTTCTTTCTACTAACCAATTCTTTCTTCTTGTACTATATCTCTATATGCAATCTTTCTCTTATATATTACCACCTTTTACCTAACCACTGTTATGAATCCGGTGTTCATCTTGTTGTGCTGATGCGGTATGGCAACCTGGACCGATGCACATATGTGCCTGGTCCTACGTTGTAGCTGACTGACTGACTGACTACCATCCTGAATTCCGACTTTATATATTGACTACACTCACCTCTCTTCCAATATGGACTAATGTAAAGATCTTAATTAGCATAAGCTTAAATGGCACCCGGGACTGTAGAATAACTAAATTGAATATCACTTCAAAAACTGAACTTTTTGAAGAAGAAGCGGCACTGACTAATATTGAATTCTAACTAGTTAAAAGCTGTATCAAACAAAAAGCTCTGAGAACTAACAAGATATTTATGTATGTTGTGACTGAGTTGATGAACTATTTATGTGATAACCCTAGGTAATAGAAACATGGATATTTGTATAGTCTTTGGTACTCAATATTTACCTCCGAAAATTAACTATAGCTAGAAACCTGGATCATGTGTGTCGGTTCATGTTGCCACCCTTCACATTTCCATAGCCTAGAAGGGAATTAAGGCCAAAAACAAATGATCGGAAATCATACGACTCATAGTGATAAAGTAAACACAGGTAATATGGGTCATGGGTAAAAGATGAAGTTTAAAAAAACCTACGATGGTATAGCTTAATGTGCAAAAGAAGCAAACTTGACCGCTTTGAAGTCACGTCAGTTAGCCACAACTTAGGACCAGACACAAATATGCGTCGGTTCAAGTTGCCATACCTCATTAACACAACAAGGTGGACACCGGATTCATAGGAGTGGTTAAGTCAAAGGTGGTAATATATAAAAGAAACATTGCAATAAGGATATAGTACCGTAATAAAGAATTAGTTCGTAGAAAGAAAGATATGAAGCGGTTGTAACCTCTTAGATTAAGGGAAGACAGAGAGTGTATACACCGACGCCATTGTGATCGATTCTGAGCCATGTCACCAAGAGTCTCCAACCATCGGTTACGATAGTCACGCGGACCCCAACCAAGTAGTCTGCATCTACCAACATGGCTAAGACCAGGAGTTAGTGACTTCAAGTACTGATGCCACATTTTGGTTTGGCCGCCCCTAACTTTCTTCCAACGTTCCCTAACATTAGTCAGCATTGCGCGTCATGGTATTCGGTGTTCAGGCATTCGTAACACGTGGCCCTACCATCTCAATCGATGAAGATTCACAACCTCATCAACTGATTCACCATCATTTCCCAATACCCTGCGTCTAACCTCACTATTACTTACGTGGAGATCCCAGCAGACGCCAGCAATATTTCTGAGGCATCTGTGGTCAAATACTAGTAGCTTACGAGTATCTCCTACTCTTAATGGCCATGTTTCGTCAAAAATGACAGATTATTAACTTCCATAAAAGCTTGAGTGCTAGTAGTATCTTAGAGTACCTTTTTCAAGTCCTGCTAGTAAGGATTAAATGTGATCAAATACTATTAGCTTACGAATATCTTCTACTTTTAATGGCCATGTTTTGCAGCCGTCAAGTAGAACAGAACAGACCGCCGCGCAGTATACTCGTCCTCTTATTGATAGACGGATATCTCACCTTCGCCATAGGTGACGTAAGTTGGTAAAAGCCAAACGAGAACCGTGCAGAAAATGTCGTCAGACACCAACCCATTTGGGATGATCAGACTTCCAAGATAAGTGGAGTTGTCAACGCGTCCGACTACTTTACTTGCCATCAGTCACCGTTGGGGAGGCTCGATAAAAGATTGTCGCTCATTCTGGAGTACCTGCTTGGACTCCGACTAATTTCTAATACGGACACGCATCTGCTTGCGCCTCACTGGACGCAAAATAGCCTCAGTAAGAAGACCCATTAGAACTTAATTGAGCAGCGAGAAAACCAAAAGTAGGTTCCAGGAACAAGTGAGGTCACAATTAGGTAGTTCTGAAAACGAGGCTGACCCAGATGTTGCTTGAAAAGATATACAAACAGCTGTGGAAACAGCAGTGACATCTATCAGTGATTTGAACCACAGGGTTACAAAGAACCAATGGATTTGCTCAAGGTCTATTGCACTGATGGATTCTCGTAAACTCATCCCATCAGGCTCTGAACACGATGAAGAGCGACAACCAATCAGATCTAGGTTAAGTAAATGACTAAGGAACGACCGTGAGCAGTGGTGGGCAACGAAAGCAAAAGAAATGGAAAAGGCGGCAGCTATAGGGAACACAAGACAGCTCTACAGACTAATAAAAGAAACTGGAATTAATAAGTCAAGTGTAAGTGAGACGATCTTCAAAAAGTCGACACTACTATCTGCTTCGAGCCCCCAAATGCCCTGGTATGGCCGAGAGTAGGATGGGTTCTCCCTCCCTCTCGAAATGCTCTGACACGGCCACGCGCATACAGCCTCTGCCAGGTAAGTCCTACTCACTGCCTTCTCGTTGCGGGGGTGTTGTTTACGAAAATGAGAGGACGGAAAGCGAGTGTCCGGCGCTTAAACCGGATCCCAATTCAGTGGTGCACATGGGCTCTAGTATCCTGAGGGAACAAATGGCGTATGAACCAATCGTTGGTCACCGGCTACCATGGGACTGCATCTTCTCACGATGCTCTACTGCCTTGTGGGTTAGACCTTTAGGTCAAAAGCTTGGGGTGTGGCCCCCTAAGAAAACCACCTGTTTCGGTCTGTTCACTCGGGTAGTATCACAGGCCACACACAAACTTGAAATGTCGATATTTATGGGAAATACTTGTCTTGCTTCGATTAACAATCAAACAATTCACATTATTATCATTATTACTATCATTGTTATTATTATTTTTTTACATCATTTATTCACTCTTTTATTCCCACTCTGTGTATCCTTATTTTTCGACTTATACAGCAGCTCGCCTATGGTGGAAACTCGGTTCTATCTAAACATTCTCGGGTCACTGCCTAGTTGAAAATTGTATGCTATCACCAAATACGAATACTGAAAGCAATTTTTCTGAAACCACGTGCACCGTTCAAACTGGCTGCCTTCAACGTTCGCACACTTACGCAGGTCGGACAACAGATAGGGCTGACTATGTCTTTAGAAAGTCTTAATATCGATGTTTGTTGTCCATCCGAGACTCGTATTCAAGACTCTGGTGAAGTACTACAAATTCGCTCTACATCTGTCGCTTCAAAAAGCTTGTTTTACGTGCGTTTATCCGGGGACCATGTGGCATATTCGTCTGGTCTTGCTGACGTTGGTGTCGCACTAAGCGCTAGAGCTGAGGCAGCACTAATCGATTGGATCCCTATTAACAGTCGGTTATGTGCTGTTAGATTAGAAAGTTCCATCAAAGTGAGAAGAAATCGACGTGAGAAACGATGTGTTTTTTGTCATCTTCTATCACCAGTTACCTGTTCTTCTCCAGAAAGTGCGTTCGACAAATATTGTAGTACTAGCCGGAGACTTGAATGCTCAGGTCAGGCGTCCAGGCACAGAAGAGAGTCGTTTAGGTGGCCGATGGGGACTTGTTGGTCGCAGGACAGATAACGGGGACCGTCTACTGCAACTTTGCTCAGACCACAACCTGTTTCTGGCTAGCACTAACTTTCGGCACAGTCATCGCCGATGTGCCACCTGGCGTCCTCCCTCTGCATCTCAAGCCTGGACTCAGATTGATCACATCCCGATCAGCTACCGCTGGCGTGGTTGTGTACAAGACTGCTGCTCCTTTTGGAGTAATTATCTGGACTCTGATCATGCCTTAGTCTGCGCCAATCTTGCCTTACTTTTCAGTGGACAACGAAGTGACCGCCACCAACGGATTGATGTTAGCAAGCTGGTTGCAACTTCTGTTGCAAGTAAGTATCAAACCGAGCTAGCTTCTAGGCTAGCTACCATTCCACCGAAAAGTATAGATGAGCATTGGTTGCAATTGCATGACGCCATGAAAATGGCGGGTACAGTCAGTTGTCGGTTTGCGAAACGTCCCGCTTTTAAGCACTGGGTTTCTTCAGGCTCCTTACAACTCATTGAAGCCCGTCTGTCTTCTCCGGGTGACCGTGAGTTTGACCACACAAATCTCATTCGATATGTGTGAGGGCTGTGATACTGCTCGGGTGCCCAAACCGAAGCAGGTGGCTTTCTTAGGGCGCCACACCACGAGCCTTCGACCTGAAGGTCTGATCCACAAGGCAGTAGAGCATCGTAAGGAGATGCAGTCCCATGGAAGCCGGTGACCAGCAATTGGTTCATTCGCCATTTGTTCTCGCAGGATACTGGAGCCCATGTGCACCACTGAATTGGGATCCGGTTTAAGCGCCGGACACTCGCTTTTCGTCCTCTCATTTTCGTAAACAACACCCCCGCCACGAGAAGGCAGTGAGTAGGACTTCCCTGGCAGAGGCTATATACGCGTGGCCGTGTGACAGTATTTCGAGAGGGAAAGCGGACTCTCCCCACTCTCGGCCGTACCAGGGCATTTGGTGGCCGTGAGTTTGACCACAAACGAAGGTTGTTACGTAAGGAAATCGGGCAAAGCTTGAGTAAGGACCGAGAACCCTGGTGGTCGGAGCGTGATAATGAGCTGCAAGCAGCAGCTGCATCTGGTAACTACCGGAAGCTCTTCCAACTCATCCGAGCCACTGGCAGCAAGAAGTCTGATGTGAGTGAAACAATGTGCGAGGATGATGGGATGCCAATCACTAACATCCATCGACGTCTTGGACGATGGGCAGAATTTTTCGAAGGGCAGTTCAACTGGCCTGCTGCTCCGGCAACATCGGTCAGACTGTCCTGCCCTCCATGGCCGGTGACGACTGATCCACCAAACGAGGAGGAAGTCCGCAAGGAACTCCAACTCTTGAAGCGTTACAAATCACCTGGCCCAGATGACTTACCTCCGGCACTTTTTAAAGATGGTGGTGACTTTTTGACTAAAGAATTGACGACGTTGTTTACAAAGGTTTGGGAAATAGAGAGTGTACCAACGTCACGGAATGAGTCGATAGTTGTCCCTATCTTTAAAAAGGGTTCACGTCGTTCCTGCAACAACTATCGGGGGATAAGTCTACTTCCGATTGCGTCCAAGCTATTGGGTTCCATCATACTTCGTAGGTTGTTCAAAACCCGAGAAAGATTGACTCGCGAGGAGCAGGCTGGGTTTCGTTCTGGTCGAGGATGTATTGATCACATCTTCACCCTCCGCCAAATGTTAGAACATCGCCATACTTATCAAAGGCCAACAATCGTAGTGTTTCTTGACATCAGGGTTGCCTTCGATTCGTTGGATAGGACTGTTCTCTGGGATTGTCTATTGAAGAAGGGTGTGCCTGAGAAGTTTATTAACATCCTAAAAGCCCTATATAAAACACCTCAGGCAGAGTGAGGGCATACAACCACCTCTCTCCATTGTTCCATTCGAGCAGTGGGGTTAGGCAGGGTTGCCCAATCTCACCATTCCTCTTCAACTTTGCTATCGACGACATTCTGGAAACAACCCTTATGGATGTAGAGAATGGTGGTGTAGATCTTTTTCCTGGAGCAAGACTTCTCGACCTTGGGTATGCGGACGATATTGTCTTACTGTGCGATAATGCCTAAGGCATGCAATCCGCACTTAATCAGTTGGCAATCAGTGTCCGTATGTATGGTATGTGCTTTGCACCTTCGAAGTGCAAAGTACTTCTACAAGACTGGCAGGATTCCAATCCTGTACTCACCCTGGATGGTTAGCAGATAGACGTAGTCGAGAAGTTCGTGTATCTGGGTAGCTGCATAAGTGCTGGTGGGGGTGTGAGTGATGAGATCAATGCACGTATAGTGGAAGCCAGAGCGGCTTATGACAATCTGGGTCACCTTTGGCGCCTTCTTGATGTTAGTCTGGCTGTAAAAGGTCGGATCTACAACGCGTTGGTGAGAGCAGTTTTGCTCTATGCTTGTGAAACCTGGCCTCTCCGAGTTGAGGACATTAGACGACTCTCTGTGTTCGATCATCGCTGTCTCCGAAGGATTGCTGACATTCAGTGGCAACACCATGTCAGTAATACGGAGGTTCGGAACCGTGTGTTCGGGCACAGGGACGATAATGCAATTGATGTCACCATCTTGAGACACTGATTTCGGTGGCCTGGACAAGTTCTACGAATGTCGTCCCAGAGAATTCCCCTTTGTGCATTATTTGTCGACTCTGGGACTGGTTGAAAAAAACGGAGAGGTGGTCAGTGTATGATATAGTGTCGTGGTATGAAAGAATGTTGCAAAGTGCTGGCTTCTGTTGGTCCTTCTCGCCTGGCTGAGGTCCGATAGATGGTGCTACACAGTGGCTAGAGACGTTATGAGATATGGCTCAGGATAGAATCCAATGGCGATCCTGTTGTAACCTTATTTTACTTCATAAAAAGTGGTTGTATGTTCTTTAACTAGAAGATTTCTTCTGACTGTACCTTTCCGTTTCCCCCATTATTACTATTATTTTTATTATTATTACACTACCTTACACTAATCTGATCATTTAAAACTTTACCGAAACTAATCTGTTCGTGATTTTTCTAATTTTTTACGCTCCTTATCTTTTTTTTCTTCTTTCCGAATCCTCATTGTTTTCTGTGGTGCATATATACTTGGTGCCCTCTTGTACCAATATTTTTGTTCATATAATAGTAATATAAGACGTTTTGAATGATGGGCGGAAAATTTCAGAGAACAGTTCGGTTGGCCTTCAGCTACTCTACAACTACCCACCATTCTCAGACAGTGTAAATAGGACATTGAAGTAGGTCCTCCAAATCCAGCAGAAGTTCAAATAGCTATAGTTAATCTGTAACGAGGAAGAGCAGCTTATGCAAAATGATTGGCTTCAGAGGTCTTTAAGGATGGTGGTCCAGTTTTAGCGATTAGGTTGATTAATATTCTAGCTAAGATCTGGGAATTGAATGTAGTCCTATCTGACTGATCGCAATCACTGATCGTCCCAATATATAAAAAAGGATCAAAATCATCTTATGATAACCATAAGGGGATTAGTTTGATTAATATAGTATCTAAAGTACTAGCCTCAGTAATTATCGGACGCCTAACTAAAACTCGTGAACTGCAAACACGAGAGAATCAAGCTGGCTTCATACCCGGTCATGGCTGCATCGACCACATATTCACCATTACAGACGAAAATTTCCCAATTATAAGAACAAATTCAGTCGCAAATAACCCTAAATGCTTTCTAAAGTCGGGTAGGACCTCCCAGTGAATAGTTGTTATGGTTTAAAACTTCATGATTTTTATTGTAAAATGATTGCATCAATCAGTCAATCATCAACTACGTAGAACTTCATACGTACGTACATCAGTTCGAGTTGCCATACCACATTAGCACAGAGATACAGTTGTCAATTCAAATCCTCTAGTGGTAGATGTAGTAAATTATAAGCAGTTATCAGATAGGTTATGGTTTGAAGATGATATTCAAAGAGTGTGATCCAGTGAAATAAATTAGGAAGCAGGAGAAGGGACATGACGAATTCAGGAGATTAGAATTTGGGCGAACACAAAGATTGGAAAAATGATTGCATAGAATACTGATCAGTTGCCAAAGTGGATGAATAAAATGTATCTGATTGATGACTGTTCTCAATCCCAAATTATTTATCCAAATTGCCAGATGAACTGATATCAGAAGACAAGGCAGCTACATAAAAATAGGCTTATTATTTAACATAGTAACATGCTTATATACAAAAATTACTAGCAGAAAAATAAATATTATTTAATATCACAAACAGTTGCAGAATATAAAAACTTTTATTCGTTCAATAAATTAAGACTTAATCGTTAGTCAGTGTTGACATAATTTGTGAATTTCTAGGTAAATTTGATAAGTCAGTTAATGAGGTTCATTATTTTTACTGGCTGAGATGGTTGATATATATTACGTCTATTTATCAAATACCTACCTTGTTGTATTATGCTGGTTAGTAACTCTAGTGCACCAGACATAAATGCGACATCAGCACATGAAATTACTATCACTTCAATAACCCGCCAAAAACGTGAAACCTGTGCTAATATTGACATTGCTCGAAAGTGCTTGTAGTAGCACAGATTCATTTACTTTTTACAATCTTATACACTGGATATTGTGATGCTTTAGTTTTTGATTCCCAATATATCTGTTTACTTTAAAATTTCTCTTTTTTATTTCTCACTGCTTTTATCTCCGTAGTGTTCACTCCTATGCTTTCCCCTTGTTTGTTTCCTATCAGTATCCTGAAATATAGCAACACGGGCCAATGCATATTTCAACAAAGTCTCCAGAAATTTAGGACGTATTTCGTATGGCTTAATGGCATTATTATTTTAAGCGTGGAAATGATTTTTCACGATACCCACGAAATGATTTTACTTTCATCCCCACCCATAGTAAATAACAATTTAACACGAACTTGGTTCTGTACTCTGCCATATTATTGTTGAATAAGAGCATATACCTTGGGTGTGTTTTTTGCTAGATTATACAATAGAGATATACCGTGTGTTATATAATCATTGATCAACTGTTTTTCAAGTCAGTTCTATTGCTTTATTGTCTATGATGAGATCCATACTCGTTTACATGCTTTTATTATGAATTTACCTCATAGAAACATGAACTCTTTCGATAATCCTGGGGAAGGTGATCAAAACAATCCTCGACAGGCTGAAATCGAGCAGAAAAAACTCGATATTGCATGTTACAAACATAGCTTGGAGCTAAATCGTATTGCTCTTAGCAAAACCATTTGGGATATACGTAATTATTGTTTCACTAACGCTCAAAATGACCCCTTGCTCTGTCCCCCAAGAGACAATCCATATAAATCCCAACGATCATGTACAGTTATTTAGGTTTTTTACAGTTACTTCCTTTTTATATATATTTGCTTCCTTGATTATAACCTACTTAAAATGCTTTTAATTATTTCACACTATGGAAATAGTGATTTCACTAACTTATTTGCGAACATCTGATTGGTACTGATATTGTTGTTGAAGCCAATGTCTATGGAAAAATGTCAAAATATAACTATATTGCATAAGTTTTGTTTCTCAACCCAAATGTTGTGTGATCTATCAGTCAGTCAGCTACAACGTAGGACCAGACACAAATATGCGTCGGTTCAAGTTGCCATACCTCATTAACACAACAAGGTGGACACCGGATTCATAGGAGTGGTTAAGTCAAAGGTGGTAATATATAAAAGAAACATTGCAATAAGGATATAGTACCGTAATAAAGAATTAGTTCGTAGAAAGAAAGATATGAAGCGGTTGTAACCTCTTAGATTAAGGGAAGACAGAGAGTGTATACACCGACGCCATTGTGATCGATTCTGAGCCATGTCACCAAGAGTCTCCAACCATCGGTTACGATAGTCACGCGGACCCCAACCAAGTAGTCTGCATCTACCAACATGGCTAAGACCAGGAGTTAGTGACTTCAAGTACTGATGCCACATTTTGGTTTGGCCGCCCCTAACTTTCTTCCAACGTTCCCTAACATTAGTCAGCATTGCGCGTCATGGTATTCGGTGTTCAGGCATTCGTAACACGTGGCCCTACCATCTCAATCGATGAAGATTCACAACCTCATCAACTGATTCACCATCATTTCCCAATACCCTGCGTCTAACCTCACTATTACTTACGTGGAGATCCCAGCAGACGCCAGCAATATTTCTGAGGCATCTGTGGTCAAATACTAGTAGCTTACGAGTATCTCCTACTCTTAATGGCCATGTTTCGTCAAAAATGACAGATTATTAACTTCCATAAAAGCTTGAGTGCTAGTAGTATCTTAGAGTACCTTTTTCAAGTCCTGCTAGTAAGGATTAAATGTGATCAAATACTATTAGCTTACGAATATCTTCTACTTTTAATGGCCATGTTTTGCAGCCGTCAAGTAGAACAGAACAGACCGCCGCGCAGTATACTCGTCCTCTTATTGATAGACGGATATCTCACCTTCGCCATAGGTGACGTAAGTTGGTAAAAGCCAAACGAGAACCGTGCAGAAAATGTCGTCAGACACCAACCCATTTGGGATGATCAGACTTCCAAGATAAGTGGAGTTGTCAACGCGTTCGACCACTTCACTCCCTATCCTTCGTTCAGGTGTTGACGCACCGGAATCCCGGAGCAACAACTTGCATTTAGAGGAAAGAAACGAATTCCGAACATCCTAGCATTGTTGCTTAGTGCTACCAAAACACTGCATTTTATCAGCGTCTTCACCAAACAGCACTATATCATCTGCGTATTCTATGTTGATAAGTAGACCTCCTGGTGGGATATCAATGCCCGAAAATTCAGTAGACGAGAATGTTACTTCCATTAATAGGTCAATGATGAAGTTAAACAAAAATGGAGAAAGTGGACAGCCTTGACAGACACCACTTGATGTTGCAAAAGCAGGTGACAGTTCGCCATAAGCTCTCACTCGACTGGTAGTGTTCGAGTAGAGAGCCTTCACAAGGTTTGTGTACTTCTGATGTACGCCTTTCAATGACAGACACTGCCACAGAATCTCGCGGTCTACCGAGTCAAATGCTGCTTTTAAGTCAAGAAAGACCACCATTGTCGGACGCAGATAAGTATGTCTATGTTCTAGAACCTGACGAATGGTGAATATGTGGTCGATGCAGCCATGACCGGGTATGAAGCCAGCTTGATTCTCTCGTGTTTGCAGTTCACGAGTTTTAGTTAGGCGTCCGATAATTACTGAGGCTAGTACTTTAGATACTATATTAATCAAACTAATCCCCTTATGGTTATCATAAGATGATTTTGATCCTTTTTTATATATTGGGACGATCAGTGATTGCGATCAGTCAGATAGGACTACATTCAATTCCCAGATTTTAGCTAGAATATTAATCAACCTAATCGCTAAAACTGGACCACCATCCTTAAAGACCTCTGAAGCCAATCATTTTGCATAATCTGCTCTTCCTCGTTACAGATTAACTATAGCTATTTGAACTTCTGCTGGATTTGGAGGACCTACTTCAATGTCCTATTTACACTGTCTGAGAATGGTGGGTAGTTGTAGAGTAGCTGAAGGCCAACCGAACTGTTCTCTGAAATTTTCCGCTCGTCGTTCCAAACATCAGGACTGAGAGCAGATGAGAGTATCTTCTTTTTTCGAAATAGTCTGACTTACGCTTGACTTATTAATTCCAGTTTCTTTTATTAGTCTGTAGAGCTGTCTCGTCTTCCCTAAAGCTGCCGCCTTTTCTATTTCTTTTGCTTTCGTTGCCCACCACTGCTCACGGTCGTTCCTTAGACTTTTGGTTAACCTAGATCTGATTGGTTGTCGCTCTTCATCGTGTTCAGAGCCTGATGGGATGAGTTTACGAGAATCCATCAGTGCAATAGACCTTGAGCAAATCCATTGGTTCTTTGTAACCCTGTGGTTCAAATCACTGATAGATGTCACTGCTGTTTCCACAGCTGTTTGTATATCTTTTCAAGCAACATCTGGGTCAGCCTCGTTTTCAGAACTACCTAATTGTGACCTCAGTTGTTCCTGGAACCTACTTTTGGTTTTCTCGCTGCTCAATTAAGTTCTAATGGGTCTTCTTACTGAGGCTATTTTGCGTCCAGTGAGGCGCAAGCAGATGCGTGTCCGTATTAGAAATTAGTCGGAGTCCAAGCAGGTACTCCAGAATGAGCGACAATCTTCTACTGACCCTCTCCAACGATAACTGATGGCAATATGGTCTATTTGAGTCTATCGTTGATTTGGTGTAGGGGGTCGCCACGTTAGACGCTGTCTCTTCTTATGCTCAAAATTTATGTTTGCTAAAAATGAACGATCGTCTGAGCACAGTTGCAGCAGACGATCATTATTATCGGTTCGTTGTACCGGAATACTAAAATACCCACCCCTGAATGTCTTTCTGTTTGGTTTAAACAACCTATCTGGGCATTAAAGTCACCTGCTACGAGTACTATGTCTGAACGTTTAGCTTTCTGAAGAAGTTCAGATAGCTTTCTGTAAAATTCATCTTTCATTTCATCTGAGCTGCAGTCGGTGGGAGCGTAGGTAGAAACGACAAAAAGGCAATGACGTGCGTCCCTATCCTTCCGAGTTCTTACGGAGCCGTTTAGCCGAACAGCACATAGACGACTGTTGACGGGGATCCACTCTAACAATGCTTGTTCCGCCCTCATGCTTAGTGCTACGCCTACACCTGCCAGTCCACGAGAGCTGGCCGTCGGGTCACCAGATACACGGAGGGTGTATCTCGTTGGTTCTCCGTTTTGCCGAGGTGAGGTCAAGTGAATGACCACAATGGGATCCTGTATGCGTGTTTCAGAAACACAGCATACATCAATGGTACGAGATTCTAGGGTTTTAGCCAAGGAAGCCTGTTGACCGATTTGACATAGGGTTCGTACGTTGAAGGCTCCAATGTGTAGTTTGGAGCGAGGTTTCAGTAGACCTGGGACAGAGTTTTGAGCACTAGAATCGTTGGCTATGGTGACACTTGAGGGGAAAGCTGAAAAAAGAAGTTTAGAGTTTGAAGTTGATGTAGGAGGAATAATAGGAATTGAAGAGGGAGGTTGATTATGAATACAGTGGTCTTGAGTGCTGTTAGAGGTATGAGGGCGGTTATCACTTCCCGGTTGCCCACACCGTGGAAGGGTTCTTCTGGAGGTACCTGAAAGAAATTGGATTAGAGGTGGTCTTAGTGACCTGGGAGCGTGACCGCAGTGCCCAAGGGACAACTGCTTGAGGTCGGTCACACACGACCTTTTTATGCGTAATTTTTGTGTTAGCTCCGTACTTGTTGAGACCTTACCGCCGGAGATGGATATCCGTGGGATAAGGCGAGGTGTGCATTTTTAGTGTCTACTTTTTCTAACCCCACCCTTCCTTGTGGGAAGGCAGCATCGCTGTCGCGCTGGTTGTCTAAAGGGAACACTTTACTGCTGTCACACATCTGTACAGTCAGCAGTACGACTTCGCCTTCGGACCTTGGGTTTGTTGCTTTTAGTCTTACTGCTCTTCAACCGATCTGTCTGACATGGTAGGACCTTGAGGAACGGTTGTTCCAGCCAGTATAGCTCGGTTGCTTCATCAAGACAGGCAAGCCCGACCACCACGTCAAGGTAGCAACAACGGTCGAATGTGTGATCTATCAATAGCTGTTTAGCAGCATTTTCTGAAGATTTTGAAACTGTACTTGACAAACGATTATACTCAACTCGTGTTATTGTATCCAAAAATTGCAAAATATATTATCTCGAAATATACAACAAATTCTGAACTACTTTTCAGTTAGAAACTGACATCTCGATACATACTGATAGCACTAAAATATTGTCTTTGATACGTTTGTTTTGCATAGCACTTCTCCATACTCTAAACAGAATGACTAATTTCAGTCTGATATATTTTGAATTATAGTTGAATCTAAATTATTATTATCCAGAAATCACTACAAAGCCTGTGGAGAAGACAAATACGGTATTCTTATTTATTCGTTTGTATCAAAAACTAGGAAGTCTTTTCAATGTCACCTGATCACACAGGTTATAGACTAACTTTTAATACACGTAACTTTTGTTTGTAACTATCAAGGTAACAACAATAAAACTACTATAATTTTGCCCTTTCAAGGTATGTCAAAGAGACGAACTGTACAGAGTATCTTTCGTTTACCTTTTCTGTAAATGTACCAGCAGTATTTTGGTTCCACTGGGATCCTAAAAACATATAGATGGGTTCCTAATCGGATAGGATGTCCCAAATCAATGAATTAGATGCAGTTCTCTTGTAATGTAAAAATGAACGATATCTAGAAGGTGACCGGTGTTGTTCACGACAAATAGTTGAATAAATTTCTGCTTCACATAGCGGAATTCAGACGTTTCGATTTAACTTTAATATTATTTACATTAGAATTTCTTTTAAATGGTTATGATAAAGAAAGTCGATTCGAGTTTTTATCAGAAGTTATTTCTTCTGCTAACAAGTCACAAGCGCCCTTGTGCTTTAACCAGTGCTTTACTTGACATTCTCGACTACAGTACCATTCCTGACGACATCTCGAACATCGTTTGGAGGCAATTTCTCCACATGTTGGGCATCTTGGTGTTGGATATAGAGGATTTTCATCACCTGAATTCCCTAAGGAGGAGGAGAACAATTGACTGAGATGTTCTTCAGAAAATGCCTCAGTCCACTGCAATGCTGCCTTTTTCGCTGCCTCTTTCCCACGATCCGATTCAGTTTGTTCTTTGAATAGTGTGGCAAGTTTCCTCCATTTATTCTTATATCTGAAAAGATAATGCAATAAAACTATTTTTGTATTTAGTTGCTATCGTAATAAATTTTGTTTCGAAATTTCAGTAATTGTTCTATATTATTGATAAGTACGATTTAGATTTTAAAACAACGGGAAATATCCGGGTTATAAATACATATGGCTTAAAAAACAATAGGTGTATTAGGATAACAGGAACATTTAGTGTCAAATACCATTTACAATTCCGTTAACCACTAAGTCATAAATTCATTATCTTATTAATAATTAAACATTTGGTAAGACAATACCACATAATTTAATTAACTAGTAGTAAATATTTCTTACAGTATCGTATATAATATTTACTGAACTTTGCACACCGGTAGTTGTTAAAGCCTTTGCAAAATATGCCTCTGTGTAAGTCTGATACTATCCAACTACTAAGAACGTTTCCATACCGGTTTGTTTTCTGGACTCTGATACTAAAGGATGTCCATCCGTTTTCATTGTATTTCATAAAGAGGTTTATCAGGCTTCCTCTATTCCAAATATCCTGAAATAAGACGTACAGAGCAACTGATTGTTCGGTATTTAAACCTCCTAGAGTATCTGTTATTTGTAGAGTCAATCAAGCCTATTCTGGATGCCTTTCATTTGTTCGATCAGTTAACTCTCTACATAATTTATGTCTTTGGACATAAGTTTATAGAATTTTCTAAATAATCTTTTAGGATTATGTGATTTAAGTAGTTCCTTGTGTATATATACTGGAATTATGAATACCTATATGTTACATGTAAAAAAAGCTTGTTTATTACTTTTGTTATCTCGCGTAAATAAGATTCAACAGCTTTTGAAAATGAAATCACCGAAAAGAAGCTTTATTCCCCACAATGTTTATTTTATTTCCTGGCGAGGATAATGAGTCTTCTAAGTAATAAGATTTTCGATAAAATATTATAATTGCCAAAATGCTTCTTTTAATGTCAGATCCGAATCGGTTCATAAATGTTTTAAATTTTATTTGAAACGTAAATTTACCAGATAACTTTTGATAGTGTTACATTATCCAAGCTATATGATTTTATTGTGAAGCTTTCATTGTCGTTTCGAACACCTCTACCAGTATTTACGTTGAAGCTACAAATTTCGCATATCATCATCTAATGACTACTTTGTTATAATAGTAAATTACACATTAATTTAAATCCTGTTGACTGTTGGATCGTCACTATTAGACTGCAGCTTGTTTTAATGAGGTTCATTGCTGTTTATTGTTTTAATGTGTTCAAATAAATAAATAATCTAGTAGTACTACCACATCTACACATATAAATGATAATTTATACCCCTTAGAAATAGAAGTTGATACATAAACTTTTTGTGTACTACTTCTCCGACTGTAGCATACGACAATAAAAGCATAAACATTGTATTATAAGAATATAGCATTATCCAACAGACATTCAAAGATGATTTATTTTGATGACTATTAATTATCCATCTTAGTTGTATCGAAGAACTTTTGTCGTCACAGATTGGATTGAAACAGGTTTCATCAATGTAAATAGGGGTCTGAAATCGAGTCTTGTGAATAGAAAAATAACCATAACAGTAATTAATTATATTCTAATAAGAAGTTCGGGACATCAGCTTGTTTAATTTACTGAACACAGTTAGAAGCAAAAAAATAAATGAGGTCCGTATCATACATCATCTGAATTTGATTAGAACTACTATTTAGTGATTTCAAGTGTAACAACGTGGTAACGTCTCTAAACTACGTCCCATTTTTTTTCTAAATAAAGAATAGTTCGATAAACAGAACCATTCAGCATCATAACTTAAAATAACGCAACAACAACTATCTAATTAGACCTTGAGTTCTTAAATTGTTAGCGACATTGAAGAGTATTGTGTGCTTTGAATTTAAAAGTTTTCTGTTATCGTCCTGATTATTTGTGGAAACTCCTCTACACTTTGAAAATATTAGCACATATAAATTTAATTAATATTTTCACAAATAGCCCTTAAAATACTTTACTGACTGTACAATAAGCTGTAGAATCTTCATGAGTGTATAAAGTGAACATAAAATAGTGTAACAACACTACTACATCCATCATATAAGACTTACTTGTTAACCAATGATTCACGAATTTCTGGTACTACTTCTATAAGGCACATATTAATTTTATCGCTTGTGCCCCCATACGATTCATTAAGACTTAAGTGCTCCAAAAAGCGTCTTAGGTCAATTAAAATAGGTAGAACATCTAGTTTTAATTCGGTAAGTAGTGGACGTAGTTTCAATAAAGCTGTCCTTCTGTGGCCAACTGAACAATCATATTTTAGGGAAGAACTATTGGCTAATAGAATTTGAAATAGACATAACCATATCTATAAAATACAAAGATAAACATTGGAGTAAGAATATTAATATATTTTTCGATAACTGCATACTAGTCGACAGCCTTACCTGAAATTCAAAAACACTAACATTTCCGAAAAGAATTGTAATGTGTTCCTTCTATGAACATCAAAATGGTGTTATAATTTTAATTGCAATCTAGAACGCGTACCTTTTATCTTAGTACCAGACTTATCACATTTTTCTCATTCAGTGTCTAGCTTTTGTATGTTTGACTTGTGCTGGTCTTACCTGCTTTGCAGTGTATAACTATGTACTCGTTATTATAACTTGCTATCAAACACTTTCAAAGCTGTTTCCATAGCTTGTCAAACGATAAACAACCTATTTTACTCGTGCTAGTATTTATTTGCTCATCTCATCATTTTTATGCAGCCTCCTAAGCAAGTGGATTAGCCAGCACAGTTAATGACTTCACTCCTGCATCACAAAGTAGATAATATATAAGCAAACCAGATCTACAAAACCTTTTTAGATCGCAATGGAGAAACGCATTCGATATAGCCTCAGCGAATAAATTCATTCTCTGAGATTTTACAAATACATTCTTCCTCTTTAATAGTCCTAGATTTATTCATTGATGTCCAATCGAGAGCGCTTTTAAGGTTTTAACCCTTAATCTGTCTCTGTAAAGACAATGAAATAACGGTATGAGGTAATGGAAATTAACGTGTCGGGTCTGATGCAGTTATCCACCGACGACAATGAAAGATGGTCACTCAATTTCGTGGATTGGTTGAAGTTAGACAATAACACCTTTAAATACCGACTTAGCGATCTGGAGGTCGGGGGTTCGAGCAAGAGATCGAAGGTCCTGGACTCTATTCTTGCCTGCAAGGTCGCGGATGCGCACTGCCGAGAAGTCCTATATTGGAGCGAAACAACCATCCAGTGCTTCCAGGTTTACACTGGTGTTCCGGCTTCAATTGACTCATGATCTCAACCACTGAAATTACAATAATAATATCCACAAAACCCATCTGATATTAATAAATACTTTCTTTACTACTTTTTTGGAAGCACAACAATGTTCTGGATATTTCATTTTTGAATCTGTTTTTAAAATATACCGGACCTAATTTAAAGATATGTTTTTCGTTCTGCTCATGAGATAAAATAATCCAAGCCCTAGTTTCACATTGGTTAAAGACTCAAGTCATTGGTTTCTTATTTAACCAAATCCAGATAAACATTATATTAATATTTACCTGCGCTTCTGGCTTGTGAATAACACAGGATGTTTTTTCATCTGGTATCCATGATCCGTTCTCATGCCAAATATGTTGACGACGTTGTGTATTAGGTTTGTCATAACCAATTATTATCCATGGTTTCTGTTCAAGTAATTGGCAAAGTATAATTGGGATATCATGTGTGTAAAGTAAACGACGTCCAATATTAGCAGGTAATCCACTGTCTGAATTTAAACAATTTTCAAACAAGTGTCTAACAATAGTGATAGCTTTAATACCCTTTTCATATTCTATAACCTTATACTGACGATCTAAATCCTTCAAATTACTGGTATCACTAACCTATATTGTAACAAGGGATAAATAAAAGATTTATAATGTATTTTTCTTTTAATGGATAAACTTAATCAGTTATATGAATGGTTGGATAATTTAACTCTAATTCTGAAGTCTTACCTTTGGTTTCTGTTAATATTAATAGCACAAATAGGAAATAAACACCTTTCATATGATAAATCAATAACTTCAATACCTAGGTTATTTACTTGGCCTCATCAATCTCAAAATCGATAGGTCAAATGTTCTATCAAGGTTCCTTGGGCATTTGTAAGATTCGATTCAATCGTTTATGCGGTTTGGCGATTTCATCAATTAATTTACCAGCTCTAATCAAAACATAGCACTAATTTTCGAAATTTCATATTAGGTGATTGCTCAACAAATGAACATTTCCAAATTATTGTTAGTTTTAACTTAATATTCACTTACAATAACTTTGATCCATGCTTTCTAGTTTGACTACCAAAAATTCTGTCCATCATTATTTTCTGTCGTATTTTATAAACTAAGCATCATCGTAAATCTAACTTTACAAGTAGTATTTTGTTTGCTCAACCTTTTCGTAATGGGAGAAAAATATTATATTAAACACGGTCTTTCATATTCACCAGTAAGAAACCGTAAATGCCAAAATAGTTACTATATGTTTCATTTTAGTAAGAAGCCATTCAGATTGGGTTTTTTTTTAAGTACTCCGAAATTTCTATGACATTCACATAAATTACTATGTAGCAACTTTACATTACTTTCATTACTTCATATATACCTGCCTATAATTATTCAGTAGTCGATTGTCATGGATGTCTCATTTATACTTGGAAAAATGTTTTGGTGAATATAAAAGATTCTCAATCCATTCAAAATTTCTTGTTAGACAATTGAAGTCGTGAGTTGATCTCAGACTACTAATAAAAACCTAGAAACATAAGACGGTCGTTTCGTCCCAACAAAGGACTCCTTAACGATGTGCGTCAACGATTCCGCACACGCGACTTGACTCGTTATTTCAGTTGTGAAGATACTATAATCTCCGCTAATTCTCTACACTAATGTCCGATTTAACTCTGGAAATCTTGTTAGCTGTTGTTGGATATTCTTTCTAAATAACTTAAAGACTGTATATGGCAAAGTTATCTTATAACTTTTGTTTTGTTTCATACATGACCACCAACCAACTGAAATAAACAAACGAATACGTTTCCCCCTTCTAAAGCTTCTAGAAATAACTTTCGTGTCACCTTGTTGGAATGAACACATGTCTTTCAGGTTTTTAACGAACTCCAGTTGTAAATTCTTTACTAGACATATAAATTTTTGGACTACTTCAAACGAAACAATCTGGACCAAAACGTTAAGAATTAATAGAAATACCTATATCTTTGCTTTCTTGAACGAATGATAACAGGAAATATTTTGCTATATGTTAAACTAAAGGGATACCGCAAACCGGTATTTCACTTTTGATAATTGTTCTAGTCTTCAACAGCTCGGTGAATTTTGTGAGTGCCGACGTACACTAAGAGATAATCAATTCAAAAAGACCTGAATTTCAATGATTTTCAAAACTTAACTGATTTACTGACAAATTACTTTATTAACCCCAGAAAATGTTGATAAGTACCTTATTTTTCAATTCGAAATACACTGACTTTTCCTTTTCTGATGCTGATTGAGTTGCGAGATAACACAATGACCGATAGCACCAATCTCCTAAATCAGTAACTGAATCTCCAAAGGTGTCTACTGCATCACTGTGGTACGTCACTGTTTCTAGTAAATTTGCCAACAACAGTTCATGATATATAATAGTATACAATGGGAACGCAGATTTAGGTTCCTCTTTATCGCTTAATATAATCTTGAACACTTTTTGCTTCCAAAGTTCAACCATTATTAGATCGTGAACTAGAATCGGTATCTTTTGATGACTAACAAGAAATTCTTTGATAAACTCATCTGATTGAGTACGAGCCGAAGCAACAGCCTGAAAATAAAATAAATTACTGTTTGCTTTTACCTGCATATTTAGCTTGTTTAAATACCCATGGTAATTAAACCATCTTTCTAAACCAAAATCTCCATATTCTACAAGTTCCATGGACCGTATAAAAATCTCAGCCTCTCCAGGATATATAATAAATTGTTCATTGCCCTTGTACTGCAAAGAATAAAATATATCGCTAAATAATGCACTTGAAATGACATTTGTTACATGTATACACAAACTCACGAAAGTAAGCATAAATAACCTTCGAAAACTTAACATTGGGAATGTCTATTTAGCTAAAGCACATAAGTTCATTCGCTTATTTTCCTAAAATGGCAGTTGTCTGCGATTTCAGCTGTTTGAAAGACTGCAATCTAGTCAGCATGAATATTAATAAAGTCACTGAGAAGCCGAACTAAGTAAATGTTATTAGTATTACTATGTACTTCAGGAAATCAAATAGAAATAAAGAGTCTTCAGCGTTATAAAAAATGTCTAAACACATTAGGTTCCAGATATCCAGTAAACGTTTATTATATATACCAACAGATGAACCTCAAACATGACTGTCTTTTGTAGTCATTTTCGCGAGATGTGGTTGAGAAGAAATTATTGAAACTTTCAGAACATGCAAACTATACCAGTAAAAATTATTATCCTGAATTCAGTGGCAGTGTCAGGCGTGCCAAAGAAGTACGTCTACCACGTACAGGCTCTCTACTCGAACACCACAGGTTGAGTCACAGCTTAAGGTGAACTGTCGTTATATTTGGCTTAAAGTGGTGTTTATCAGGGTTGTCTGCTTTCCCCATTTTGTCCAACTTTAACATGCACTTTGAGATAACGCTCTTGTCATCCAGCTTTCAGATAATGGTCTTCTACCAGAATATTAACTTATTGACTTAGAATATATGTTTCTGTTTCGTGAAAACGCTGACAAAATGCATAGTCTTCTGACCACCTCAAATTAAGGATCGAAGCATGCTTTATATGTGGTTCTCTGCCTTTAACTGATAAATATTACTTCGGCATTGACTTGCGTCATTGCTCAAGTCAATGTTAGTGAGTAAAGTAGTTGAAAGCATTGACCACTTAGCTTATCTTGAAATTTACGTCAGTTCCGATGATCTGATATCAGTTTAAATCTCGATACGGATTCAGAAGACTTAATCGACGTTTTCTAACTTGCGTCACATGTAATATAGGCGAGGTACCTGTCTTCCAACCAAGAAGTGAATCTGCTATATAACACTCCTACGTAATGGATGTAAAACATGGCCATTAAGAAGAGGGGACATTCGTAGGCTAATTGTACTGGATCATAGTTGTCTACGAAGTATTACTCGTGTAGTTCGAGACCACGGAGTAAGCAATCTTTTGGTTGGAATTATGATATTAGAGTCGAAAATCGATTGGTGAGATAATTAATCTTCATCTATTGATTTGATTGGGACATGTGTTATGCATGCTAAACCAATCCCCACCTCAAACGGGGTTGCTTTCTGATGCGGGGGTAAGCTAAAAAAAAAGGCAGCCAAAGCGTGGCATCAGTCCATGGAAGCACTGAAAACCGAACTTAGACATGTTCATAGATATAGATTACTTGGTGGGAGTTTGCGTGACTATCGTAACCAGTAAGTAGAGACTTTGAATGATATGGCTCAAAATTATTTTGCTGTGGCATATACGCATCTGTTCTTTGCCTTCTCTCAAATTATAAATTCCTCAAAGCCTTTTTTGGTGATACTATTATTACCTCTAGTGTTCTATAATTTGGCCTGGTAATGTCATTTCTCTGTGCTAACGGTTATAGCAACTTGAACTGCGGTAAATAAGTACCAGGTTCTATATTGTGACTGACTGGTATTCACAAAGATATTACTGGGTTAGTAAGGTGGGATGATTAGTGATATAGATCAGCTTGCACTTATATTCTATGATATCAGATAAAGAAGCTGATCGAGATTACTTTATGAATATTATCGTTTAATATAACTTAACTCAAACTATCAGTCTTCATCTGAATTGTTATTCAAATTAATAGCAGATTTAATTTTCTCTTTCTAAAATGGCTGTATTTCGTACCATGCTATCTTGATAAATGATCTTTTCTTACTCCACTAAACAAACCATTGTTATTTTTCGCATCGCAATTAAACCGAAAGACATTCTCTTTTACTCTGTTAGTAAACCGTTGATGGTTCGGTGAGTCGTGATACACACGTGTTTTCTTCATGACAAACTGTCCAATTATAACTCAGCATTTATTTTAACGCAATAATTTATGATAGTTGACATCTTTATAAGACATTAGGTATGAGGGACTGCCTAAAAATAGATACTATTAGTAAACTTCTGCTTCTGGATACATTTATCGTAAAATATTTGACTTTAGAAAATTCAAATGAATGGTGATGGACTACTCCCCAACAAAGTCTAGCTTTGTTATAAAAAAAACGAGGTTTCGACCTCCAATAGTTAACAAGTTGCAGTTGAACGATCAAACCAGAAAAGTCGAATTCTGGCTGAAACCCACCTCTTTACACTTCTCGGAACTGTGAGCTAATCAGATAATGAGTATTTACGCACAAAACTCCCATAATATTTTTTATACATATGAAACAAGTCCTCAGAAAACAAACAATGATTAAAGAAACAGCTATTTTAATTTCCATTTTTCCATGGATATTCAGCTGTTTATGTCATACCAGACAGTATAAGAATAGTTTGATGACATTTGGGTGACAGAGCAATTTTTGTAGAATAAAACATCTACTGTTCCCATTCATTTTGACTTATTAATCGTTAGCTTTATGTGCACATCTAAATTACGCAAAATACCAAATGAGACCATCGAACCTAAATGGCTCCAGTCACAGTCTGCATAGAAGTTCCCAAGCTCCCATTTTGGGGAAGCTGCTATAAAAAGTTTTGGGGAAATGGCACAAAAACCCCAAAATTTCCTCAAACGTTGGGGAAGTTTCCCCAAAGATGAGAGCTTGGGTTTGATCAACCTAACAAAACGTTTCAGTTTCAGTTTGGGAAGGACAGGAGGCTCGATGGCCTATGTTAGTTCTGGCAATGGTGGTCTCTCAGTTGATCCAACTTTCTTTTGAAAGAGTCGACGGATGGAGCCTCAACCACGTGCTGAGGTAGTGAATTCCACTCGTTAATGATTCGATGGGAAAGTCGATAGTCAGCTGACAAGTAATTTGTTCTCGGCTTGTGAAGTTTTTTGGAGTGTCCTCGTAAATTCTCTGTTTTGGAAGTCAAGAAAAATGAGGGCATGTTAGGTGCAAATTTATCACTAAGCAATTTGTAGACTGTAATCAAGTCGCCTCTAGTTCTGCGATATGATAACGGGAAAAGGTTCAGCTTCGTCAGTCGAGATTCATACGGAAGCTTTGCTATTCCGGGAACCAGCTTAGTCGCCGTTCTCTGAACCTTTTCCAGAAGCTCACTGTCTTTTTTTAAGCAGGAGCTAGCCATACCAGTTCTGATTTATTCACTACTGAACGAAATAAATATTTCATTAAACTAGGGTGCGTCAATGATGAACACTACTTGAAAACGCACTAAAAAGACATCGAATATTCATTGAAATTAGGGGTTCATTCGTATATATTACTAAGGAAGACTGGATGATGACAGTGAAGAATCATGAAAATTACTCCAGAAGCACTGAGTGGAAACTTATTTCACAAATAAAACGTAAAAATGCGTCAGCCACAATCATACGTAACTGTCATACGAAAAAAACATGGTAACTTCTCATAGAGACTAAATGCAAATGAGACATTTACTGAATCTTAAAATGTTAAGTTATTATCAGTTGAAATCAGTCGAATTATTCTGTGTCTCACTTCACAAAATGATGGATTCAAAGATCTGGCATGGAAAACAAAAATGATAATTTGCCCCTACCTCTAACATCATTAATTATTTAGTCATCCTAGGTTGTCATAACTACAGTGCAGTAAAACAAAAATATGAGCCATCATTTAATACGATACCAAGAACGACACATTCTTATACTACCACAATTTATTTTTAGTTCAACACTTATTTGTCATCCCATTTAATGTCACCAGTACGGTACAGAGAATCATAAAAGCAGTTATCGTGATCATCAATAATTTCGATCTGCGTCAAAAATTCAGCATACACAATAAACAATCGCTCGATTTGTCGAATAGTTCAAACAATAAACGAAGTGAAAATCATCAGCAAGAATGATACTTTCGATCATAAACTGACATAAATGAAGACAACAAAAGGAATGTAGAAGGTACAATTTTCGTGAGCGTTTATCTATGTTGACGGCTTTTATCTAATAGCTGAAAATATTTCTGAAACCGAAAATGGACGCATTCAATTCTAATTGTCCACCAAACTGTTACATACATATTTAGATTCAGTATCGTAACCTGAACTAAGTCAGTCTGTCTTATTCATTACATTTTAATCCTGAATTTTTTTAGGAACGCTAACTTATCTACGACAGTTCGTCGCGCTTAATGATAACTGATACTGAAAAATGTTAGACCGGGACAAACCGGATTCTACTAAAATGTTAATGCACTAAGTTTCGCTTAATTTCTTTGCTGTCAAATATATATAGATAAAATGACTTACAAAGTCGACAACTCTAGATTTAAAGATCCATGGACAAAATATCTCGAAAGTCATTTAAGTATAAAAGTGATAAGTCCCTCTTATGTGGCATTTAAGTTTTGTTACCGTTACACCATAAATGTATGCCTAACGGTGGTTCCTTTTTCTTTTAATTTCAATTACACATAACACATACCTTATGAGGTAAATTTCATGTTATAAAGTATACTGTACTATTTCTTCTCATCCGATTATGAATTATTTCGATATTATTTCGACAAAGTCTACACTATTCAGAAAAATCGTGAAATATAATAATCCTAAAACTGTATGACATCGAAATAATACTATTGTTTGTTACGAAAAAAGACATCTGTTTCCTAAGGCTTTGAAACCTGACACCGAACGATAATTCAAATTAATGTATTCATTGTTGTGGTTATTCTTTTGCAGGCAACACTTCTAATCTTCAGGGTCTCAACCGTTGTCATCATTACGAATATCATCATAAATATGTTAAATTTCAGCATGAGATGAAATTAAACAGGGTTCATCTTTTTACAAGAAGATTAGTGATACGCGTGCCGCGCTCAAACTAGTAATAATGGAAACAACATAATGAGATAACTGCTGTAATATTAACTGCTAAGGTTACGATGGGGCTCAGCGTTAAGCAATAGACAGAACCCTGCTTGTTTTGAGTGAAATCGGAAACAACTACAATATTTCAAAGTAACTAAATTCTCGCTTGTAATATTTCTCACTTAGTTATAAATGAACAATGTGACACACTCTCTGATTTAGCGTACTTCCACGATAACTAAATATATTCAAGTTAATGTGCTAACTAAGAATTTAGGCCATGGTCCTATCCAAAGCAAGTGAAATTATATAAGCACAAATGGACGTATTACACTTGATATTCGCAAGTATAAAGGGATCATCATTTAGTGTAAATACCGAAATTGTGTACCAGAAGTTTGAGATCATACAAATGAACAAGCGCTCTAGAAATTGCAGACTAGATTTTAAATTTGAAAGTCAAATAGCTGTCTGTAATTCACCTAAAATATTTTCAAACTTCACAAAATGTCAATTTCTACAAATATCCAGGTATATTTCTGCACCAAAACATCTGAAATGCAGATCCTTCTGGCCAAAGTAAAACTCGATAATTATGACAATTTGGCAATGATATATTAAAGAACGGATCCAAATAGTCACTAAATGTAACTTTAACAAACGATTGCAAAAGTTGTACCATTGCACAACTCTACTTTATACTGTGAATCACACAGTATAGGTAAGGATATACAACGACTGTTGTCTGAAATCTAAAAAAGTTCCGGAATTGACACCTGTAATTTGGGTAATTCTTATCATAAACTTAAGTTTTGCGTAACCTTTAATCTTGGAATTCTAAACCGGTTGATTTCGTCCGAGAAACGTCCCTCCAAATAAAAAAAATTCTGCATTATGGTGACTCACAATGCCCTCCCATCATGCTTCACTAATCTATTTAACTACGCTTATTTTATGTACATTTTTTCCTAACCGTTAACTTGCTTTGTTTATTGATTGTTCAATGAAACATTTTTCTATTTAGTTCATAGTTATATATACTAGTAACTTTTTATTCAGTAAGTGAATTTTCAATCCGATCCACCTCGATTCTCTAACCGTCATACTGCAAAAAACATTCAACTGGCTAGTACCGTGATAAACGATAGTTCTTGCAACAATGTGCGGTTGGACAAACGCATTCACTCATCAATTATGCATCTTGATTCCAATTTAGCTACCACAGGTATTAGTATTGTGGCGCTTTTACATGTAACACCTTTATGATTAAAAGATGCCAACTCAGTCAAATGAAGAAATTCCAAGGTTAATTTGGAAAGCTACTGATTTTTGCAAAATCTATAGCATTAACTGATTCAAGTGACTAGACAACTCACATCGAATGTAATCAAACCGCATATAAATATACAGGTGATCTTATCCACAACGCAACCATGTAAACTTAATGTATCGGTCATCCGTGCGTTCAAGTAACCACAGATTTTGTCATTTCATAATGTATTTTTAATTAAATAACTAGATTATATAGCTAATTTTGATCTTTTTTATATTTTTATTCGCCAAGTTCGACTGCGTTACACTGCACATCCATCGAATGCTGGGATGATATCTCAAGTCATAGTGAGTATATTCACATAGTTGATTGTTTCCAGATAGACTGTCAGTGCATGATTTTACTGTAGAAAGGTTTGTCGTACTATAAACTATGTTTTTATGAACAACTGCCTGTTGTCTTCAGTCGGAAAGCAATATATTTCGTGTTTTTGTTTTATCGCCTTAATTATGTCCGTTTAACTACTTTAAGCAATATGCCTGTGCAAATGAAACAATAACTATGACAATTGTTTAGTTAGTACTGCTCTAATAATAGACCTAATCCTAAATCTGTGGATTGTCATGATATGACTGCCTAATCTATAAGATCTTACGTGGAAGTCACACCATCAACTACACCAACTCACTGTATCGTATCAATTACCAATACATGACGTAGAACAAGGTTAGGCTAGAGAAAGAACAATATATTTAATATGAATAGAAGATATAAGGTAACATTCAGCAGAGACCACGCCTGCATGGCCGAGCCATGCCGTTCGACCAAGTCCAGTCTATTCAATTCATTATTCGCGCCTTTTCCATCGTTAGGTATTTCTTCGCTTAACACCTCATCCTGTTTTAAACTATGCACTATCGTTTTCTTCCGACCACTGCCTGCCTAATTTCATATTCTCGAGTTCCATTACCAAACAACAAGGATGACACTTCTCCAAAAACATACATTGACTTTCAGCCATACGTTTCCTGCAATCATAAGGTCATTTTAGATGGCTCGTTCAATGGCTGACACAATTATCTGGATTCATTCGATTGTTTTGATCTGAGCGAGTGGCAACAGCATCAAGCACCCTGGAATTAATTGCCATACTGCATGTTTTATTGTGGATACTTTTGGATCATTACTCCTCACGAACGACGTTATATATGTCGTCCACTGAATAATCTAATTTTCAAAAATAATCCAGGCGAGTTCAACTATTTTACTGGATGATTTTTTTGTACTTAACATGTATATATTTTCCAGTTGTGTTTGCCACATATTTATAATTATCTTTAGGCTAAATGCAGTAACTTCTTATAGAATGTTTATAACGCATCATATTCCTGCCTGAAGTTTCACAAGCAGTCTAAACTTTAAAATTACTTGTCTGGTCATGTTCATTAATTTTAAATCGTCATATACGTCAACAACCTGCATGTTAACCTGGTTCATACATACGTTACACTATATCTCCATGTCTTCTAAATTTAGAAATCATCTGGATCGCCTCTAACATTTATCAATAAACCCATCATAGTCGTTGTTGGGAGTGTACTCCCCTTGGTTACAACTTATGTTCTTCCTGATAATCACATGAGCATCTCTTACTGTTAATCATCTTGTAAAAGCTTATTTAGCCGAATAGATCCTGCAGCACCACATCAACTAGTAATATGACACATCGGCCTAACTGATTTCAATAACGTATAACCACTATATCTCAATTAAATCGTATTCCGCCTTATGATAAACTGCATACTTGCAACTAACTTGTATGCATCATCAGCCGTCAGGTATAAATAGTTTATGGCAACTCAGAACATTGAGTCTAGAGCATGTCTCTTACGAATACACTCATGTTTAACGATTTGTTCTTAGCTATCTGTCCAAAACTCATATAATTATCACTCATGTATTGGAATTTTGTTTCAATAACCATTCATGTGTATTAGTAGTATTAATAAATTCTATCACGGTCAAGTAAAAATGAGGTTGAGAAAATCTCCCTGTAACTAAATAAACCGTATCAAACTAACTGGAACACTAGTTTGAATTCTTCTCCACGGTATACTTTTGTTCCTTCAGTTAGCCTACGAATACAGATGCATTTGGAATTCAACTCATATGGACAACTTACCGGCATAATCGTTATTTGATTTCATAATTTAAACCAAAACTAATACCAATATTAATATTTCTACAATATTCATAACTTTAATACTTCTAAACACAAAATACTTACTACCTATACGTTAAGTTATTAACCAACGACTATTAACACGCATCGTTTTATTATTATTATTATTACTATTATTATTATTATTATTATTATTATTATTATTATTATTATTGTAATCTTATTTTTTATAGCTCAAATAATCTTCACCCAAATTTTCATTTCAAGCATGTTAAGCATGAAGGCAGATATTTTAAAATTATTACATGTATTCCCCGACCAGATGCTGCCGCCTTCTTTTTGATTTATCTTTCAGCTTGTCATCACCCAGGGGATTTTTACTAGTCTTGGTAACCTTCGGCACACTACAGTCCCATCCAATTTGGTATCGAACCAACACCACGTTGATTCTGGTGGGAGAGTAGTGTAGTGGCATTGGACCATAACCACACAATCCTCAAAGCTGAATACGAGATTACTCCGAAAATAGATATTCAATATTTAACGCGGAGAAATACCTAAGAATGGAGAAGGCGCGAACAGGGAATTGAATGAATCGGAGTTGATCGAATGGCATTGCTCGGTCATGCAGGCATGGTCCCCGCTGAATATTACCTTATATCTTTTATTCATACTAAATATATTGTTCTTCTCTAGCCTAAGCTCGTTCTTCATCATGTATTGGTAGTTGTTACGATACAGTGAGTTGCTGTAGACGATGACGTGACTTCCACGTAAGATCTTATAGATTAGGCATATATAGATTATAGATTAGGCAGTTATATCATGACAAATCTACAATTTTAGGATTAGGTCTATTATTAGAGCAGTACTAATATCATAGTAGACCATAATTCTACATTGGTGAGCCCAACTAAAGAAACGCAACCTATTATTGTTAATCCTTATTTCCACCTTAACGTTCTCAATCGGTTTTTATTTTTGTAAACTTAGTATTCTAATAGTCCTTTGATTAATGGTCACATATATTATCGTAATGTTATATCTATTAGTTCACATAACTTACTAGATCAATCGATAATAAAAGTTGGTCATCTATATCAACTAATTAGCTTTGATGGTTCGTTAACAAACTTTAACAGCATTCACCTGCTTCAGCGACATAGACTTGTTTAAACATCAAGCTCTAGCAAATAGCGTAAATATAAATTGACTAACAATGCAATCAAGGATTGAATAGTTATCTGGATCTAATTCTTAGTGTTCCTTCGCTTGACACCTCATCCTGTTTTAAACTATGCACTATCCTGCAAAATCTTTTCTTCCGACCACCGCCTGCCTAATTTCATATTCTCGAGTTCCATTGCCAAACAACAAGGATGACACTTCTCCAAAAACATACGGTGAGTCTTAAGCTTGAGTACTTTGGGTGTCTGTTCAGCCATGATGAAATATGAAGTACGATAATGAACGAGGGGAAAATATATATATATCCAAGGAAAAACACGAAAAAAATCACAGTGTTTAAAAAAAGAAGGTAATAATATATAAAAATCCCAAAAAGGAACAGACTCACAGTTGCAATTAGGTGTATCAGATCACGACGGTCTCACCAATGAGGATGATACAGGTATTCAGTGTTTGACAACGCTTCTACCAGTAACACCTTCTAATATGCCTTGTTCCCACCGAGAGAAATCAAAAGACAGAGTCGAGGAGATCGGAAGAGTGTATTTGGCGATAACCAATATATCGGTAATCTCTGATCTAATCTGGCTAGTGATTGCGGTAGATGTTGAGCACAGCGTTACAGCACGTGATCTGGTGCGGATGCATGACCGAGCGCCTTCAGCTAGATGAGTCCACTAAAACATATGGTCAGCATCCAATGTCGAAAACCTATAGAGCTATTTAGTTTGGGGATTTATTTACCGCTACAACACCTATGTATACATGTACACTTATGTACGTACGTAATTCTCGAATGCCACAATGTGAGGCGAAAGGTGTAGTACAATTTCAAAGCAGAGGTTGAAATATTAATTCACAATTAACTGGGTAGGTCCCCATCTTGTCTAGAGATATTTTGTGCGCTAAGAGAGTGTTAGAATAGCATGCAAGTTTATCTATAAGAGAAAAGACTAAGCTTTTTTTTCCTTTCTCAGATAATCTTTATACATTAAAAGCGAAAATATATAAACGGCTAATAAAATGCATATAATGCCTTGACAGCTGGTAAAAAGGAAACCGAAAATAGCCAAAAATAGTAGGAGAATTCGGTTAAGACAATCTGTTGTCCGGAACAATTTGGCCCTGTAGATTTGAGTGTTAAAAATGTTATGTTTGTATGTAGCGGCGTTTTTCACCATTGGATGTTGTACGGCGTTCAATATTTTTGTGATAAGCTGTTATGAAAAAATGGGCTGCAATTAAACGCAACTCAATTTCGTAAATGTTCTTTTCAGCTTAGCAACCAATCAGAATGTGGCGGGAATTATTATATCAGCCATCTTTCTACGTAATGGCGGCCGGCTTTCTTCGTTCTGTGCTTCTTTTAGCTATTTCTTTTGTGTAGCTATGTAATTAATGTTTCAATGTGCTAAGATGCCGCAGTTAGTGTAATGTTCTACATGTTGTTGTGAAATTTACTTCGAATCAGCATTGTTTTTTGGGTTTTTCTGCTTCTACTCTAGTCAATGTATTTCTTCAATCAAGCTGGTTAGTCTTAGGTTTTAAAATGGAAATCAGTTTTGTTTTGACTTGTTTTCTAGATATGCAAAGCCGAAGTTCGTTTCTTCTTAGCTGAAATAACTGTTGCTGCCTCCTGTGACTAACTGTCCGCATGTTCATTCCTAACTGTCTTTTATGATGTTATCGGCAAAATGAAAGGAAACAATTTCCGGTTTTTAATTTTCTTCAGTATTGCGGACAACAATATTCCACCAACGAGTCAAACTAGTACTTAGTGCCTAGCAGAAGGGGATGTCAGTATTGTTTTCGAAAGTACCCAGGCTTCCGACAACCACAGATGCTACCAATCTATTTCAGAGGGTTTATTTTAAAAAATATGCCATATAGCAGTAATGGAGGGGTTGTAGTGCGTTAAAGCAAGCTTAACATTGAAAAGCCGGAAATCCGCTATCAGTGTGTAGTGTATGTTTGGTGTTTTTGCCACAAAAGGAAGCCGAAGGGTCATGATCAGGGAGTAAAATGGTAACTAACTGTTATTAAGCTCACCTTTTTATAGACCATAATTCACCACTCTCAAATTTGTGTTTTTTTACGGTATGATGTCAGCCGTTATCTAATATCTTCACCTTTACGATGAAAAGTACCTGCGAATTCTCACCTTCATTTTCGAATTATTTTGGGACAACTGTCTTCCAGTTTGAGTGCTTCGTACGCCCTGGGAGACTAGATTCCTACATTATTCACAGTTCCAGTATAACTTTCTCACGCAGTAAGTTCAAAGTAAACACTAGTCTTTCAAAATAAGCATGTAAAGCTAATATCCGTATTCTCTATTTCAGTTGATCGATGAAGACATGTACCACGTGTATCTGTTGTATATTGTTATTTTACTCCAATTCTAACTGTTATATCTTCTGAAAATGAAATTGCTATATGCAGCAAATACAGACTTATTGTTTTGATGGTGGTAAGGGGGTTCATGGGTTTTTTAGCAGGACTGTAGTATTGTTCTCACTAAAGAGCTAAGTGAGTGCGTAGACCAATGTAAACTACTCGTGTTCCATTAGTGTCGGTAGAAGCATTACTTGCTTATCATATGACATTTGAATAAGAAGCTATGAGATTAGACGCAGAAACGGTTAGGATGTGTAACGCGTGTCCATCCATCAGTTTTCGTGGCAACTCATGGTGGCTAGAATAAGTTGTGAGAGGACCCGAGCCTGTAGGTTTCCCAAGAAAATGACGGAGATATGCACCAAATCACCTAATGAAGAGCGCCTCCAATCACTTACCCTCTACTCATTAAAGTATAGACGTCTTAGAGGTGACCTATTTACTTACAGGATCCTTAACACTTCTGGACATTCTATTACACATATTTGAGCTTAGTCCCAGAAACTAGAGACACGACATAGCAGAATGGATTGTGGACGCAACTTCTACTCCTTAAGAGTTGTCGAATGCTGGAATTCACTGCCCGCCGAACTAGTCCAAGCGACTTCCCAGGAGTCCTTTGGGAGGCGACTGGATCTTTTATTGTTAACATACCTAGGTTCCTGCTTGGAGGCTTCGGTGATCCCCTGCTACTAGACACGGAAGCCTGAACACATGAATTAAGTGATGAGAGGCTCGATTATCACAAGTTTTTTGCAACGATTAAGTAGATAAAACAAAGTAGCATTAGGTTCAAAAATTTATTCGAGAACTTTCATTAAGAATCGAATATGAAACAAAGGTTTTAACCAAGTTCCAGTCTAAAAGTTGCGTTTGTAATGTTAAGTTGCAGTTTTTGTTGTTTTTTCCAAACGAAAGGGTAAAAGAAGTAACTCAAAAAGTACTGGAAGTGGTTGTGAGATTAAAATGAACATCCAGCATTCTTTTTATAATCTGCTGTTAGTTGGGTCTCCCGTAAACAGATCCAGGTGGCCATAGTTCTAAGTGCGAAACAGTTCTGAGTATCTATGAAGACTCAGTCCTGTTGCACTCTAAATGAGAAAACAATAATGAATTTAGTCAGAAATGTGGAATAGATAACTAACCAAATTACATGTTTTTTAGCAAAGAATTTATGCAGTTGTGATTTACCTTTAGTTCATGAATATTAGGTCAGGTCAGTTATTTATTGTGCAAAGCATACCGTATCTCAATGATCTTATTAATTTGCTTTCATTTAAGTATTACCATGTATCTGCATCTAGTTTAACAGGGAGACATACAAGCAGAATTAGTGTTTGATGAACTAAAAGTCCCAGTTCTCAAAAAGATTCTTAACATTTGTCCACAGCCAACTGCATTTAATTGAGAAACAGAACACTTGTAGTGACATTGGACCATAACCACACAATCCTCAAAGCTGAATACGAGATTACTCCGAAAATAGATATTCAATATTTAACGCGGAGAAATACCTAAGAATGGAGAAGGCGCGAACAGGGAATTGAATGAATCGGAGTTGATCGAATGGCATTGCTCGGTCATGCAGGCATGGTCCCCGCTGAATATTACCTTATATCTTTTATTCATACTAAATATATTGTTCTTCTCTAGCCTAAGCTCGTTCTTCATCATGTATTGGTAGTTGTTACGATACAGTGAGTTGCTGTAGACGATGACGTGACTTCCACGTAAGATCTTATAGATTAGGCATATATAGATTATAGATTAGGCAGTTATATCATGACAAATCTACAATTTTAGGATTAGGTCTATTATTAGAGCAGTACTAATATCATAGTAGACCATAATTCTACATTGGTGAGCCCAACTAAAGAAACGCAACCTATTATTGTTAATCCTTATTTCCACCTTAACGTTCTCAATCGGTTTTTATTTTTGTAAACTTAGTATTCTAATAGTCCTTTGATTAATGGTCACATATATTATCGTAATGTTATATCTATTAGTTCACATAACTTACTAGATCAATCGATAATAAAAGTTGGTCATCTATATCAACTAATTAGCTTTGATGGTTCGTTAACAAACTTTAACAGCATTCACCTGCTTCAGCGACATAGACTTGTTTAAACATCAAGCTCTAGCAAATAGCGTAAATATAAATTGACTAACAATGCAATCAAGGATTGAATAGTTATCTGGATCTAATTCTTAGTGTTCCTTCGCTTGACACCTCATCCTGTTTTAAACTATGCACTATCCTGCAAAATCTTTTCTTCCGACCACCGCCTGCCTAATTTCATATTCTCGAGTTCCATTGCCAAACAACAAGGATGACACTTCTCCAAAAACATACGGTGAGTTTCAGCTATAAGCTTCCTGCACTCACAAAGTCATTTTAGATGACTCGTTCAATGGCAACCACACAATTATCTGGATTCATTCGATCGTTCTGATCCGAGCGAGTGGCAAAAACGCCAACAGCATCAAACACCCTGGAATTAATTGCCATACTGCATGTTTTATTCTGGATACTTTTGGATCATTTCTACTCCTCACGAATGGCGTTATATATTTCGTCCACTGAATAATCTAATTTTCAAAAATAATCCATACGAGTTCAACCATTTCACTTAATGATTTTTTGTACTTAACATGTATATATTTTCCAGTTGCTTTTGCCATATATTTGTAAGTGTCCCTAGGCATTACCTTCTTACGGAATGTTTATAACGCGTCATATTCCTGCCTGAAGTTTCATAAGCAGTCTTAACTTTAAAATTATCTTTCTGATCATGTTCATTGTTTTCAAATTGTCATATACGTCAACAACCTGCATGTTAACCTGGCCCGTACATGCGTTGCACTATATCTTCATGTCTTCTAAATTTAGAAATCATTTGAATCACCTATAACATTTATCAATAAACCCATCATAGTCGTTGTTGCTAATCGTATTTGGATTTATGGATTGGTTTATCATATAAGCAGCCTAAAATGAGAACATAGTTTAGATAATAAGATTAAAAATTTAGGTACTATCAACTGCACTAGTAAAATAACTAAATCCCTAGGTAGCTGTTGACTAAACAAACGTTTAAAATCAAAACTCCGTAGCCTACCAGTATTAACACTAAACAAACCTTTCTGAATTAAAATTTATAATTAAATTAGGCGTCTCGGATTCTTTAACGTTACAAATTTCTGATGATTTCGAATCACCTAAAGCAACAATACCTATTTTTCCACTGACTAATCCTCAGTCAACACCATGACTAGTTAAACATAATAGTTTCAGGATATCGTCATAAAGCATTGTCATGACTTGACAATCACGTAATATGATTGATAAAATTAATGAAGCTATTAACAAAATCGGTCAGCAAATTGACATATAATTATCACTAGTGTTGTTTTTCTTTTATCTTCATTCACTACAGATGATTACAGTATGTTTCTCTATCAGATGCTCACTCAGTAAATATCTCGAAACCTTGTCAGTCTAATTGGAGGTTTAGCGACACAATAATGCATGCAAATAATCGGTATAAGCAGTCTAGCAAATCTCCTGCAAACTGAAAATATCAAGGTCGAATTTACCCCAACACTGACTAAGGTTCAAGCCATTATCATAGACGTCAATTGGGAGTGTACTCCCCTTGGTTACAACTTATGTTCTTCCTGATAATCACATGAGCATCTCTCACTGTTAATCATCTTGTAAAAGCTTATTTAGCCGAATAGATCCTGCAGCACCACATCACCTAGTAATATGACACATCGGCCTAACTGATTTCAATAACGTATAACCACTATATCTCAATTAAATCGTATTCCGCCTTATGATAAACTGCATACTTGCAACTAACTTGTATGCATCATCAGCCGTCAGGTATAAATAGTTTATGGCAACTCAGAACATTGAGTCTAGAGCATGTCTCTTACGAATACACTCATGTTTAACGATTTGTTCTTAGCTATCTGTCCAAAACTCATATAATTATCACTCATGTATTGGAATTTTGTTTCAATAACCATTCATGTGTATTAGTAGTATTAATAAATTCTATCACGGTCAAGTAAAAATGAGGTTGAGAAAATCTTCCTGTAACTAAATAAACCGTATCAAACTAACTGGAACACTAGTTTGAATTCTTCTCCACGGTATACTTTTGTTCCTTCAGTTAGCCTACGAATACAGATGCATTTGGAATTCAACTCATATGGACAACTTACCGGCATAATCGTTATTTGATTTCATAATTTAAACCAAAACTAATACCAATATTAATATTTCTACAAAATTCATAATTTTAATACTTCTAAACACAAAATACTTACTACCTATACGTTAAGTTATTAACCAACGACTATTAACACGCATCGTTTTATTATTATTATTATTACTATTATTATTATTATTATTATTGTAATCTTATTTTTTATAGCTCAAATAATCTTCACCCAAATTTTCATTTCAAGCATGTTAAGCATGAAGGCAGATATTTTAAAATTATTACATGTATTCCCCGACCAGATGCTGCCGCCTTCTTTTTGATTTATCTTTCAGCTTGTCATCACCCAGGGGATTTTTACTAGTCTTGGTAACCTTCGGCACACTACAGTCCCATCCAATTTGGTATCGAACCAACACCACGTTGATTCTGGTGGGAGAGTAGTGTAGTGGCATTGGACCATAACCACACAATCCTCAAAGCTGAATACGAGATTACTCCGAAAATAGATATTCAATATTTAACGCGGAGAAATACCTAAGAATGGAGAAGGCGCGAACAGGGAATTGAATGAATCGGAGTTGATCGAATGGCATTGCTCGGTCATGCAGGCATGGTCCCCGCTGAATATTACCTTATATCTTTTATTCATACTAAATATATTGTTCTTCTCTAGCCTAAGCTCGTTCTTCATCATGTATTGGTAGTTGTTACGATACAGTGAGTTGCTGTAGACGATGACGTGACCTCCACGTAAGATCTTATAGATTAGGCAGTTATATCATGACAAATCTACAATTTTAGGATTAGGTCTATTATTAGAGCAGTACTAATATCATAGATGACCATAATTCTACAGGTTTATTAAGAAGAGATGTGCAAAAGCTCTGCCTTTTAGAGGGAGCCGAGTAATTGTAGATTGTAGCTTAGGTTTATGGATGTACAGGCGTACTGTTGTAAGTCCTATGCTTCCCATTGATATATAGCAGTTATTAAGGAAAGCCATGGCAGAAATGTATTCTAAGGTGTCTTTGCGTAGTTTGAGGGATTTTGGGGGCCGGTGTAACGGAAAGAGAACAGTGAAAATCCCTCTGCAGCTTCTTTATTGAACAGTATTGTCATTTATTTGTTCCTTCTCCCCTTTTGTGCATTTTAACCCTTGTTCCGATTTCGTTTAACCATGTATTTTGTTCTTCAGTCTTCCCCGTTTGAGCCTTTATTATGTGAATCTGATTAAAGACTTATTTTTGGTTACCTAATTTTCTATTGCATGTTGCCGGACCATATATGCTACAATCTAGAAATAAACACCAAACATACTTATCGCTATCTTATAATGTATGACAGCAACAGTACCAAAAGCACTTTTTTCCAATTTTTTTAAATCAGACTGATTTGAATCAGTAAACTCATCGGAAACAGGCAACTCTACTTACTAGACTGATCTGTTTCGTTACAGACTTCAAGCACTATACTTAAGTATACCATAAGTCTTTCAAATAAACTGAATTGTACAACAACCAAGAATACTTGTAGAACTTATGATCTACTATGATATTAGTACTGCTCTTATAATAGACCTAATCCTAAAATTGTAGATTTGTCATGATATAACTGCCTAATCTATAAGATCTTACGTGGAAGTCACGTCATCGTCTACAGCAACTCACTGTATCGTAACAACTACCAATACATGATGAAGAACGAGCTTAGGCTAGAGAAGAACAATATATTTAGTATGAATAAAAGATATAAGGTAATATTCAGCGGGGACCATGCCTGCATGACCGAGCAATGCCATTCGATCAACTCCGATTCATTCAATTCCCTGTTCGCGCCTTCTCCATTCTTAGGTATTTCTCCGCGTTAAATATTGAATATCTATTTTCGGAGTAATCTCGTATTCAGCTTTGAGGATTGTGTGGTTATGGTCCAATGCCACTACACTACTCTCCCACCAGAATCAGCGTGGTGTTGGTTCGATACCAAATTGGATGGGACTGTAGTGTGCCGAAGGTTACCAAGACTAGTAAAAATCCCCCGGGTGATGACAAGCTGAAAGATAAATCAAAAAGAAGGCGGCAGCATCTGGTCGTGGAATACATGTAATAATTTTAAAATATCTGCCTTCATGCTTAACACGCTTGAAATGAAAATTTGGGTGAAGATTATTTGAGCTATAAAAAATGGGATTACAATAATAATAATAATAATAATAATAATAATAATAATAATAATAATAATAATAATAAAACGATGCGTGTTAATAGTCGTTGGTTAATAACTTAACGTATAGGTAGTAAGTATTTTGTGTTTAGAAGTATTAAAATTATGAATTTTGTAGAAATATTAATATTGGTATTAGTTTTGGTTTAAATTATGAAATCAAATAACGATTATGCCGGTAAGTTGTCCATATGAGTTGAATTCCAAATGCATCTGTATTCGTAGGCTAACTGAAGGAACAAAAGTATACCGTGGAGAAGAATTCAAACTAGTGTTCCAGTTAGTTTGATACGGTTTATTTAGTTACAGGAAGATTTTCTCAACCTCATTTTTACTTGACCGTGATAGAATTTATTAATACTACTAATACACATGAATGGTTATTGAAACAAAATTCCAATACATGAGTGATAATTATATGAGTTTTGGACAGATAGCTAAGAACAAATCGTTAAACATGAGTGTATTCGTAAGAGACATGCTCTAGACTCAATGTTCTGAGTTGCCATAAACTATTTATACCTGACGGCTGATGATGCATACAAGTTAGTTGCAAGTATGCAGTTTATCATAAGGCGGAATACGATTTAATTGAGATATAGTGGTTATACGTTATTGAAATCAGTTAGGCCGATGTGTCATATTACTAGTTGATGTGGTGCTGCAGGATCTATTCGGCTAAATAAGCTTTTACAAGATGATTAACAGTAAGAGATGCTCATGTGATTATCAGGAAGAACATAAGTTGTAACCAAGGGGAGTACACTCCCAACAACGACTATGATGGGTTTATTGATAAATGTTAGAGGCGATCCAGATGATTTCTAAATTTAGAAGACATGGAGATATAGTGTAACGTATGTATGAACCAGGTTAACATGCAGGTTGTTGACGTATATGACGATTTAAAATTAATGAACATGACCAGACAAGTAATTTTAAAGTTTAGACTGCTTGTGAAACTTCAGGCAGGAATATGATGCGTTATAAACATTCTATAAGAAGTTACTGCATTTAGCCTAAAGATAATTATAAATATGTGGCAAACACAACTGGAAAATATATACATGTTAAGTACAAAAAATCATTAAATGAAATGGTTGAACTCGTATGGATTATTTTTGAAAATTAGATTATTCAGTGGACGAAATATATAACGCCATTCGTGAGGAGTAGAAATGATCCAAAAGTATCCAGAATAAAACATGCAGTATGGCAATTAATTCCAGGGTGTTTGATGCTGTTGGCGTTTTTGCCACTCGCTCGGATCAGAACGATCGAATGAATCCAGATAATTGTGTGGTTGCCATTGAACGAGTCATCTAAAATGACTTTGTGAGTGCAGTAAGCTTATAGCTGAAACTCACCGTATGTTTTTGGAGAAGTGTCATCCTTGTTGTTTGGCAATGGAACTCGAGAATATGAAATTAGGCAGGCGGTGGTCGGAAGAAAAGATTTTGCAGGATAGTGCATAGTTTAAAACAGGATGAGGTGTCAAGCGAAGGAACACTAAGAATTAGATCCAGATAACTATTCAATCCTTGATTGCATTGTTAGTCAATTTATATTTACGCTATTTGCTAGAGCTTGATGTTTAAACAAGTCTATGTCGCTGAAGCAGGTGAATGCTGTTAAAGTTTGTTAACGAACCATCAAAGCTAATTAGTTGATATAGATGACCAACTTTTATTATCGATTGATCTAGTAAGTTATGTGAACTAATAGATATAACATTACGATAATATATGTGACCATTAATCAAAGGACTATTAGAATACTAAGTTTACAAAAATAAAAACCGATTGAGAACGTTAAGGTGGAAATAAGGATTAACAATAATAGGTTGCGTTTCTTTAGTTGGGCTCACCAATGTAGAATTATGGTCTACTATGATATTAGTACTGCTCTAATAATAGACCTAATCCTAAAATTGTAGATTTGTCATGATATAACTGCCTAATCTATAAGATCTTACGTGGAAGTCACGTCATCGTCTACAGCAACTCACTGTATCGTAACAACTACCAATACATGATGAAGAACGAGCTTAGGCTAGAGAAGAACAATATATTTAGTATGAATAAAAGATATAAGGTAATATTCAGCGGGGACCATGCCTGCATGACCGAGCAATGCCATTCGATCAACTCCGATTCATTCAATTCCCTGTTCGCGCCTTCTCCATTCTTAGGTATTTCTCCGCGTTAAATATTGAATATCTATTTTCGGAGTAATCTCGTATTCAGCTTTGAGGATTGTGTGGTTATGGTCCAATGTCACTACAAGTGTTCTGTTTCTCAATTAAATGCAGTTGGCTGTGGACAAATGTTAAGAATCTTTTTGAGAACTGGGACTTTTAGTTCATCAAACACTAATTCTGCTTGTATGTCTCCCTGTTAAACTAGATGCAGATACATGGTAATACTTAAATGAAAGCAAAATAATAAGATCATTGAGATACGGTATGCTTTGCACAATAAATAGCTGACCTGACCTAATATTCATGAACTAAAGGTAAATCACAACTGCATAAATTCTTTGCTAAAATACATGTAATTTGGTTAGTTATCTATTCCACATTTCTGACTAAATTCATTACTGTTTTCTCATTTAGAGTGCAACAGGACTGAGTCTTCATAGATACTCAGAACTGTTTCGCACTTAGAACTATGGCCACCTGGATCTGTTTACGGGAGACCCAACTAACAGCAGATTATAAAAAGAATGCTGGATGTTCATTTTAATCTCACAACCACTTCCAGTACTTTTTGAGTTACTTCTTTTACCCTTTCGTTTGGAAAAAACAACAAAAACTGCAACTTAACATTACAAACGCAACTTTTAGACTGGAACTTGGTTAAAACCTTTGTTTCATATTCGATTCTTAATGAAAGTTCTCGAATAAATTTTTGAACCTAATGCTACTTTGTTTTATCTACTTAATCGTTGCAAAAAACTTGTGATAATCGAGCCTCTCATCACTTAATTCATGTGTTCAGGCTTCCGTGTCTAGTAGCAGGGGATCACCGAAGCCTCCAAGCAGGAACCTAGGTATGTTAACAATAAAAGATCCAGTCGCCTCCCAAAGGACTCCTGGGAAGTCGCTTGGACTAGTTCGGCGGGCAGTGAATTCCAGCATTCGACAACTCTTAAGGAGTAGAAGTTGCGTCCACAATCCATTCTGCTATGTCGTGTCTCTAGTTTCTGGGACTAAGCTCAAATATGTGTAATAGAATGTCCAGAAGTGTTAAGGATCCTGTAAGTAAATAGGTCACCTCTAAGACGTCTATACTTTAATGAGTAGAGGGTAAGTGATTGGAGGCGCTCTTCATTAGGTGATTTGGTGCATATCTCCGTCATTTTCTTGGGAAACCTACAGGCTCGGGTCCTCTCACAACTTATTCTAGCCACCATGAGTTGCCACGAAAACTGATGGATGGACACGCGTTACACATCCTAACCGTTTCTGCGTCTAATCTCATAGCTTCTTATTCAAATGTCATATGATAAGCAAGTAATGCTTCTACCGACACTAATGGAACACGAGTAGTTTACATTGGTCTACGCACTCACTTAGGTCTTTAGTGAGAATATTACTACAGTCCTGCTAAAAAACCCATGAACCCCCTTACCACCATCAAAACAATAAGTCTGTATTTGCTGCATATAGCAATTTCATTTTCAGAAGATATAACAGTTAGAATTGGAGTAAAATAACAATATACAACAGATACACGTGGTACATGTCTTCATCGATCAACTGAAATAGAGAATACGGATATTAGCTTTACATGCTTATTTTGAAAGACTAGTGTTTACTTTGAACTTACTGCGTGAGAAAGTTATACTGGAACTGTGAATAATGTAGGAATCTAGTCTCCCAGGGCGTACGAAGCACTCAAACTGGAAGACAGTTGTCCCAAAATAATTCGAAAATGAAGGTGAGAATTCGCAGGTACTTTTCATCGTAAAGGTGAAGATATTAGATAACGGCTGACATCATACCGTAAAAAAACACAAATTTGAGAGTGGTGAATTATGGTCTATAAAAAGGTGAGCTTAATAACAGTTAGTTACCATTTTACTCCCTGATCATGACCCTTCGGCTTCCTTTTGTGGCAAAAACACCAAACATACACTACACACTGATAGCGGATTTCCGGCTTTTCAATGTTAAGCTTGCTTTAACGCACTACAACCCCTCCATTACTGCTATATGGCATATTTTTTAAAATAAACCCTCTGAAATAGATTGGTAGCATCTGTGGTTGTCGGAAGCCTGGGTACTTTCGAAAACAATACTGACATCCCCTTCTGCTAGGCACTAAGTACTAGTTTGACTCGTTGGTGGAATATTGTTGTCCGCAATACTGAAGAAAATTAAAAACCGGAAATTGTTTCCTTTCATTTTGCCGATAACATCATAAAAGACAGTTAGGAATGAACATGCGGACAGTTAGTCACAGGAGGCAGCAACAGTTATTTCAGCTAAGAAGAAACGAACTTCGGCTTTGCATATCTAGAAAACAAGTCAAAACAAAACTGATTTCCATTTTAAAACCTAAGACTAACCAGCTTGATTGAAGAAATACATTGACTAGAGTAGAAGCAGAAAAACCCAAAAAACAATGCTGATTCGAAGTAAATTTCACAACAACATGTAGAACATTACACTAACTGCGGCATCTTAGCACATTGAAACATTAATTACATAGCTACACAAAAGAAATAGCTAAAAGAAGCACAGAACGAAGAAAGCCGGCCGCCATTACGTAGAAAGATGGCTGATATAATAATTCCCGCCACATTCTGATTGGTTGCTAAGCTGAAAAGAACATTTACGAAATTGAGTTGCGTTTAATTGCAGCCCATTTTTTCATAACAGCTTATCACAAAAATATTGAACGCCGTACAACATCCAATGGTGAAAAACGCCGCTACATACAAACATAACATTTTTAACACTCAAATCTACAGGGCCAAATTGTTCCGGACAACAGATTGTCTTAACCGAATTCTCCTACTATTTTTGGCTATTTTCGGTTTCCTTTTTACCAGCTGTCAAGGCATTATATGCATTTTATTAGCCGTTTATATATTTTCGCTTTTAATGTATAAAGATTATCTGAGAAAGGAAAAAAAAGCTTAGTCTTTTCTCTTATAGATAAACTTGCATGCTATTCTAACACTCTCTTAGCGCACAAAATATCTCTAGACAAGATGGGGACCTACCCAGTTAATTGTGAATTAATATTTCAACCTCTGCTTTGAAATTGTACTACACCTTTCGCCTCACATTGTGGTATTCGAGAATTACGTACGTACATAAGTGTACATGTATACATAGGTGTTTTTGCACAGTCGGAATCATCATTTTGAATGAATAAAATTTGATTCCTAATATTAAGAATAGTTTTTATTTTAGCTAAAAGAATTACTTATGATTTAGCTTATGCACCCAAGCTCCCAACTGTGGTGAAATTTCGGGGAAATCCCCAAAGTGAAACAGCTTTCCTTAGAGTTTGGGGAAATTTCGTTGTTCTTGTGACATTTTCCAAAATTTCCCCAACGTTTACTATAGCGGCTTCCCTAAAATTGGCCGAATTTTCCGCAAAATTGGGAGCTCGGGTAATAGTGAATATAGAATTAATCGTTCTGAAAACTACTTTGAAACCACTAAAGAAATTTGAGACCTCAAACCCAGCTGTGTTTGAGCAATTTATAAATAGTTCCATAGTCTTTATTGTAGTACTTCCGATGTACATTTATTAGTAGAACTCACGAATGCTTGTGATCAACATTTCGGTCGCGAATAGTAACCTTTTATTGTTAACATACATACAGAGTCAAGAGTGGTTCCGTCACCGGACATACTTCCAGTCCAACAACAGTTTCAGTTTGGAAGGGACAGGAGGCTCGATGGTATGTGTTAGTCCTGGCAATAGTGGTCTCTCAGTTGATCCAACCTTATTTTGAAAGAGTCGACGGATGGAGCCTTAACCACGGGCTGAGGTAATGAATTCCACTCGTTGGTGATTCAATGGGAAAGTCGATAATCAGCTGATAAGTAATTTGTTCTGGGTTTGTGAACTTTTTTGGAGTGTCCATGCAAATTCTGTTTTGGAAGACAAGAAAAATGAGGGCATATCAGGTGCAAATTTATCACTAAGCAATTTGAAAGCTGTCATCAAGTCGCCTTCAGTTATAGCATGGCCAGTCGAGCATCATATGAAAGCTTTGCCATTCCGGGAATCAGCTTAGTTGTTTTTCTCTGAACATTTTCCAGAAGCTCACTGTCTTTTTTAAGCAGGGGCTAGATGCTTGTATGCAGTACTCAAGTTCAGGGCGTACGAACACTGTATACAAAGTCAAAAACGTTCTGGCGTCGACACGACTAAAAGCCCTACGCATTGACCATAACGTTCTAAAACCTCTGGTGTCTATTGCACAGCAGTGTGCAGTAGTCTTTAAGTCTTGGATAACGATGACCCCTAAGTCATTATGTGTCTGTACGACAGGTAGCTCAGTGTTATTCATCGTGTATGTATATGTACTTTGATGACCGATATGCATTACAACACACTTGGAAGTACTTATCGGCAAATGCGAGGTTTGAGACCATTCAGATAATTTCTTCAGGTAATTTTAAAGTTCTAAGCCATCACCCTTACATCGTATCGTCCTCTATATCTTGACATCATCAGCATATAGCAACACCGGTGATGATGGGAGACGAGAAAGGTCATTTACATACAAGAGGAATATCACTGGCCCCAAAACTGTACTCTGGGACACTCCACTAAACATCGTTTCCCATCTAGATACCATTGAGTTCACCCGTACTCTTTGTTAGCGCCCAACTAGGAAGTCTTTTATCCACATCAATAGATTACCTCCGATCCCAACATTTCTTAACTTATATAACAGCCGGTTGTGCGGAACTTTGTCAAAAGCTTTGCAGAAATCAATGAACGCTACGTCAACAGGTTACTTTTGGTCCTTAAGAGCGCACCAGCTTTCACGAGCCACTAATAAGTTAGTGGGACAAGAGTAACCTATTATGAAACCGTGCTACTTCTTGATGGATGAATAGGAAGTGGACTATTGCGCGACGTATAAGCTCATTCGTTGGCAAATAACTATATCGCCAACATCGAAAGTGGTGAAATCCGGTATGCGCTAACTGACTCCTCTAAATCCGCGTATCTAATATAAGTAAAGTGGTCGAAGCAACCAACTGCTTCACTCCCTATGGTAATCTGGGCAATAAAGACCAGTTCAGATTTCTACAACAATTTCAATTCACGTTCTACTTTGGTCTCTTCTCACTTATTAACAAATGTTTAAAGAGAGGTAGATAATTGTTTTGTATATGCATTATTTTGACTATTCACTTTACACTACTTTGTATCGTCAGTCGATCACTCAGTACCTGATTAAAAATAGGTAAAAGCAGTAAAACTAGTTTTTCGTTATGTATCCACAGACACGTGAATTCTACGAATTTGATTACGTTATAAATCTGTTAATAGAACTAGCATCATTTAGTAATTACATGGTTGTACTTCTCTGGTACATCTAAAAAGTGCCAAGCACTGCCATAAACTATCGTTGTACAGGAAGCAAAAGTTTACGTCAAGTCAAAAAACAACTGCCGTCGAGAGACGCTGAATACAACTAAATTACAGAATCTGATTGAAGATATGTATTTGGTCAATACGTCTAGTCTCAGAACTGAAACCAACTTTGTTTTTCTGTGATCGACATATACGATCCCTAACTAAACACCGCATCGATTAGTTATAGAGTCTAATTTTAGTTAAACCAGCCCCTCTGCGATTATCAAAAGAGGATATTAGTCCTTTCAAATAAAATGTTGCAATTAGCAACCGAGACCAATTAGATTGGGATATCATCAGATCCTCAACTCTAGTCGAAATGTGAGTCAATATAACTGCTAAAACAGAACCACTACTCCGTAAGGTACTAAAGAGTTAGTGTATCCTCTACTGCTTCTCGATCCTTGCAAAATAAAAACAGAGAAAGCAGTTTTACATATCACTGAAGTAATATAACCTTAAAGTCAGTCAGCTACAACGTAGGACCAGGCACATATATATGCATCGGTTCAAGTTGCCATACCCCATTAACACAACAAGATGGACACCGGATTCATAAAAGTAGTTAATTCAGAGGTGGTAATATATAAAAGAAACATTGCAATAAGGATATAGTACAGTAATAAAGAGTTAGTTCGTAGAAAGGAAGATATGAAGCGGTTTTAACCTCTTAGATTAAGGGAAGACAGAGAGTGTATACACCGACGCCATTGTGATCGATTCTGAGCCATGTCACCAAGAGTCTCCAACCATCGGTTACGATAGTCACGCGGACCCCAACCAAGTAGTCTGCATCTAACAACATGGCTAAGACCAGGAGTTAGTGACTTCAAGCACTGATGCCACATTTTGGTTTGGCCGCCCCTAACTTTCTTCCAACGTTCCCTAACATTAGTCAGCATTGCGCGTCATGGTATTCGGTGTCCAGGCATTCGTAACACGTGGCCCTACCATCTCAATCGATGAAGATTCACAACCTCATCAACTGATTCACCATCATTTCCTAATACCCTGCGTCTAACCTCACTATTACTTACGTGGTGATCCCAGCAGACGCCAGCAATATTTCTGAGGCATCTGTGGTCAAATACTAGTAGCTTACGAGTGTCTTCTACTCTTAATGGCCATGTTTCGTTGCCGTAAATTAAAACATAACGGACTGCCGCGCAGTATACTTGTCCTTTTATTGATAGACGGATATCTCGCCTTCGCCATAGGTGACGTAATTTGGCAAAAGCCAAGCTAGCTTTTCAAATCCGTGCTGAGATTTCGTCAGACACCAACCCATTAGGGCTGATCACACTTCCAAGATAAGTGAAGTTGTCAACGCGTTCGACTACTTCACTCCCTATCTTTAATTCAGGTGTTGACACAGACCAGTCCTGAAGCAACAACTTGCATTTAGATGGAGAGAAGCGCATTCCAAACACTCTGGCATTGTTGCTTAGTGCTACCAAAACACAGCATTTTATCAGCGTCTTCACCAAACAGGACTATGTCATCTGCGTATTCCAAGTCGATAAGTGAACATCCTGGAAGGAGATCAATACCCGATAAGTCAATTATGTCACTAATATATTTAGCTTGGTACTAGTCAGAAAATAATTAGCTTTCTAATATCAACACACTTAAATATGCATATTCGAAAACTAAGATTACAAAACATTGCGCACAGATAAGTAATACTGAACAAATGAAATGCATCAGTACAATGATTTTAGATTGCACTTATGTTATATGTATATACATACCTCATTTTTGATAAATTTTCATATTTCCTTGTAGAAATTAAATTAAGCTACAAACAAACAAGATATCCAATTTCATGACAGTTTGTACTAATGGACAAGTTATATTAGAAGAAAAGTATCAACGCTGCAGATTCACTAAATCAGAAATCGTAAGCTATGCTAAGTGGTTGGGAATTAATCTGAAACGAGAACCAGAATTATATCCCTTAGTATATGAAGGGATCAAAGCCCCGCTTCCGGTTGGTTGGAAACCTTGTATGAATACCAATGGGGATATATACTACTTCAATTTTTTCACAGGTCAGTCTACGTGGGACCATCCTTGTGATGTTTATTATAAGAATATGGTATTAGAATGCAGAAAAAATAAAAGCTGCACGAACGTAACTGATAGAAAGCAAAAGTACTTTAAAAGACCCCTACATAAAAAGTCATGTGGTCCTTGTCATGGCATCAAGCTACTCCACATAGAAACATATAATAAGCCAATCAGCAACCAGACACAGAATAGTGGTACTTCGGGGAGTAATACTACTCATAATCACAATTTAAAGCTTTCGAATGAAAACCCAGTCTTCAAAAACTTAAGTGGGACAGAAAATGAACCTTTAGTTTCCAAACCCAAGCCTTCTGAAAATAACGATGGTCAATTTAGGAAAAACACAGGTGTCCAGTATGAATCAGCATGTGAACTGCAAGCAATACGAATCAAGAAGAATACAGAATTGGCACTAGTTAGTCAAGTTGATGAAAACCTCCTGAATTTTTCATTATTAAGTAATTCTGAAGACTTAACTAATAGTATAAGATCCAAAACACCAAATGTGACTAAATCGTATGGATTTTCTGAAAAATTGCAAAATGAAAAAAACTCAAACAACTGCTGTAAAATAAAAATCAAACAGAGTACGTCAACAGGTTACTCGGTATACGGACGATCGGAAGAATCAATGAATAATAAAAATACCGGCGATTGTGATAGCGATAGTTCAGTCCATAAGCATCTTCAAACCAAAACAGGATCAGAGTGTATGACAAAATTATTAAAGAAAATGGAACAAAATCATGAGGAAGTACTAGAAGCAAGTTACAAATTATGTTCAATGCAAAATGAATTAGTTAACTGGTGTAACGAAATCGAAAAACGCCTATATGATATTGATAGCAGATATAAGATCACTTTTTGCAGGGATAGAGCGTTAATGGGAAATAATAATCTACGCATATTTTTAGAACCGCGTGAAATTAATCAACAGGATTACGTGACTACTAGTTTATATAATAAAGCTACATTTAATGAATATCCTTCATACAATTCTAATTTGTCGGTTAATACAAAAAATAAACGACCACATTCTAGTGATGATTATCTATTGAGTGAAAAACACACCTGTACAGAGACAAAAACAAAAGCCATAAGTACAAACTCTTTAGTATTTAAAACAAACCACGTTGAAAACTTGGTTCCCATCAGTAATTCTATATCACAAAACCTATTGAAACACTTATCAATAGTCGACATATCCAGATCAGGATATACTGTCACAAATTGGAACAGGATATCAAGTGACTGGAATACAGTTAGAACAAAACTATACCATGGGAAGTCTCTTTATTCACCAAGAAACCTCTCAAAAAGCATGATAAGTCAACAGCTTGAAGATTATTCAAGATGGTTAGAACAAGCTGAAGCGTACATGAAAACTTTACAGTCCGTCTGAATATTAAAATATCAGCGTAATTTCACTTGGATTGTGTACAACGATGTTAACTTTGCCACAAAATCCCAAAAACAGTAATACAGACAATAAGACCGGCATTTTGAATATCAAGTGCTTCGAGAAAATTACAGGTGGATTCAGATGTTTAATTAAATGTTTAATAAACCCATTGTAAAATATCTAGTTTGTTTTTAAACATTCCCCATAAATTTCTTCGACACGCCATTGCACAAATCTACCCCTAGGTAGCCAGTGATCTGCAGTAATGACCAGATATTTAGTTTATTCCCAATAAGTGACCAGACCGAGATATTGTAAAACAGTCGATCTAACACAACCTGCTGAATTGGAAATAAGAATGCGATGCTAGTTCTTATGCATGTTGACGTTTATTAACAAGGCATATGTGCAATCCCAAATGTATTCACTGTTTCGTTGGAGACTTTCATTAAGGGCGATATTTCAATTTTACGCCAGTGTAATCTGAAATAATTAGAAACCCTTCTTGACATTAGACAACCATTACAAAGTTCCGTGTGGTTTAATATACAGTCACACTTTTTATTTTGGAGGTAGCTTAGATGTAACTAATTACATTCACAATATCTAGGTTATTGTTCGATTAATAGGCACAATCAAAACTTACCTACTCCATCCATAAAACACTAAGCTTCATATGATAATTAGAAGTATGTGAATTACTATACGAACTAGAAATCCCAGAAATAACGCAATTTAGACCAAGAAGAACTAGGTGAGCACAAACGAACGCATTGTATTTGGAATTCGAAATCATGTAGTTATCAAGTACAAAGGAGTCATTAGTCCATACAAGCACTACATCTCAGCTTCGAGAGAGAAGTTCAGAATGATTAAACCTGAAACATACTGCATTTACGACCAATTTAAAATATAACCTCTGGATGGTTATAAAAATGAAAATATAGAGATCAAGGTCAGGGCGAATCCCGTAGTACAAGTAACAAATGAATCAGTGATAATAAAAAAGATTAGAGATCGAAGATACGATTTTAGAATATATATACTTATGAGACAAAAAAGAACTATTAGAAATTTAGGAACTTACGATACAAGAGAAGACAAATAGTGAATGCATCTGCGTTATTACAAACGATTTCGAGCCATGTCACTCAAAGACATTAACAAGTGGTTACGATAAACACATAGACTCCAATCAGACAGTTTGTACCTACCTACATATCTCAGTCCAACAATCAGTGACTTCATGTACTAATGTCATATCCTTTATGGCCTCCATCTAGTTACTACGTTACGTCATTGGTTTCTATTATGTCCTCTGACACGTCAAATATCACGTGACAAAATCCCTAATCGGGATACCGACTTCTATGGCCTAGTCCCTGTGCTAAACCAATGGTGCGTTAAACAACATCAGCGGCCTTGATTCAACTCTCAGACTATTAATACTCTGTATAGCAGCTTCTCGCCCAGCCCAGAACATAAATATAATCCTCCGCTATATAAATCGTATAATTCAGATATACGCTGTTTATGTACAAGCAGACGAGATCGCATCACACTGTAAAATGAAAAATAATCATGATGAAAGATCAAGTCAGAAGTAGCTGAGTATAGCAGGTTGTAAACTTATAGATTAGGAATAAATTAGGGAAAGTAAATCGTATAACAGCATCCAATGGATCAAATGAAAATTTATGATAAAATGAATGTAGACTTATACGATTTAGTTACTTAGCAATTGTACGATAAGAATATATATACAACAACAAGTTATAAATAACTCCTGGAAGTTACAACTCATTTATTCTTTATTCGGACATAACGGTTTGGCTTTACCGATATTTTCTGAGAGACTTTCAAGGCAATAAAAAAGCACCAATTTTCTGGTTTTAAAAATAAAAGTTCATCTAATTTTTTTGAGATAACTAGTAATTGATATTTACACATTAGTGAAAGAAAATCACGTTCTTATTAATTCTATATTTCAAAAATAAAAGTCAGGAGTTTGCATATTAGATTCTGTATTAAAATAAACTATACAAATGTATGAGGTAGCAATGAACATATCGTGTCAATATATTACAATGCTGATTCATTGATCCAACCTTTCTGCCACTGCCAAGTTTACTAAGAGATAACTAGCAATAGACTGAAATTTATCACGCAAAGTCCATACATCATCCAAGCGACCACGTGAAGGTAAATCCAGTTGAGATTGATCACATTTTGACCGATGTCTTACTGCAAGTTGTTTAAGCAAAGAGCGAAAATGTCGGGGTGTAATACTTCTATTTACAACAGTAGCGTTATTTCGAATATTTACTGTAGCACAATCATTGTTCTCATTCAGAATAGATTTAAAATGTATTGCTAAATATTCACTTGTAACAGTATTCGAACTAGCAAGTGTTCGAATAAGTTCAGCACAAAGACGCTGCATTGAATGATTTAACACAGGATCAACTGATTCGGTACTAGATGAACTGTGTAAATGATTATGACGAATGATTTTACGCGAACGTATAAGACTTAAAAGTAATTCTGAACTAAATCTAACATGTAAATTAGCTGAATTTTCATTATAAGCTTTTTTAGTTGAACATTCAAAACCACTTGATGCTTGTAAAAGTTGAATCTAAAAATTAAAATAAATAAATTTACTTGAAAATCGTATAAATCAAAATCTATACAAATGTAAATAATCGAATATTCACTTCAAATTTCACGGTTGAATGATCTATGGATTACTGTAAACTTCCAACTTAAATCTGCTTACCTTAATTTGTGTTTCTACGGAATTGAACCTCTTCAACTGGGCAATACTAACGTATTATTGTGAATTTACTACAACATATTCATCGTAAAAAGTCACTTTTGGGGTATATTGTTTGTTTTTTCTATAAAAAAATCACTCCACAATTATTAAAATTTAGTTTAATTTTAAATCATTACTTTGTTATTTTGAACTTTTCGATACGATCTAGATCTGATAGCCTAACACACGTCATTTATTAGGCATAATTCAAAATAAAACTAGGAAAAATCTTCCAAATATATATAAGCTTTCCACTATTATTGTCTTCGTTTAAACAGTGTAATTTAACGTTTAGTTGAGATAGAATTGAAATATTAACGATACATTGAGACTGAACGACGTACAATTGAAGCATGGTAAACAATAATTAATTTCTAAACATGTCTCGATTGATTAAGAAATCTGTAAACAGTCGATGAATTTATATATCACTGTAAAATTTCACATATACGAATAGTCATATCAAATTAAAATGATTTGAAAATTTTCAATTGGATGTTTACTCAACTAAACCAACAGAAAAACATTTATTCTTTTAGTAAAATTTCGCAACCTATTTTAATAAAAGTACAGTTATAGGTATCATTACCAAGGTTTGATTTGATAATTTCGTATAAATTGAGCATCGGGTTGATTGTTATAAATAAAAATAGTATATTTGTAATATCCCAATGAGTAGAAAATTAGATTTTCTGACGTTTCGTGACTTAGTGTAAGTCACTTCTTCAAAGAATAAACAACTAAATTAAAATTAATCCAAGTTTAAATAGTACAACGGAACAATGCAAGAATAATTATATGTGAAAATTATATTTGAAATATTCTCAGCGATTGAAATTTAACTAATTCCAACATTTCGTCCAGCTAACTTATCTGGACTTCTTCAGGGTAATAATCAAAATCAAAATTATCAAAGAAATATATAGCTTTTAACAATCAGGATTATACTGTGTTAAACCAATCATATATGGATGTTGATTTTTTGTAAAATAGGATAAAATGATTCAGTTAACTAGAAATCATGTGAAGAAATCAACTACATGGAAATACTTAACTGAGTAACAAATTGTATGTGTGTGAGTGTGCAGGTATGTATGTATGTGTGAGAGATTGATATGAAGGAATAAATAAAGTTCAAGTTCAAGGATGAAAAATTGATAATGAAACATCGATGTAAATGTCAAAACATAAATTGTATTTGGTTGAGATCATGAGTCAATTGATGTTAGACCACCGTTGGAAACCTGGAAGCACTGGACGGCTGTTTCGTCCTAGTATGGGACTCCTCAGCAGTGCGCATCCACGATCCCGCACCCCGCGGGATTCGAACCCAGGACCTACTGGCTTCGCGCCTGAGCACTTAACCATTAGACCACTAGGCCGGCATCCAATGGTGTTAGTGTCTAACATCAACCAATCCACGAAATTGCGCGACCAACTTCCATTGTACTGAGGTAGATACCTGTCTCTACCCGACACGGATTAGCTCCACTGGTCACGACTTCTCACTAGAACCCCCATACTGATAATTAACACGTGCTCACTAGTGACTAGCTTCGTGAGGGAATTCTAGGAGTTCTAGTGAGAAGTCGTGAATTACATGAAGTCACGAAACGTCAGAAAATCTAATTTTCTACTCATTGCGATATTACAAATATATTATTTTTATTTAAAAGTACAGTTAATTACATAATAGTATATATATATATATATATATATATATATATATATATATATTTATTTATTTATTTATTTATTTATTTATTTTTATTCCATAACTATATATATCTACTCAATGTATCAGAATTTTCTATCATTATCGAAGCGTTTAGTTTGTTTGGTGGAATGAAAACATGAGTTAATAAAATTGACAATTTACCTATTACTATGACCTAAATTGAAAATAAAAACAATTTTTTTAATTCTACACTAATTATTAGCCACAAGTTATAAAATAATAAATAAAGAGAGAAGTTTAAATAACCTAGATTAAAGCGCCAATCTGAATTCTTAGTTTTTAATTATAAGAAACAAGAATAATTAAATGTATCAAATATTCATTACTGTGAACTTACATAACCACAACTAGTTAATTCATTTCTATTCCAAAGGAAACGATTTTTAGCCTGACCAAAAGGATAAAATACTAATCTACGTTGAGTTATTTCTGTAGTTTGAGAAAAAGATCCGATATTATATTGCTGCCAACGCTTGACTTCTTCTTCTAAAGCACTAATAGCTTTATTTGCTAATCGATTCACGGCCAATTGGTCAAATGAAGAATCAATGTGATTTGGATTAGTCATTTCATCCAATAATTTATCATGATGTACTATTTGAGTTATTTGACGAAATATCGGTGAGCTGCTTGCGGACACTTTTTGTGTGAATTTTAATGATTTACGGGAAGGAAGTGAATGGGAATCTTGATGAGCTGTACATTTAATTTTTGAAGAGTTTTCATTTTTTGCCTTTTCGACATCATCTAGTGGGTATAAAAGGAATATCATGAGACAGATAGTAACGGCTTTTATAGTACAGTGAACAAGTGAGAAAAGTATTGAGGCAAACCGGTCAGCCAAGGACAATACACAGTCTGGTACAAGTTCGCATACGTCTAATTTACCACAATGAGGTAAATCAGTTGATGGATTTGTAAACATATCAATGAAGGTGACTGTAACATAGTCTGTCATTCTCCTATAATACGCTGGAAGAAATTGTACGATGAAAAATCAAAATTAGCACTAGTTTATGAACTCTCTTGATTGCTTTCTTCCTATTAGTTGCTTTTGAGGCAAATGAAATTACTGATGGGAGATCCCGGGTCTTTTGACCTTTATAGTATTGCAAATATTGTACTAATCCATACCTTTTGTCCAAAGTCTTAATCTTGATACCTGACCATTATTTCTTTAGTTATTTACACCTTTTTATTTTTCCTATATTTTTACCTCCAATTTTTATTTATTCATTTTATGTAAGATTATTGCTCAGTTTTAACTTACTTTTTTTTCTTGTATCAATTAACATACAACCTAATGTGTTACAACAGAACAATAACAATTCGTCTCTTCGATAAATTTACATAATCCAATGAAAAGACAAAATGTAATATATTAGTGCAATATACACTGCAAATAATTTGATTGAATGTTTCGTTGTTAAGACATTAATATATATGAAAATCGGAAGTCAACTTGAAGGATAAGAAAAAATAAAGGTAATGTGAAAATCATATGAATCGCCATTCTGGATAATAAGTTAATATTATCAGAGTAGGTTTAGTGTAACTGCAACACCCTCAATCTACATGTGCGGCCACACATATGTGAGGAGTCGTGATTTCCAAGTTAAGGCGTGTCTAAACATGTACCAAAATGGCCACAGGCTAAAATAAAATCAAATGGTTCAATAAGGGCAGATGACAAAAACACTCATCTTCCACTGTCGCTAAACACATAGTTGAAACAGGTCATAGAAGTGTCTTAACTTTTTGGGTTGTTCCGGCGTGAACATTAATTTTGGGGTCCAGGTCCATCCAGCTGACGAAATGTGCGACCTGAATTATACAACTAGATCCTTTCCAACTCCACTTAAAATACCCATCCTTCCTCCTGATAATTAGCAGTAACAGATTAGTAAGCTCCAGCGAAGTGGCTTTCAACTTGGTAACGGACAGAGAATGTGCTGCTAACTATACTGTTTTTGGTAGCGTTTCAGTAGCTTGAAGTATTAAAGAACCCTCTCAGAGAATTCGAAAGGCCAAATATTGGTATTTTACGGCTAGTGATTTTCATTTTCACAAGAATAAAAAAAGCCATATAAAATTAGTATGCTAGAAAAACGGTATCAGAGCGCTAATACATCATACATTTACGATATATTCCGTTTTTCATTGCATTATAGAAAGACAATTAAGTCATAAAAGTAAAAAATTAACGAAACGAGTAGGTTAATGTAACTGAGAGTAATGTGAATACTACTTATTACAGATAGATTTACACAAAATAAAGTGGAATAACAAACGAGAAAATTCAGGAACCTTGAATAAACCATAGACACTGTATTATATTATTTTGATACTGTGTTCAATTATACGTAAAGCCTCTCAAAGGTGAAATTCTTACCATTGATACTAACATACAATATTTCCTATAACAATGTTAGTTATTTTATTTCACAGGAAATCATTTGCTAATATTTAAGAGCTATAATAATTTTATAGATATCGGTAGAATAACCATTCAATTTCAGTTCTGATGAAAACTTTTCATGAACAAGGACTATTTACCTGTCTTAATAATGGAATTAGAGTAATAAATCCAGAAAGCGCATGACATGAATGAAGTTTAATAACCATTGTGTCTAGACAAGTCAGTCAGTCAGCTACAACGTAGGACCAGGCACATATATATGCATCGGTTCAAGTTGCCATACCCCATTAACACAACAAGATGGACACCGGATTCATAAAAGTAGTTAATTCAGAGGTGGTAATATATAAAAGAAACATTGCAATAAGGATATAGTACAGTAATAAAGAGTTAGTTCGTAGAAAGGAAGATATGAAGCGGTTTTAACCTCTTAGATTAAGGGAAGACAGAGAGTGTATACACCGACGCCATTGTGATCGATTCTGAGCCATGTCACCAAGAGTCTCCAACCATCGGTTACGATAGTCACGCGGACCCCAACCAAGTAGTCTGCATCTAACAACATGGCTAAGACCAGGAGTTAGTGACTTCAAGCACTGATGCCACATTTTGGTTTGGCCGCCCCTAACTTTCTTCCAACGTTCCCTAACATTAGTCAGCATTGCGCGTCATGGTATTCGGTGTCCAGGCATTCGTAACACGTGGCCCTACCATCTCAATCGATGAAGATTCACAACCTCATCAACTGATTCACCATCATTTCCTAATACCCTGCGTCTAACCTCACTATTACTTACGTGGTGATCCCAGCAGACGCCAGCAATATTTCTGAGGCATCTGTGGTCAAATACTAGTAGCTTACGAGTGTCTTCTACTCTTAATGGCCATGTTTCGTTGCCGTAAATTAAAACATAACGGACTGCCGCGCAGTATACTTGTCCTTTTATTGATAGACGGATATCTCGCCTTCGCCATAGGTGACGTAATTTGGCAAAAGCCAAGCTAGCTTTTCAAATCCGTGCTGAGATTTCGTCAGACACCAACCCATTAGGGCTGATCACACTTCCAAGATAAGTGAAGTTGTCAACGCGTTCGACCACTTCACTTTCTCTATCCATAGTTCAGGTAATGACGCAGGCCAGTGTTGAAGCAACAATTTGCATTTAGAAGGGGAGAAACGCATCCCAAACATTCTCGAATCGTTGATCAGTGTTACCAAAAGACCCTACACTTTAATAGCGTCTTCACCAAACAGGACTATGTCATCTGCGTATTCTAAGTCGATAAGTGGACATCCTGGAAGGAGATCAATACCCGAAAATGTTATTTCCATCAATAGGCCTATGATGAAGTTGAACAAAAATGGAGAAAGTGGACAGCCTTGACAGACACCACTTGAGGTTGCAAAAGCAGATGGTGTTCGCCGTAAGCTCTCACTCGACTGGTAGTGCTCGAGTAGAGAGCCTTCACAAGGTTTATGTGCTTCTGATGTACGCCTTTCAATGACAGACACTGCCACAGAATCTCGCGGTCTACCGAGTCAAATGCTGCTTTTAAGTCAAGAAAGACCACCATTGTCGGACGCAGATAAGTATGTCTATGTTCTAGAACCTGACGAATGGTGAATATGTGGTCGATGCAGCCATGACCGGGTATGAAGCCAGCTTGATTCTCTCGTGTTTGCAGTTCACGAGTTTTAGTTAGGCGTCCGATAATTACTGAGGCTAGTACTTTAGATACTATATTAATCAAACTAATCCCCTTATGGTTATCATAAGATGATTTTGATCCTTTTTTATATATTGGGACGATCAGTGATTGCGATCAGTCAGATAGGACTACATTCAATTCCCAGATTTTAGCTAGAATATTAATCAACCTAATCGCTAAAACTGGACCACCATCCTTAAAGACCTCTGAAGCCAATCATTTTGCATAAGCTGCTCTTCCTCGTTACAGACTAACTATAGCTATTTGAACTTCTGCTGGATTTGGAGGACCTACTTCAATGTCCTATTTACACTGTCTGAGAATGGTGGGTAGTTGTAGAGTAGTTGAAGGTCAACCGAACTGTTCTCTGAAATTTTCCGCTCGTCGTTCCAAACGTCAGGACTGAGAGCAGATGAGAGTATCGTCTTTTTTCGAAATAGTCTGACTTACGCTTGACTTATTAATTCCAGTTTCTTTTATTAGTCTGTAGAGCTGTCTCGTGTTCCCTAAAACTGCCGCCTTTTCCATCTCTTTTGCTTTTGTTGCCCACCACTGCTCACGGTCGTTCCTTAGACTTTTGGTTAACCTAGATCTGATTGGTTGTCGCTCTTCATCGTGTTCAGAGCCTGATGGGATGAGTTTACGAGAATCCATCAGTGCAATAGACCTTGAAGAAATCCATTGGTTCTTTGTAACCCTGTGGTTTAAATCACTGATAGATGTCACTGCTGTCTCCACAGCTGTTTGCATATCTTTCTAAGCAACATCTGGGTCAGCCTCGTTTTCAGAACTACCTAAGTGTGACCTCAGTTGTTCCTGGAATCTACTTTTGGTTTTCTCGCTACTCAATTCAGTTCTAATTGGTCTTTTTACTCAGGGCTTTTTGCGTCCAGTGAGGTTCAAGCAGATGCGTGTCCGTATTAGAAATTAGTCGGAGTCCAAGCAGGTACTCCAGAATGAGCGACAATCTTCTACTGACCCTCTCCAACGATAACTGATGGCAATATGGTCTATTTGAGTCTATCGTTGATTTGGTGTAGGGGGTCGCCATGTTAGACGATGTCTCTTCTTATGCTCAAAATTTGTGTTTGCTAAAAATGAACGATCGTCTGAGCACAGTTGCAGCAGACGATCATTATTATCGGTTCGTTGTGCCAGAATACTAAAATACCCACCCCTGAATGTCTTTCTGTTTGGTTTAAACAACCTATCTGGGCATTAAAGTCACCTGCTACGAGTACTATGTCTGAACGTTTAGCTTTCTGAAGAAGTTCAGATAGCTTTCTGTAAAATTCATCTTTCATTTCATCTGAGCTGCAGTCGGTGGGAGCGTAGGTAGAAACGACAAAAAGGCAATGACGTGCGTCCCTATCCTTCCGAGTTCTTACGGAGCCGTTTAGCCGAACAGCACATAGACGACTGTTGACGGGGATCCACTCTAACAATGCTTGTTCCGCCCTCATGCTTAGTGCTATCCCTACTACTGCCAGTCCACGAGAGCTGGCCGTCGGGTCACCAGATACACGGAGGGTGTATCTCGTTGGCTCTCCGTTTTGCCGAGGTGAGGTCAAGTGAATGACCACAATGGGATCCTGTATGCGTGTTTCAGAAACACAGCATACATCAATGGTACGAGATTCTAGGGTTTTAGCCAAGGAAGCCTGTTGACCGATTTGACATAGGGTTCGTACGTTGAAGGCTCCAATGTGTAGTTTGGAGCGAGGTTTCAGTAGACCTGGGACAGAGTTTTGAGCACTAGAATCGTTGGCTATGGTGACACTTGAGGGGAAAGCTGAAAAAAGAAGTTTAGAGTTGGAAGTTGATGTAGGAGGAATAATAGGAATTGAAGAGGGAGGTTGATTAGGAATACAATGGTCTTGAGTGCTGTTAGATGTATGAGGGAGGTTATTACTTCCTGGTTGCCCACACCGTGGAAGGGGTTTTCTGGAGGTACATGAAAGAAATTGGATTAGAGGTGGTCTTAGTGACCTGGGAGCGTGACCGCAGTGCCCAAGGGACAAGTGCTTGAGGTCGGTCACGCACGACCTTTTTATGGGTAATTTTTGTGTTAGCTCCGTACTTATTGAAACCTTACCGCCGAGGACGGAAATCCATGGGATAAGGCGAGGTATGTATTCTTAGGGTCGACCGTTTCTAACCACACCCCTCTTTGTGGAAAGGCAACATCACTGTTATGCTGGTTGTCTGATGGAAACATCTTACTGCCGTCACAACTCTGTACAGTCAGCAGTACGACTTCGCGTTCGGACATTGGATTTGTTGCTTTTAGTCTTACTGCTCTTCAACCGATCTGTCTGACATGGTAGGACCTTGAGGAACGGTTGTTCCAGCCAGTATAGCTCGGTTGCTTCATCACGACAGGCAAGCCCGACCACCACGTCAAGGTAGCAACAACGGTCGAGGTGTCTAAACATAATGTGGCCTATAAACTAAGGCACTTCATTTTACAGATTATTGTTGAAAAACTCAAGGAAACGTGAATTGGTAGTAATCAACATCTCAGAGTATATGTCTTATGTCAAATTTTCAGATTTCTAACCTTGATTCACAGATAAGAAAAGAACACCTACCTTTATTTTTTTGAAATGACTCTTTATATTTCATTTCATTGGATTTGTGAAATTTCTGAATATTTTTTAGAGCTTCTTTTGCAACTCGACTTGCTTCATCACGCGTATCTTGATCTACCATTGATCGCTTCTCCTTAAAGGAAGAAACCGTAGAGTAGTCTTGTTTATTAATGGATAAGTAATTGCTACTGAAACAAGAACTGGCTAAGACACTTTGAATAAAGTTATCATTTTCAGCATTACTGCTTGTCGCTTTGACTGATTCAGCAAGTTGGTTTCGAGATAAAGAGATATCCATGCCTTCACCAACATCATATCTACACTGTTTTGCTACTAGTTTGATTCTTTTTCCATCCACCCGTATCCCTCTGGTATCAGATTTACGTTTGCGATTTAAACTATGTTTGTTTGAAGTCATTTCTTTAGACTGCTTAGTAACCGATTCAACTGGATTATCTTTGTTTGAACATTCTTCCGCTATACGACGGCTTATTTCTTTAGCAAGTTGACGAAGTTGTTCTGTACGCTTATTTTTCGCATCAGGACTTAACAAAGTGTTGATAAAATTGTCATCCACAGAAACCTTCGATTCTTTTTCACCTTCATCCTCTTCCTTCTCATCATCATCTTCAACATCACTACCACTAATAATCTCTGTATTCACGTGTGATGATTTGCTTTGCAATGGATTATCTTTCAGTTTTTTAGCAAGTATATCAAATCGATTCTCGGTTAATGAATTAGTCAGTGTATGACCCATACCTTCCGATTTCAAGTACAAAGCTGTTTCTGGGATTTGTATATCTGATTCATCTTCAAAAGTTAATAATTCTTGAAGGTCGTTTGTTTTAAAAAATCGCTGCTGACGTGGATTTTTGAGAATTCGATTAGTAAGAAATTGTTTGAATATTTGTCTATTTAAATTAAGAAAATTAACGGAAGAAATCCAGCAACATTACAAATAATTTGTAAATTAATTAATTAGTCAAAACATAACACAAAAAAACTATTGATGAAATACCCAAATGGACTCAGATTACGAGTTAAGGATGCATAAATGACAGACTATGATGAACAATTCATTTAATGTAGTAAAAACGTAGCCATTTTTGTGAAAACAAAACTATGACAAAAAATATCGATTAGCATGACAGTGAATATTTTCCAATAAACACAAAACCTAAAACGTATATATTAGTGTAGACAGAACCTAATGCATGAAAATTTCAAAAATTTCAAGTCCTCACACTAAACACAACAGAATAAGAAACGATCAACAACAATTATAAGATAAGAAACTATAAGGAAGAGAAAGTAGAAAGAAGTTCACCTATATGATCCAAACCAATAATCAGCCATTACATAGACTAATGCGGTAGACTTTCCAAGACTATTCATTTAAATTATACAATATGTAACTATTACAATAAATTAGGGAGTCGTGTTAGACAAATGAAAAATACGATACGACAAGCAGAGATGGATGGTGGCTAGCAGTGGAATCCAAGAAGCATGTTTCGGCCGATTCGCGACTCGTTAGCTGGATGTACCTGCTGGTGTCTATCAGGACTAAGTAGCTAAGTGGATAACGCGACGGCGTTTGAAGTGAACGGTACAAGTTTCGAGTCCTGGAGTAAACATCGACTCTGGGATGCAGGTACATTCAACTAGCGAGTCCCGGATTCCACTGCGAGCAACTATCCCTTTCTACTTATAATGCTTGTGACTGAAGGCAATATCGAGGCAATCCGCACAGGATGCACATATGCCAATAAGAGGCTGATCCAATCGCAGTCCTAAACATCAATAGGAAGGTCCAAATAATCAACACAAAAAATGAATCATGATACAAGCTTGAAGTGAATATGTAACTTTATCACATACTTTTAGACATCTCTGTCAACAGAAATTTTACTGGATATTAAAAGCACAACAGAGTATACTGTAAAGCATAATATGTTTTTAAATATAACAAGTAATCGGTTTTAACTTTTAATAATCGTAAAATTGCAAAGCTATCGAAATAATTATATGGAATTAAAGCTTTTCTGATAATGTTTAAAACTAATAACTATCCAGCTTTAAATATGTAGTTTTGTCTACTAAACCAAAAACAACATACACCTCTGCTATACAAGTACTCGGAATAGCCATAAGGTCGTAGCTGAACATAGTTGACAAGAAACATTGGACCCAGGTTTCATGCCGTTTGGTACTTGTCAGCAAGGTGCTCCCTGGAATATTAAATCCCATATCACCCAGCTTCACAGTAACAGATGTTATGTATATAAAATTGATTGATCACTGGGTGGTGATCAATGTTACTTATGTCAGATCCTTCTTAATGTGTATTCTATCTCAAAGTTGCAATGTGACCACTAACCTTTACGACACAAAATCTCGCGCACCAAGTGGTTGGAGGTAGTATTGAGGGAACTGAAGCTATAACTAATGGGCTGTCCAATGCAAGCACAATCAAAAACGATAACTCAACGTTAAACTTACGATGATAAACTTAAAATATTATTTTACATACTTCAACATAACAGTATGATAGGAGTTACCTATGATATATTTTTTCTTCAATAGTACCGCTTGTTAATAAACGATAAATAACAACATCTCTTGATTGTCCGATACGCCATGCTCTTTCACGAGCTTGTAGATCAGTAGTAGGATTCCAATCTGGGTCATAGATAAGTACTCGATTAGCTGAAGTTAAATTTACACCTAAACCGCCAACACGTGTAGTTAATAAAAATAGAAATATGTCTAACTGATCTGATGTCCTATCTATTTTCTCACTATCCGATGTTGAACGATAATTGAAACGTCGAATGAGTTCATGACGTTGGCTAACAGGAGTTGTTCCATCCATTCTAAGATAAGAAAACTTCATCAACTGTACTAAACGTTCAAGTAATGTAAGCATCTGATCAAAAAACAAGGTATAGGCGAGAAAATGTACTTTAGATGACTGATAAAAAGCATGCTGAAAAATGAAACTTATGAATAGAAACAAAAACAAATCATCAATTATATACGAGACAGAAAACCAATAAGACAGACATATTGTATAGGGCAAATGTGAATTAAATCTACATTCCCAGCTTTTCCGAAAAATATACGAAGTGTAAGAAAATTATATCTACAATTCATTCGGACTTTTGTAAGCAAGTATTATTGGATTGACAAACAATGCCTAACTAGAATGAAGGAATTTAGATGATTTCCAAGATTTAGAATAGGAGGAAAGGTTGAATAAATTTAACTTACAGTTTTTACTATGTTTATCGAAAAGAGACTCAGCAATACAAAGGGTACAGACGAACTGTTTATTAAATCGAATGAGACAACATCGATAAAAAAAAGTCGGTCTATTTCAATCATGAATTCACTGTTATAATTTTTAGTAAAAATCCAGATCATATCTACCAATACACGAAAAAACCAAGAAAAATTGACTTGGAGCGTTAAGATTCCCTGTTAGAAACTAAGAATCACTTGGTTTGGTTGATTGAATTTTCAAGCCAAATAGAGACTGTTGGTGTTATTGTTTAATATTTAGGGTGACTGAATAGAGATTTCGTAGAAACTTAGATGAACATATAGCATTTAATAATCATCAATTAAACGGATTATGTATGTTTTCATCAACAAACTGTGTTGATATTTAGTAAACATTTTCAATTTGCTGATTGTCAAACACTAAAACTGACAGATGAACTAAATTTAATGTGATTCAAATGCGATTATTATTCTACATCTGCCAAGAATTCATTCAAATTCAAGTAAATTGAACAGAATAATCTAATATACAAGAGACCAGACTATTCTCATATTCATTAGATGATAAGTAACACTTCAGTAAAAACAATATGGATAAGTTTGATCCCAAATGACGTGCGATTTATTTCAAATTTATTGATTACTTGGGGAAAATTTGATAGTGGCTATTAATAAAATGCAGGACCCGCATTTCGTTCTATTTGGGACCCGTCAGCTGGATAATTATTGTTTAATATATATGAATATCACATTAAATGTATGCTGTTGTCAAGTTTACTTTTTAAAAGAAAACCAACTTACACGACGACTTTGTGAAAACAGTAGAACTTTATGTCCTTGATCATACCAGTTTTTAAGAAGTGAAGCAACAACTAACATTTTACTAGATCTACGTGGGCAACCAAATCTTGACCATGAATAAGATAAGCATACATTTTCAATACCTTGTTTATCAGACTCAAACTCTTCATTTAGAAAACAACTATCTCTTGGACCACCTGTAGCTAAATCTGGATGGTTGCATAAATTTCTTAATAATATTAAAGAAGGAAAAATCTAAAAATGAAAAAGTAAAAAATAAACGTATATTAGAGATTAAATATAAAAAGGATTGGTTCAGAGAAAAGTTCTCTTTCCGGCAAATTCATTTTCAAAGCAGTACAATAGCAAATATATATACCTATTTTTTTCAAAATGATAATAATTACAATAATAGTGATAATGAAATTCTGCTAAACGTGGTAACAGTGAAGTAGAATAAATAAGAGCATAAAAATGTTCTTTTAACTAAAGAAATTAATAATAATTTTAAATCACTTTTGTATTTGTTGCTTGAATCTTCCGATTGATGTTTAGGACTGTAATAGGATGATTCAAACAAACAATACAAAATGAATTTACACTTCACTCCATTGCAAAAACTAGTGGCTATCAGGATTATGTACCTAAGTGGATAACGCGAAGGCGTTTGGAGCGAACTGTACAGGTTTCGAGTCCTGGAGTGAACATTAACTCCGAAATGCAGGTACGTCCAGTAGACGAATCCCAAATAAGGTGAAACGCGCGGGAAGCACCACTTCTCTGAAGATTGTGTATATGTCCTGAATTGATGAGTGGTTGCTAAGATGTCACCTAAGGCCAATGTATCCTGATGATCATTTTTGATCCTTTAGTATAGTTATGTATTTGAAGGGTTACTATGTCTGAAATAGATTTATCTTAAGTAAGCAGTGGTACGATCGCGGAAATATTTACAAATTCGAAATTCCCTGCATTTTCTGCCTATATTCTTTAACAAGTCGTTGTCATATCAAACATTCAAGTTGATCATCTGCATTTTATTACATCACATTACATTAGGTATTAATAAGGTATTTGGCACGATGAACCATTGAATATTGATGGTGATATTTCTGGGCGATTACATTTAACCGGATAGAGACAGGTGTGAAAACTGGACACTGCAAAGTTGCGCAATGACTGAATAGTTACAATCCTTAAAACCGTATAAAAAATATGACGAGAACGAAAATACATTCTTAAGAATAAGAATAACCAGGCTGGTTAATAATGTTTAATTGTCAGAATTTTGAAAGTGAGCTGAACAACTACGATTACATTTAAGTTGTTTTTTAAGGGTTTCAATCAGTTAGTCATCTACAACGTAGGACCAAGCACATAAATGCATCGGTCCAAGTTGCCATAATTTGTTAGCACAACAAGATGAATACCAAATCCATAGAAGTAGTTACTTCAATTGTAGTAATATACATATATATATATATAAGATTGCATATAAAAGAGGAAGAAAGGTATAAAGTAATTTGAATCTCATAGTTTAAGGTGTATATACCTACGCCATTGTGATCGATTCTGAGCCATGTCACGCAGAATCTCCAACCACTGGTTACGATAGTCGCGCGGACCCCAACCAAGTAGTCTGAATCTACCAACACGTCTAAGGGTTTCCAATCATATAATTAAAAGTATCCAAATGACTGCTTTCTCTTTCTTTAAACTAATCGGTCAGTAACCTAATGCATCAAATATATTTTAATCTAATCCTCTAAAGTCTTTTCTCCAATCCACTTCCACTTCACATCATAGTACACATCAGTGTTGGTGATCGATAAACATATTTAACAAGCTCATTATCCATCTCAGTATATACTAAGTTTACAACGTAATCGACCATTTTAATTTCAAATAGCCACCATATCGGCATTCCTTTAAAGATAACATCCTATTTTTGGAGAGTAGCATATAAGTACCGATAACCTGCTTTTGAATAACGCAGAAACTCCTACAATACAGCAAATATCCAAGTTCCTAAACATTTAAAAAGCAGCACCAGAAAAAACCAAGCCAACAACAAAAAGCAGAATATATGTAAAAAAAAGATCTAAAACAACACAACGAAATTAATAAATCTATATACTTTTTTAATAATTTTTTTAAAATATAATGATTACAGATAGCAACACTAAAGTTAATAGCTTACGTTGCCTTTTCCATTTAGTAAATCTTTACATACTTGAGACTCTAAGTATTCTCGATAGAGTTTTCGCTGATAATCAGTCAGTCGGCAAAACAAAACCTGGACAAAAAAAGACTGAGTGAAAAAAGGTTGTGGGAAATTTTAAGTGATTTAAGTATGCCGTCATTAGTGGAATTTAGGACATATGATAACAGAGGCTACACAAATGGAATCCTGTACATTTACAACAATACCATAAAATTATTTCCATCATAACCTATCATCAGTTAAATAACTTTCGATAATTTAGTTGGATCAAAACAGTTGTTGATGAAGAATTTTTTTAACAAGTATTAATTGATCATATAAAATAACCAGTCTTTAAATCTTTGGTGATAATTATACAAAAGTCACACTAGATCTATGGATTCTGATAAGTATTAATATTTATAACCGGAATTATAGATGAGGTATGTAATATTCAACAATAAAATAAATCAGCAACTCGTAAAAGTTTCGTGCACGAGGATGTAAACTACGACAATTGATTTAGTGCTAATTGTACTGAACGTTTGTTTGAATCTTGTTAAGCGGAACAGATTTATATTAACTAGTAGGTTGCTGGTTGAAATTGGAGTGATTAGTCCTACTAACCATAACTCATCTTCGAGTAAATAACTGAACAAAATTTAAAAACTCGTTTCACGATTATGAACATATACCGAAAATAGTCTGACCGATATCAGTCCTGAACATCAATCGGAAAGTCTAAACAATCAATATATATAAGGATTAAAATTAAAATTCACTCCACTGCAAAAGCCAGGGGCTATCTGAACTCAATAGCTAAGTGAATAACACGACGGCGTTTGAAGCAGAAGGTACTGGGTTGGATTAACTAACCATCAACTTTGAGATGCAGGTATATAAAGCTGACTAGTCCTAAATGGAATGAAACGCGCGTCCTGGATTACATTGCTAGCCATTATTGATCTCTGCTTATTCTAAATTCTTTCTCCACAAAATCTATACCTTTCAGAAGTGGAAAGTCCCGTGACCATAATTTTCATATCATAACTAATTCCTTGGAATGAACAAAACTTAGGTTATTAAATGGGAACTTGTATGTATCGGTGTAACAAATACAAGAATTGGGAAAAAAGTGACTAGTCAGTACCCAATATGGCAATATTTAGAACTTACTTGTTCTGATTTAGCTGGCAGTTGAATTTGTACATCAGCTTTAAGTCTTCGAATGAGATAGGGTTTTAAAAGATCTTGTAAAGTACATGCACATTGATAAGCTGTTTCCACCTTTACAGATTAAACAAGAAATAACACCAAAAGAAAGCGTTGAAAAGGATATTGTGAACATTGATGAAAGAGTTTAATGAGACGTGTGGTTACCTCAGACCTATAAGGGAAAACTAAATATATTATAAAACAGATTATTACGCACTTAGTTTGAATAAAACTAATGAATCTCAGTAACTGTTGAAATTTTATATCAAATAATCCAGTTATCAGAAACAATAAACTCAATTAACATAAGATGCTTACCTGAAGTGGTGAAGCGGTAGCATAACCTCCTTGAGTAATTGGTATAGAAAATTGTTGCATAAATTCTGGCAAAGGTCCTAATCGTCCAGGACACACAAAATCAAAAAGTGACCATAATTCACGTAGATTATTTTGAATTGGACTACCAGAAAGAATCAAACGATGAGGAGTGGAAAACTATAAAAATTTATGGGATTTGTATCAGTTGTTTTTGGAGGATGTAAGAACAATATACTTACATGTTTAACAGCTAATGTAGCCTCAGCTTCTGGATTTTTTATTTTATGCCCTTCATCCAGTATAACATACGACCAATTTCGAGATGTTAGCATATCACGATAAGTCACCAAAGTTGAATACGTGGTTAGAAGAACACTTCCTGGATTATTAGTTATCATTTGTATAAGTTTATTCTAAAATGAAAATATAAACGATAACATAAATCCAGATTGATAAACATAGCTTTAAAATAGTCATTTGAATATGACAAATCATTCATACAAAAACACAAGTTCATACAATCCGCCATGAGCCACAACTCTGTTGTGTGAAGATTAGTAATACAATCGGAATGTTGCAAGATTTTAAACTGCCATTAAGTGATTAAAAGTTAAGTGCTTTACCCATTAAGCAACTGTTGTACAACTTGGTTGCTAAGAAAGCATAAGAGTTATTCACTCAAATTAGGACATAAAATTAGTGGTAACGTGACAAGTTCATTTTTCTATTTTTTTTTGTGATGTTATGTATAATAATCATACACAATGTTATGTTAACCAATGTACTTTGAAAAGTATCATATTTAGCTATCCTTTACCACCCCTATATCAGAGAATTTAATGCCACTCAAAATATCCATTCAAATGTTTTGAAATCACGTTAAACCGTTCAGTACACCCATGTATTTTCAAAGTGTCGGTTATCTATATTTAAGTATGAATACGCTACAGAGACCATTTTACTTTTCCATAACTGTAGTTGTAATAAACACATTTTTGGAAAATTCTTCGTTTATTTCCCTTTCCCTTTCAATACTTCGTATTATGTGATGTAATTAAATAACCACATCTGTTAACGAGTAATATTTCTCGTTCCATGGCTTTTGAAATGATATTTTATCACTTAATGATTTCAAACACAACTCTCTAGCATGATTTAATTATTTTGAATCGACTCCCAGTTACGAATATAAGCACGACCGTAAGGCTACGAAATTGGAATCATAAAAAATAACTTTTAATATTTAGGGTTTGAGTACTTTAAACTTTAAGCTAAAAACGAGTGCAGTGTAAAATATACAAAAGTGTATAAGGTAGGGTATAAATTGAATATACTTTTTATTTTGAGGTTTTACCACATACAAATTATATCAAGTTACATTGAGTTCACTTACTGGCTTTCCATAGCCGGATCCAGTCGAATGCAATATGGCCACACGAATCGGAGGCCACCATGAATGAAGTTCTGACATCCACTGGTTTAATACAGTAGCTGGACAAACAATTAAGGTCGGACCTAATCCTAAAAATCTTTATATTATGGTAAAAGATGAAGAAGGTAACCCGATTAAAATACCCTGTAAAAAATATCTAACTTATAATCATTGTACAATGAAGATCAATATATTTATTTTCCAATATTCTTACTTATTTATTTTGGATTATTAAATCACAATCATATAATATTATATGTCCTACTAACTCACTATATGCTTGTTTGGATTATGATATATATTTTTACTTTCAATGAACACGATGAAAACACTTATTTTGTAAATCAGACGGTGGATAGCATTAACTACTTACAACTGTTCTGTTTTTTGAATTACCACAAAAGTTTTCTCATTTTTGTGAATTAAATTGACATTATAAGGGAGGTATACTACTCATCTTAACAAAATGATATTTAAGTGGAATTTACTCAAGGTTGTTCATACCTCTATTAAGAGTTTATAAACTAACAGTGGACTGACGATGGATTACTGATTAAAGCACTCAACTCAACTGAAACACTTACATCAGTACGAGCAGCAGATTAATATTACCAAACCTTACACAACTAACGTCTGGCTAGAAGGCGATTGCATAAACTTATTGCTTAATAAATGAGTTAATGATATGCATCAACAGTGTACAATTTTTTGTGAGTCAAAAAAGAAAATAGAATTATGTAAAACCTCTTCAAATCGTTATTGTATGCTTGCTGAAGATCATTTTTTCTAATAAATAGTGAAATATTTCATTGATAAATTTGAATTAAATATCACAGTGTGCTATTTCATGATTCGATTCTTTTATGTTACAGAATGATATGTATAAAAATATAACCTGTAATTGCCGAATCGTTAGTGTCGTAGTGATTATAGCAGTTAATTTCTGTTCTTCAGATACACCTACAGTGATCCATAGGTGAAAAACAAATTTAGTAAAGACTGAATAAACTAAGAGAAGAATACCAGAACTAAGGTTATATAAATATTGTTATAGTAGGTAAAAAAAATACTCCACACTGAGCACACTGATGTACATGATAAGTCTGAAAGAAATTAAAAGCTCACGATAATATTTCTAAAATTCATATTGCTTAATATTGTATTGATAAGTTCATACACAATAACATGAAAACACATTTCCATCGAGAAAATTAAGTAACGTGATCTATACAGTTGATATAGGTAAACTATGTTACCACTGGAGATACAATATTACCTAAAGTCCATAAATAGTAAGACAAGAATGATGAGGTTTAGGAATTTTCCGGTAACAACACAACCAATAAGTGTATTACATTCTAAGGAGAATAATGTAATTTGACTGGAAAACTATATTCAGTTTTCTCCCCTACAAAATACCAGAAAATTTCACACGCAACAGATGTATGAAAGCTGAACAAGTATCATTGAAGAAGAAAAGAAAATCCTTTTATTTAAATAAATGTTTTCATTTTTAGACGCTCATTTCACCGTAACTGATACTTTACATTATCGACAGTGTTTTATGGAAATGTATTCAGTGAAATTAAAACTGACCATATAAAAGATTCTCTTCAAGTTCTACAACCATATATATATATATATATATATATATATATATATATATATATATATATATATATATATATATATATATATATATATATTTCAACAAGTTATCTGTTTTTGTCTATTAATCGCATAACCTATTCAGGCGCGTTTATGAAAAGTTCACGACCTTTCACCATACAGGATAAAAGAAGGTACAATCAGAGACATCGTCGTGGCTGGCGATATGCAATAAAAAGAATGAACATTATTCAGATATCGATCCCTGAACTGCTGAAGTCTAACTAGCTATCACTCAATATTTATTGTCAGGATCATTTAGGAAATAAGAAAAGGAAACTTGTTGAAATACATTGTGCTGAGAATACTGTATTGTACCGAAAATATGATATTGAATAAAGCCATCAATAATAACAATAATAATAATAATGATAATACCAATAATAATGATAATAATAATGACAATAATAACAATAACAATGATAATAATAATAATAACCATAATAATAATAACAATAATAGGTATATAGTCGTAGAACACGAAGGGAATCTATTAAGAAAACATATTCTCCATTCATATATCTATGTTTTAATATGATGAGAATCTTTTTAGCGAATATAAAAGATTTGGAAAAAAAATAGTCGACCAATTATCTAATTAGAAACTCAAATGTTATAGCCACGATATTCTTCTCATATACACATAGAACACATCTGTATACAACCTATAAAACTTGTTTTATATAATCAGCATTAACTTATACATTTTGTGTAGGGAAGCTGCTAATAATACTATTCATTTGCATAAGCTGAAATATTTATGGCACAGTTTGAACTTTCAGCTTAATAATTGAAAAGTGTTTCAACCAATAAACCACCATTACACAAGACATTATATTTGAAAAATAATCTCAGAGACTGAAATTTAAATAATTCCAACGTTCCATCTAACAAACTTGTCTGGACTTCTTCAGTAAAATAATCAAAATCTTTGATAATTTTGACTATGATTATTACCCTTAAAAAGTCCAGACAAGTTTGTTAGACGAAATGTTGGAATTATTTCAATTTCTGAGATTATTTCAAACATAACTTTCACATATAGTGTCTTTTACATGGGCGGTACCCAATTTGTGTCAAACAATTCGTTCTAATATTGACGAATATTCGTATACACCATTTCACAAGTTTGTGTTAAGAATAGAGTATGATGGTCATAGATTTCATGGTTAAAAAAAGTTTATATTATGCTTGAGTTGTACTACTAACATGTAAAGTTATTCATTTTTGCATTGGTTGTTTGAATCTTTCCACTGATTGCAAGTGATCAGTCTACTTTTGGCATATGTGCATCCTGTGTTTATTGCCCCGATATGGCCAGTAGATCAAAATAGAATGGAACGCGTGTCCTGTATTTCACTGTTAGCCATTATCCATCTCAGCTCATGTACAGTATTTGTTTTTGGTCAATACACATACTATCATCTAATAGATTAGTGAAAAAAGGAAGGACGAATATACTGAAAATCGACTAGTAGGAACTCACTCTTGCTGATATTCCGAAGTTAGATTACGAGTAGATAGATATAAACGATACGATCTATCTTCTATGTTCGAATAATGCAATCCAGCTAGTAAGGCAATAATCTTGAAAATAATGAAAATGAGTCAAAATTAATCTAATTCAAGTTCACCCTGAATAAAATATCAACTTCGTTATAAATTAAGCAAATATCAATGTCGATAAAAACCATACTGCTCTACTAATACTACCATTTCGCACTAGAATCACATATCAACCCATAATGAATTTTATGTCAAAAGTAAAGCAGATCATATAGTGATTCAGACCTTTAAACAAAAAAAATGGATAGTATTCAGTAAAATATTGTTAATAGTTGTTAATGAACGCACTTAAGATTTGAACATGGGATTGAATTCTCTCCAGCGATTAATATATACCATAAAATTTGTATGCAAATAAAAAACCCTTAGTAAATGAAACCATAGAGCACATTCTGATGTTTTAATATCTTAATCTAATTAATCGAATATCAAATGATGGGTAGCAGATTCAAATCTACGGAATTAAATTCAGCGACAGCAATATAGTGGTATCTCACTTCTATATAATAAATTTCGGTTATTATTAAATGAACCTATACGTAACTAGTCACTAAATAATACCTATAAAAACTGGTACGACCAAAAGAGATAAATAGACAAAACCACCAAAGCAAACAATGAAAAATAATTTGTACACTAAATTCAGAAGCTAACCTGTATGGTTTTTCCCAGACCCATCTCATCTCCAATAATACCACCATATCCCTTTTGATGAAGATCCCATAACCATTTGACACCTTTTCGTTGATAATCAAATAATCGACACCAAACAGAACCCGGGACACAAAATCCACCATCTAGTTTTTCATCAGAAGGATTACTAGAAGGTACCTAAAATGAATTCATCTTTTTCTTAAGAAATTCGAGAACAATAGTAAGACGTACAGTATAGTAAATCTGATTAAAGTTATGCATTAGTTAAAATGAAAACTAGTTCAACGAAAAAAAGAACAGAAATATTGGTATTTGTAGAAGTAAACAACAGAAACGTTCAGTTCCAGATATATAGATTTTTTACATGACTTCAAACCATACTGTTTGTGTGGAGGATAGTGTATTAAGACCTAGTTCCTTAAATCAAAATACATGGGGTGGGCTTTGGCCCCATGGCCTAACAGTTAGGAGACCAATGTTGTAATGTATTATCTAACTCTCCATATAAGTTATCAATGGTTCCAAGTATGCATCATCATTTGAAGGGAGGAATACACTCACATAAATAAGCAAAGATGATAGTACTACAAGTTCAAACAAATCCACCCAAATTGAAATAAGCTATACTAAATCGCATAGAAATATGTGAAAGCTAAAAACTTAATAACTATAACAGCTTCCAAATTGACTATCATAACAAATTCGTAATTCAAATACAACACCGGAATGAATAGATATAGAAAAAGCGTGCGACCACTTATACGACCATGATATTAATGACTTGTTATCGTACATAAACAACAAATGAATACTTATTACATAAAATCCCACAAACAAAAACACTTTAACAGTCTCATGAAACCAGTTACTCATAATCACAATGACATTAGTAATAATAATAACAGTAATCCGAAAATGCAGACATAGAATTTTAGGACTATCATCAAACAATGCTTTTCATCTTCAAAAGAATACAAACCTTAGTCACAGGAACACAAGTTACTATCTCGAGATCTATAAAACACTTCTAATTACAACTTTCACTTCAGATTATCAGTAAAATATAACTACTCAACATTCTTGAAGTAGAGTAATCCTAATTTAAATATAACCACTAATCATTAGTAAACATTACGTGGGGGAAATTCTTCCATTGTACAGTAACTTCTCGAAGAACAAAAAATCTTAGAATATTCACCATCCATTTAGTAATTACTTACATAACTGACTGATGGTCTGATAACATAATAAAAACATCATGAGGTAATATGAACTCATTAAAAATGTATACAAAAGATACTAACCTCATGTTCTCTAGCTAATTGCTCCTCTAATAATTCAGTACGTCTTTGACGTCTCAATCGTTCCTGAAACGCATTTATATCAGCATCATCATTATGTTTAGATTTAGACAGCTTTTTCGGTTCCACAGCATTGTTTTCACAACGTTTTACTTTATATAACTTTGTACTGAGATGTTTTATAGGAGAATTAAAGTCATCTGCGGACAGTGGTTTCACGATATTCACACTTAGCAAATCTTCATCTGGTTCTAGTATTAAATTACGAAGGTAAAACGGGTAACTCTAAATGACGAAGATTAGTAGCGCATAATAACGATACAACAACTACAAAAACAAAATAATCCGATTTCAAAAACTAGTCCTGCAATTTGGTAGTAGAGAAATGTATCAGTCTAAGCAGATCAGTGTTAAAAAAAGTCTAATCTACAAGTACATTTAAATATCCAGCCAAAATGTAATATGTATTGCCAAAGTGTAGTTATTAACTAGACTACTATTAGTAATTATAGCGAACCCTTACAATCTAACTTTCAAGTATCTGTCATTTGCACTGTAAACTCTTATGACCGTATAATATTAAATTTCACAGCAAAAAGAGCCATTCGGACAGAATTCTACTCGATAGTTGTCTATTCAGTATTCTATAGAAGGGAACCCAAAGAATTCAGGAGAATACGAATATACACGTTGCCGTTTTTGTTGTCTTTATGTACGGAGTGTAAAACACTGAATTTTCTCTTCTGAAATGCAAGGCGCCACCATGTATTTACTATGGTAGGGAAATTTAAGTCAGAGATACTATTCTAGGCAGAAAAAATACAACTGATTTGAACACTTCAATATAAAGATAAGTTGTTTTTTCTCTATTGAAAAGAATCATATGTAATGTGGAAAAATTACCATAACTATACATTCAAAATAATCAAAATGAACATGCTTTGACTACATGTCTTGGTATATATTCGTATTTTGTAGTGTAAGATGCAGTTACTCGAAGAGCGTGCGATTACTTTCTAGTGACAAAAACTTGAATAAAATACTCACTTGAAACGTTGCCATCTGAAATAAAGTTGGCCTTCTCCAAAGAAGACAGTTTACTCAACAGAGCGGATTTTCTAGATAATAAAGTGTCAATAAGCTTCATCTACAAAAACAATAAACACTTTACGGAGAGTGGATCTTGCCTTTGTTTCTATCTCCAACTCTAAAGAACGTATTTTCCTATTTTCCAAACTGCTATTAGACACTTCAATAGACACCTGACCGAGCAGTGTATCAAGTGATAGTTCCATTTTTTCCAGTTCATGTTGAGCAGACCTGTGAGATGACAGATAAACAATATTAACATACATTATATCATCGTCTAGAGTAGAAAGTCTTTCTCTTGTCGCACTGATCTGAAGGCTGTTATTTCTCTTGAAAGTATTTTTAGCTTGCTCAATAACACCTTCATAGAAAAATAAAACAAGAATATGAACATACTTGTTTCAAATTCTAAGTGATCATATGCGACGATACGTTGAATTGAATTTACATCTTGATTCTCAGCTTTTTTTATTACATCCTTATTAATTGAGAATCTCATAGGATTATTCATACACTTTTTTGAGTTACTAGTTGATGAGCTGGGGTACGGATCTAAAGTACCCATGATCAAGGATCTAATGAAATATAAAGTAGATGTAAAATAAAACCGAATATCGACAGTATTACAAAGTGAAAAAAACCACTAGTATTTGCAATTAGTCAGTGTTAAATGAGAAAACACTATACATTTTAGTCTTTTGAGATATAAGATGCTAAATGTAACTATTTATCTAATTAACAAATGACAACGAAGGTGATAAGAGGCATATTTTAGATGCCCTCTGATATATCCTAAACATCCAGACCGAAATAGATTTAGAAAATCTGAACACGTGACCCGACGATTATAGCATTGAATTTTACGAACGACTATTAATTTACTAGAAAAATATTTAGCCAATAAATAGAACATAGTTGTTTAGGAAATCGAAAAATAGGATGGAACTTTTTTTCGAATATTTCTTAGTGGAGTTTGCCGCTTTTAAATGCTGTTCGAAACCGTTCACCTATTCTCTGTACATCAATACTACTGTCTTAGCAGTAGACCCTAATCTCCCAAGTTTGGGGAAACCTCCCAAGCCAAACGACCTTCAGCAAAGTTTAGAGAAACGTTTGGGGAAATCCCCGAAGCCAAATGACCGTCACCAAGGTTAAAAGGAAATTTTGGGGAAATATTGGGGTTTCGGTGCCATTTCTCCAAAATTTCCCCAAGCTTCTTTGGCGGCTTCCTCAAATTTCTGCCAAAATCAAGACACCGTTATATAATGATGTCAGAAAAGTTATTTTATACACTTAACGCAAAAACAATGTATCCACATCAAAGATTAAGTTTCGATAAATTTATGCATTCATCTACGGTCGTTTAGTGAAAATCAACATAGATCCTAACTCAAACGTGCGTTTATCCAACTCACCATACCACATTAGCACAACGGGATAAGACTAACAAGGCGAGTAATAAAAGAGTTGAGGCAATGTATCAGTGACGATAATGAGACTGAACACCTTTATATAAAGATGTATTGCTTCTGTATACATAAAGTAATTTGATAAGTTGAGGACTCATTTTTACAGAAAAATGATAACCCAGGGTCAAATATAGGGTATTGATCTGATTTCTTTCATATAAAATAGATCTGACGACTTAGCCCTATGCCTCCCCTGTGTAACAACCCAATTGAAAAACCCGCCAGTATTTCAGTCTTCAGTAACTTGGATAGTAGGTTAGTGAACCTATGTTGATCCTGAAAGATTGCCTTCCAATGAAGGTTCAACTCGTCCTCGAAATTTTTCATTGATGGGGCTGATATCAATTGTTCGGGTAAGGCGTTTCAGTCATTAACTACTGGATGAGAAAAACGGGAACCCCCCGTTAAGCTTATTAGATCGCGGTTTGTGAACCTTCTTGCTATGATCTTGGACATTTTTAGTGCTGTAGGGAACAATAAGATAAGACATACTGACACCCAAATCATAATAAAAGATACGAAATGCTAGTATAAGATCACCTCGCGTCCCACTATACGACAAGGGGGAAAGATTTATGCGCTTTGAAAGCTCATCATACAATGTGATCACTATTCGCTAGTGGGGAAAGGTGCTGAATGTCGATGGCATCCTCACAGTAGTGTGTGGGGACAAAGTCCAGCAATGGCGGGTCATGTTTCAAGTCAATATGTGTAAGTTTTGCGATGCATTGTACAAGTGCACAATGGATAATGGTTGATAGAAAGTCGCTATCGAAAACCCAACCGGAAGCTGTTAACTCTATTCAGTTGATATGCGGTGCGTTGAAGTCTCTAATAATGACACAACATTCTACTTTACTCCAAGAATAAATGTGTCTAAAAATAAAGTCGTCAGCAAAACAACACGGACTACGGCATATTTCCCCAGTAGTCACTAACCCGTTTCTAGACTTCATTGTACAACATCCTACCTCACATGTACCACTTTCAGAGCCTCTAATACGACTGAATAAATACGAAAATGATCCCTAACGTATAACATTATGCCTCCTCCAATGCGACTTAAAACTAACCCTTCTAACACAAATCTAGCCTATAATGATGGGAGAACAGTATATATCTACGGTGAGCCAATTTTTTGCGACAACGATTATATCGGGAATTAACTCTTCTACCATCAAACTTTATTTCGAAGACCATGGGCGTCCGTGTAGCATATATGGTCCGGCAACATGCAACAGAAAATTAGGTAACCAAAAATAAGTCTTTAATCAGATTCACATAATAAAGGCTCAAACGGGGAAGACTGAAGAACAAAATACATGGTTAAACGAAATCGGAACAAGGGTTAAAATGCACAAAAGGGGAGAAGGAACAAATAAATGACAATACTGTTCAATAAAGAAGCTGCAGAGGGATTTTCACTGTTCTCTTTCCGTTACACCGGCCCCCAAAATCCCTCAAACTACGCAAAGACACCTTAGAATACATTTCTGCCATGGCTTTCCTTAATAACTGCTATATATCAATGGGAAGCATAGGACTTACAACAGTACGCCTGTACATCCATAAACCTACAATCTACAATTACTCGGCTCCCTCTAAAAGGCAGAGCTTTTGCACATCTCTTCTTAATACACCTTCTCTCATTAGCACCATTACTGTTCTTACTAACCCACCTCTATCTGTCTCGTACTTATCAACCCGTCCCATTGGCCATGAGCTCCGAGTAGTTGTATCGTTAGCCACTAGAACTACATCACCTTCTTTTAAGTTTCTGTGTTTGGAAAACCATTTCTGCATCACCTGCAGTAAAGGAATGTACTCTTTTATCCATCGCCGCCAGAAGGTATTGGCTAAACAATTAACCTGTCTCCATCGCTTTGAATACCTATCCGCAATATTACACTCCATTCCTAAACCATCACAGTCTCTTAGTAATAACAAAGTGTTTGGCGTGAGCGCCAAATCATCCTTTTCACCTAATGTCACAGGAACGATTGGGCGGTTGTTTAAAATTCGTTTTATCTCCACAAAGTAAGCTTTTAAAATATCATCGCGTAAGATTTGCCCGTTGGAAATAGATAGTAAGATCCTCCGAACAGACCTTATTAATCTCTCCTAAACTCCGCCTCGATGGCTAGCTAGTGGGGGGTTGAAATGCCAGCGTATACCCTTCGATGCTGTTAAGTCGTTTATTCTATGCTTGTCCCACACACTCATATTAGCTCGTAATTCGGAAGTAGCCCCGACAAAGTTAGTTCCATTGTCGATATAGATTTCCTTAGGAGTTCCTCTCCTTTCTATGAAACGTATTAAAGCCATTATAAAAGCATCAGTACTCAAATTGAAAGCTAATTCCAAATGTACGTGTTTGGAGACGCGTGAATAGGCATCCATATCTTTTTTCCTCACTTCTTCCCCGACGAACTATAAAAGGCCCAAAATAGTCTATCCCGACGGAGGAGAAGCAAAACCAGCCTTGCTACACTCGACACTTGGAGAGAGGTGCCATCATCTGTTGGCCTAATGTGGCTTTCGCGCGTATACACCTCACACATCCACCTATCACTTGTTTAACTGCACTGGTTTCTTTAACAATCCAATAATTTCGTCGTATGGTAGCTAACACTTGTGATGTCCCGGTGTGGCCTTCTAGATAGTGGTGGTGTCTAATAATAAGTTCTGTCACGAAGTGATGACTGGGTAAAATTACCGGAAGTCTGACTGAGAGTGGATAACCCGAGCAATTTAATCATCCGCCGACACAAAGCAACCCATCGATTAGCGTAGGTGAAAGATTTTTTAGCTCTTTCATACCAGTTGCGCTTACGCCATTGCATCGATACACTTTTACTGCTTCCCCATGCACTTACTTTTGCACTAGGGCTAATACCTTGTGTTTAGCTTCATCCAATTCATCAACTGACAGATAGCCCACATTTAGGGACCTGTCATCGTGATGAGAGTACATGATGGTTATATAGGTCACGTATCTTCTGAGCCATGCTACCGCTTTAATCAGCTTTATCCAATTTGAGTGATATAGCAGAATTGAACTTAAGCTATGTTTTAGCGCAACTGCGTTGGTCGTGTGACATCTTTTAAATTCAATATTTTCCGGGGGATTTTCGCACATAAGCGTCAGTGTTCCTACAGACTCCCTCTTCTTTAAGAAGGAAGGACCCTCAATTCAGTTCTTTAAATCTAGCTCCTTCCGTATACCTCGTGATGTCCAGTCAGCAGGATTTTCATTGCATTCAACAAGCCCCCACTGGTCCACAGATGTTAAATGATGAATAGTGGCCAGACGATTAGCCATGAAGGTGGAATACCTACTATCTGTATTTTTTATATAGTACAGAACTATCATAGAATCCGTCCAGAAGTGAGTCTTGTCAAACACATGAGGAAGGTTCCTATTTAAAACTTTCCCCATTCTAGCACTCAATACTGCCACTGCTAGTTGCAGTCTTGTCACAGTTACCTGTTTTATAGATGCCACTCTAGACTTACTACAGAGTAAAACGCTGTATGGTGCATTGTGCTTAGGGATGTTACACCGTAACCAAATTCCGAGGCGTCACAAAATAAATGCAGCTCAATCGCCTTAAAGTTCTTTCTGTTTTCATTTATGATGCTTTGAAGAACACTGATCGTTCCGAGCTTCCGCACAAACGTGACCCATTCGTTCTACGAGAACACAACACTGTCACTCGGACGCTGTTCCCAACCGATACGCGTTTTACAAAGATTCTGTAAGACGTGTTTAGCAGGAAGGTATATTGGAGCTATTAGGCCCAGTGGATCGAAAAGAGATGAAATGGTGGATAGTATTCCTCTTCTAGTCGGAGTTTTTTCCCCTGGATCAAAACGAAAATTAAAAACATCGTGTGTGGTGTCCCATTCAATCCCGGGGGCTCGATGTGTCGGCCCTTGATTCAGAGGCATATTAACTATCGCTCACATATTATCAAATTGCGGAAAAACTTTCCTTACCATCTCTGAATTAGTCACTCATTTTTTCAACTTGAAACATCCTAGAGCCATCAATTCATTTAGTTGTACCATAAACCTTTTCGCATCTTCATCATCGGGAAAGGATACTAGGCAATCATCCACATAAAAGTTGTTCAGTATCGACTCCCCTACGCTGCTATCATAGTCACTGGAGAATTTTTGAGCCGTCTTCATCAATGCGAAGTTTGCACAGAAGGGTGAGGATATTGCCCTGAAGTGGTGTGATGTCATCTGATACTCGACTGGCTCCTTCTCTATATCACTCTTCGGCCACCAAAGGAAACGTAGCGTTCCACAATCGGGCTTCGAGACCTTTACTCGCATGAACATTTCTTCCACATCCGCGGAAACGGCAACCGGTTCCCTGCGGAAACGTAACAGGATCCCAACTAAACATGCTGTAGTATCTGGACCTTGGTAGAGAAGGTCATTCAAGGATTTACCAGCCACCTTAGCGGCACAATCCAATACCAGTCTCACTCTGCTTGGTTTTTGGGGTTAATCCCTGCATGATGGGGCAAGTACCATTTTGGACGATAACCCGGATCGAGTTGCATACCTGGAACCACAACCGCATACCCTTTGTCAATCGTCTGGAGCGCGGCACAAGTGTAGCTTTCCCGAAAGTCCTTATTGCATGTGTAGAATCCAAACTATGGTTTGGATAGATGAATAGCCGTCCAGGTACGTTAGACACGCGCCCTTGCCCGTCAAAATCAAAACAAGTAATCGGGTAAATAGCGGTTCTATAATTCATCATAAATTTAAATGTAAATCGTTACCTAAACAAATATTACCACCCGGCCATTCAACCAATAATTGTTCAATCAATCAAATCTAAACTACATAAAATAAAGTTGATAAAAGATGTGGGAAAATTACCAGTCACAACAAATAAACACTATTCTATCCTGACTGCATAGATCACACACAGAAGGAGGAGCAAATCAATATGGCTGACGCCAAGAACAAGTGTCAAGTAAAACAACGTGGATATAGTTCGGGAGGAAGCACAAAAACTTAGTGAAGGTGTAATGAAAATAAAAACTTGTGATAAAATACAAATATTAACAATCCAAACGTAATCAAAAAACTAACAATGTACACTAAGGGGATCAATAGGAACAAAGTGCAAGTATATACATGGAGGGATTTTCACAAACACACGAGGCATTCAAAACAGATCTTACACCGGCCCCCAAAATCCCTCCATATCACACAAGCTACCTTGATGTCTATGGTCATGGTTCATTATGTGGCATATGACACTAGAGGAACGAGTAGGACTTACAGCAGTACGCTTACTCGACCTACTTACATTGATATGCGAGGAATTAATTCGACCCTTCAAGGAGACATAATCTACGTATATCTCTTCTGACTAATCCGCCGTTCGTACGAACAACCACTGTTCTAACTCTTCCGTCGTGATCTATTTTACAATCTTCAACTACTCCTAAGGGCCACTTTCCACGGATCGATATGTCCGAAGCCACGATCACTACGTCCCCTTTTTGAAAATTGCGGTGTTCAACTAACCACTTTTGACGTTTTTGTAGGGACGGTAAATACTCTCTTAACCACCTTTTCCAAAACACATTAGGAAGATGATTAACCTGTTTCCAACGTTTGTCATATTTATCTCTGATGCTACCTTCTTCAACTATTCCGTCACATTCTCTCAATAATAACAAACTGTTCGGCGACAAGGCTAGTTTATCGTTAGCATCTTGGACGACCGGAGTTATGGGTCGATCGTTCAATATCCTTTTAATCTCAATCAAATAAGTGCTTAAGGTCTCATCGGTTAAAATTTTCTCTCTAGTTATCAATAATAACAGTCGGCGTATGGACCTAATCATCCTTTCCCAGACTCCACCCCTGTGGCTAGATGAGGGCGGGTTAAAATGCCATTGAATCTGCCTAGCTGACAGTTCTTTGTTTATTTTCTGTTGATTCAACTGTTGCACAAATCTCCTTAATTCAGAGACCGCACCCACGAAATTTGACCCATTGTCACTGTAAATTTCGGCAGGCTTCCCTCTTCTTCCAATAAAACGTAACAGTGCCATTATAAACGAATCAGTATTCAAACTATATGCCATTTCAATATGTACTGCTCGGGTTTGCAAGCAGGTAAATACACATCCATATCTTTTTTCTAGTGATCTACCTCTTTTGACAATTAAGGGTCCAAAGTAGTCTACTCCAACTGCTGAGGAGCTATACCATCCTTGCTGAACTCTACAAGCTAGAAGTGGCACCATCAACTGTTGCCCTTTATTCATCGTAAACCGCCGGCAAGTCATACACTTTCCTATCACTCTCCTAACCGTGCTGGTTCCTTTTATTATCCAATACGTTTTTCGAATCGTGGCCAGTACTTAGGACGTTCCTGTGTGCCCTTGTTCCTTATGATAATGTCTAATTATCAGTTCTGTCACTAAGTGGCGGCTGGGCAATATAATTGGATGTTTAAAGGCATCTGGGACATCTGAGTAGTTTAGCCGACCTCCAACACAGAGTAACCCATCCAGCATTATCGGAGATAAACCCTTCAGATCATTGTGACTAACTACTTTACCATTGTTTTTAATTCCATTAAGTATTTCTCCGTACACTTCTTTCTGAACCATCAATAAAATTTTAAGCTTGGTGATGTCAAGCTCTTTGACCTTTAAACATCCTAGATGAACGGAACCTTCATGGCTCGATGAACGAAGTACCATCAGGAATACTATGAACCTTCTAAGCCATGCTACGACCCTGACTAATTTCAACCACTCAGAATAATAAGAGAGAATAGGTGACATGTTGTACTTTACACTACTCAAGTTAACCACAGCAGTTTTTCTAAACTCAATATCGTCAGTAGTAGGTTCCGGACAATCAGTAATTGCTGTACAAAATTCGCCACACAGTAAGGTAGGACATTTGAACCAAAGCTCAAGATCTGACATTTTTTGTATACCTCTCGAAGTCCAATCAGCTGGATTTTGTGACGACTTTACATAACTCCATTGTTCAATTTTCGTATACTGATGCACAATGGCGAGGCGGTTAGCTATATAGGTACTATGGAGATTCCCGATATTCTTGATGTAGTACAACACTACCATGGAATCTGTATGGAAGTTTACCTTATAGAAAAATTAGGCAGACTTCTCTGTAGGACTTCACCAAGACTCACACTTAACACTGCGGCTGCCATCTCTAGCCTCGGTATAGTGACCTGTTTGATAGGTCCTACCCTAGACTTGCTGTACAACAAAATACAATAGGGTCGTTCCTTCAAATAGCTGACTCGTGCGTACGCGACTGCTCCATAACCGATCTCTGAAGCGTCACTTAACAGGTGCAATTCTACTTCCGCGTCGAGTTCGTCAGTTCTCTTCTTGATACCCCTAGCTACCGTAACATGACCTATTTGACGCATAAAATTTACCCAATTTAGCCAATCCGACCTGAATGGCTCGATGAGAGGCTGATCATAGCCTAATTAGGACTTACATAGCTTTTGCAAAAGAACCTTAGCAGTAAGACAGACTGGAGCAATTAAACCCAAAGGATCGAACAGAGAAGAAACTATAGATAGAATCCCTCTCCTAGTCACAGGCCTCTCAGGTGCATCGAAGTAAAACTTGAATACATCTTGTTTAAAATCCCATTCTAATCCTAGATTTCGGTGAGTGGTGTCATAACTCGTTGACATTTTTATCAAAGACTCTTCCTTGCATACCTCAGGCAAGATGGTCCATACTTCCTCCGAGTTGGTGAACCACTTCTTTAGTTTACAACCTCCTCTACATAATAATTCACTTATCTGCTTAACGAAATTCTTTGCTTGATCACAAGTAGGAAAGGATATTAAGCAATCATCAACATAGAAATTATTCTTGACAGCATCTGCAACATAACCATCATACCCATCAGAGAACATTTGGGCCGTCTTATTCAAGGCGAAGTTTGCACAAAACAGCGATGATGTGGCGCCAAATGGATGAGATGTCATTTGAAACTCAGATGGTTCCGTCGACATTTCTCCCTCCTGCCACCACAGAAATCTTAAGGCTCCTCGATCAGACTCAGGGACCTTCACTTGCATGAACATTTCTTCAACATCTGCAGAGATTGCAACTGCTTCCTTGCGAAAACGCAATAATATACACACTAACTCAACAGTGGTGTCGGGTCCTTGATAAATCATATCGTTTAGGGAAACACCTGAAAACTTGGCGGCGCAGTCAAAGACCACTCTCAGTTTCTCTGGATTTTTCGGGTTTAAAACTGCATGGTGATGTAAGTACCACCGGGGGCGATAACTAGGTTGCAACTGTATTTCAGGGATCTTCTCCGCATAGCCCTTAATAAAATTACTTTCAATACCATTTGTATACTTGATATACAGAATGTCATCTTTCAACAATCTACGCCTCAAACTCTGTAGTCTACTGTTTGCCACTTCATAATTCCCCCTTCCATATTTGGGTGCACTTTCCATGGTATAGGGACTACAAAATGACCATTTTCGAAGCGTGTGCCACCTTCCACAATCCTTATAGCCGTCTTGTCGTCTACTGATAATGATTTATCAATGGAATAAACATCAGAAAACTATACATCATAAAGTTTACGTATTTCGTTCTCCAAAGTCTGTAATTTACTGGTATGATTAACCACTCTCTTCCTATATTCCGAATATGACGCAGGTCCAAAAACCGTCCACCCAGCAACGTTTTCACAGCGTACGGGTTCTTCCTTCCACCCAACCGTTGGTATAACACCCAATGTGCTTCGGGTACGTCGCAACCAATCAACAGTAAAACTTCTTCAGAGTCTAGGCTATCTATTGGCACATCACTTAAATGCGGCCACTTAACTAGGTTGTTCATTGCTGACTTTGTTGGCTTATGACCTGGTATACGTGCTACAATCAGAGCTCCTTCAATCGTATCATGTTCAGATCGATCTAAAGAATATACCTCGAAAGGCGCACTCGTGACCTTCATTGTTCTATCACCGCCCACAGTCTCAACTACCACTGATGCTTGGTCTCCGCTCAGCCAGAGAGACCTCAAACAGTTTGATTTTATCAGTGTCACATCAGAACCGTTGTCCAATAGAGCATAACCCACAATCTCGGCTTTTTGCGATTTCAACCGTACGGGAATCATTCCTAAACACACTTGACTGATTAGTGACTTAGTATATCCGCAACAATTCGAGATACCAGGTTTATCATTTTCGCTGTGCAGCAAAGAATGGTGTTTCTTCTCACAACCATTAACGTTACAACGTTTTGCCAGCTTACATTCATTGACTTTATGCCCTTGCCTAAGGCAGACGAAACAAATGCCATTAACTTTTGCGTGAGACCATCTCTCTTGAACGGTAAGCGCTAAAAATCTTGGACATTTAAAGATAGCATGGTCCTGGGAACACACACTGCATTTAGTCCTTTCTCTCGAATTATTCTCCTGTTCCAATTGTAAGTGACAATTGGTCTTTAAGTTGTGTCCCTTTCTCGGACGATTCGCTAACCGTCCAAACCTACTATTAGCTACTCTCGCGCGGGATGCTATAAATTGGGTAAGCTCGTTAAACATCGGTTCTCTATTATCTTCCGTCAATTCATCAACCCAGTCCGCCCACTGGGCTTGCATAACTTGAGGTAAGAGTTTTACTATTCTCCCCAAAGTAATTAGAGAATTTAAGTTGGCCGTATACTTCATCTGATTCAAAACCATAGAACAATCTTCCATCCTTATAGCTAGATTTGTCAGTTGCTCAGGATCACTGTGATCAACATTTGCAGTTTTGAATAAGTCCTCTAAAGTTTTCCGAGCAATTACATGCGCCTGCCCGAACAACCGTTTTAGAATTTCTTTGGCCTTCTTGTAACCAGAAGAGGCTTCCAACATAACACAACCCTCAATGGCTGTATTCGCTTTACCTTTACAATAATGTATTAAATAGAGCAAGCGTTGACCATCATCCTTGACCCTCGATTCGACGTAAGTCTCGAACTCCCTTAAAAACTTCCAATAACCTCTTGGTTGACCGTCGAAATAACTTAACTCAACCCTTGGTAGTTCTAGACCAACAACAGGCGTAATGGGCAAAACGCTCTTTTCTGTTGATTCAAGCCCTTGCTTCTCCTTTAAACTAAAATTTTTCACGTCATCTGTCATCGAATTAAGACTAGAGTCACTACCATGATGATCAACCCTATTCGAGTATGGACCATGACACTTAAGGACATCAAAAGGTACTTGCTTGATAATAGTGGATTCTTCATGAACATCAACGAACTTTGAGTTTGATTTCCTTCGACGATTAGTTGGCATCATAAGCGAAATGACCAAATATTTCCAGAAACGATAATCAAAATCCGCAAACGGTTGCCAAACGACTTCGACCAATTAATATTTGTTTAGAACTGTAGAATCCAAACTACGGTTTGGATAGATGAATAGCCGTCCAGGTACGTCAGACACGCGCCCTTGCCCGTCAAAATCAAAACAAGTAATCGGGTAAATAGCGGTTCTATAATTCATCATAAATTTAAATGTAAATCGTTACCTAAACAAATATTACCACCCGGCCATTCAACCAATAATTGTTCAATCAATCAAATCTAAACTACATAAAATAAAGTTGATAAAAGATGTGGGAAAATTACCAGTCACAACAAATAAACACTATTCTATCCTGACTGCATAGATCACACACAGAAGGAGGAGCAAATCAATATGGCTGACGCCAAGAACAAGTGTCAAGTAAAACAACGTGGATATAGTTCGGGAGGAAGCACAAAAACTTAGTGAAGGTGTAATGAAAATAAAAACTTGTGATAAAATACAAATATTAACAATCCAAACGTAATCAAAAAACTAACAATGTACACTAAGGGGATCAATAGGAACAAAGTGCAAGTGTATACATGGAGGGATTTTCACAAACACACGAGGCATTCAAAACAGATCTTACAGCATGTTAGTCTACGTCTTAGACTTTCTAATCGTCGTCTAGCTAGATCATAGCTACCGGAGACTACATTTCTCTCCACCCTCCAAGGTAAAGGGACAACCCAATGACCCTCGTCAAACTAAGTGTCGCGCTCTACTATGCCAACTGCTTTTAAGTCATTTAAAGACAATGCTTTATCGGAGGAGTGCACGTCAGCAAATTCGTAGTTATATATTTCCTTTAGCTGCTCTACAGGGTTGTCAGATTGAGACATATAATTTTCCATCTTTTTACTGTTTTTGCTAAAGCCTACCTGTTCAAACAGAACCCATCCTAGGAGTGTCTTAATAGCATATGGGCTTTTCCTTCCACCCAATCTTTTATCTGGGACCCAATGCGCTTCAGGCACGTCACAACCATTAAGCAACATAACTTCACCATCCACCGATTCTGTCCAAGGTAAGTCAATAAGATGAGGCCATTTCCTGGCGCTGTCCTTCACAGGTACTCTTGTTCGATGCACCGGCAGATCATCTACTACAACAGCCTGTTCAATACATATACATTCGTTTCCGTTCAATGAGTAAGCTTTAGAGGCTTTGGTTGTCGATCTGCATAACTTATTTCCGTTGACCGTTTTGATAATAATCGACGCACTATCTGACGATAATCCTAAACGTCGTACGGCACTTGACTTGATTAGGGTTATATCTGAGCCATTGTCTGGAAACGCATATCCAGAAACTTCCTTGTCCCCAGCTCTAAGGCGTACAGGGATTAGACCAAGAAATACATCCTCTTTTAATGACTCTGTGTACCCATCATGACTTTCTTTTAAGCACTTACTCGAACGACTCTGAACTCGGATGGTTTTATGCAACAATGGGTGATGCCGATCCCGACAACCTTTGACAGTACACACAACACGATCTTTACAATCCACCGATCTATGGCCCCTTCGAAGACAACAAAAGCACAAGCCTTTTTCTCTTGCTTTCGCCCACTTATCGCTGACTGATAAGGTCAAGAACTGGAAACATTTATCCACGATATAACTTTCTCCGCATGTAACACAAGGTGACTTGCTAACGACTTTATCGAACGACAAACCTTGTGTGGAACAGACCACCTTGCTTACAGCTCGTTTACTAGCAATTACAATCTGTCCGAATCTGCTGAGCAAAATTTCCGCTCTAGACGATACAAATTCTGTTACCTCAGCAAAAGTAGGCTCTCTTCCATTTGCGTTTACCTTTCCTACTGTTTCAACTCATCTCATCTGAGTAATTTCTTTACTATACTTTCTATTGTTACTACGGAGTTGAGATCCGCTGAATAATCCATTTGCTCTAAGGTTATAAAACAGTTTTTCATCTTTATAGCTAGTCTAGATAGACTTTCTGCGTCATTATGCGCAATATCAGGACCTTCAGTTAACTCTTTCATTAAAGCCTGACTTATTTCGTGTTTTCTTCCGAAAAACCGTCTCAGTATATCGCACGCTCTACGATGACCCGACGATGGTGGAAGCATTATGCATTCCTCTATGGCCTCTCGAGCTTTTCCTTTACAATAATGTAACAAGTACAAGAGCCGTTGACCATCGTCTTTAACCTTGGAAACCACATATAACTCAAATCGTCTAATAAATTTCCAGTATTTAGCTGGTTGCCCATCAAATGTACTTAGCTCTACCTTTGGAAGTTCAAGACCTACACTTAGAGATTCCAAGGTCACTTCCTTCTTCTTCTTCGTTCTTGGATAATCTAGCAGTTTTGACTTTTCTGGAGACTTTATCCTAAGGTCATAAGAAGGGCTTACGAATGTACCAACGTGCTCCTGTTTTCTGTCATCACAGTTAGAGGCAGAAGATAACTTGTTACAAGTGCTTTCGTTCAGCCCCAAAGACCCAAACTCTCTCTGAAAGCACAGTAGTTGTTTTCTCTGTCTATCTTTCAAGTTTCGCATTTCTAATAATTGTCTTTCTTTCAACTCTGCTAAGATAATCGTAGAGCTAATTTTGCTGTGTCTACTTACTAAACTAACATTAGAGCCATGACATGAAATGCATCTTATTTGACTTGCCATGCATCTAGAGATGCATCCAATTGAATTTCTCCGTCGCCCAATGCCAATATATCGTTGATGGCTTAGAACTTTAAAATTACCTAAAGAAATTATCTGAATGGTCTCAAACCTCGCATTTGCCGATAAGTACTTCCAAGTGTGTTGTAATGCATATCGGTCATCAAAGTACATATACATACACGATGAATAACACTGAGCTACCTGTCGTACAGACACATAATGACTTAGGGGTCATCGTTATCCAAGACTTAAAGACTACTGCACACTGCTGTGCAATAGACACCAGAGGTTTTAGAACGTTATGGTCAATGCGTAGGGCTTTTAGTCGTGTCGACGCCAGAACGTTTTTGACTTTGTATACAGTGTTCGTACGCCCTGAACTTGAGTACTGCATACAAGCATCTAGCCCCTGCTTAAAAAAGACAGTGAGCTTCTGGAAAATGTTCAGAGAAAAACAACTAAGCTGATTCCCGGAATGGCAAAGCTTTCATATGATGCTCGACTGGCCATGCTATAACTGAAGGCGACTTGATGACAGCTTTCAAATTGCTTAGTGATAAATTTGCACCTGATATGCCCTCATTTTTCTTGTCTTCCAAAACAGAATTTGCATGGACACTCCAAAAAAGTTCACAAACCCAGAACAAATTACTTATCAGCTGATTATCGACTTTCCCATTGAATCACCAACGAGTGGAATTCATTACCTCAGCCCGTGGTTAAGGCTCCATCCGTCGACTCTTTCAAAATAAGGTTGGATCAACTGAGAGACCACTATTGCCAGGACTAACACATACCATCGAGCCTCCTGTCCCTACCAAACTGAAACTGTTGTTGGACTGGAAGTATGTCCGGTGACGGAACCACTCTTGACTCTGTATGTATGTTAACAATAAAAGGTTACTATTCGCGACCGAAATGTTGATCACAAGCATTCCTGAGTTCTACTAATAAATGTACATCGGAAGTACTACAATAAAGACTATGGAACTATTTATAAATTGCTCAAACACAGCTGGGTTTGAGGTCTCAAATTTCTTTACTGGTTTCAAAGTAGTTTTCAGAACGATTAATTCTATATTCACTATTACCCGAGCTCCCAATTTTGCGGAAAATTCGGCAAATTTTAGGGAAGCCGCTATAGTAAACGTTGGGGAAATTTTGGAAAATGTCACAAGAACAACGAAATTTCCCCAAACTCTAAGGAAAGCTGTTTCACTTTGGGGATTTCCCCGAAATTTCACCACAGTTGGGAGCTTGGGTGCATAAGCTAAATCATAAGTAATTCTTTTAGCTAAAATAAAAACTATTCTTAATATTAGGAATCAAATTTTATTCATTCAAAATGATGATTCCGACTGTGCAAAAACACTGAGGATGATACAGGTATTCAGTGTTTGACAACGCTTCTACCAGTAACACCTTCTAATATGCCTTGTTCCCACCGAGAGAAATCAAAAGACAGAGTCGAGGAGATCGGAAGAGTGTATTTGGCGATAACCAATATATCGGTAATCTCTGATCTAATCTGGCTAGTGATTGCGGTAGATGTTGAGCACAGCGTTACAGCACGTGATCTGGTGCGGATGCATGACCGAGCGCCTTCAGCTAGATGAGTCCACTAAAACATATGGTCAGCATCCAATGTCGAAAACCTATAGAGCTATTTAGTTTGGGGATTTATTTACCGCTACAGATCACTCCCCCCCTAGTGGGGCAGTGATGACCCTAAGACGTGGCCAGCCAGAAGTTTAAACCCAACGAGTTTGTCGTTGGTAAACACTCTTCTGATAGCTTACTAAATTTAGCCGCGTCTGGTCGTCTTTCCTTACTATATGGGACCGGAGTACAACATAGTAAAAAAAGAAATGTACAATGAAAATTTCGTATCCTCATAAACGTCATCGTTCTTTTCCAGCCGTCCTGGAAAAGAAGAAAGAAAATGTAAGTGCATGTCGAAAATACACTCGTATGTGCGTAAAAAAGGAAAATAAACTCGTAAAATCGTTTTTTTTTGGAAATAGAAATGAAAATATATAAGCCTATTTAAAAAAAATTATTTTTTAATAATATAGAAAATGTCGAGAAGTGCCTTACGTGCAATAGTCGTTAAAATGTTCTGGAAATCTCACTCTTCTTCCAGAACGCGTCGTTTTAAGTTTATTTTCGGATACTGTCGAAGTATCATCGTGTGTGTTGATTGTCGGATGAGGCAATATAAGTGTCGGAGTCGTGTCGTTCAATTGTACCGAAGGAAAATCCACGTAGATAGGATTTCCTTCTAAATACGCTGCTTTGAGGCGATCGATGCTGATGCTATCGTTGGTTCCGTTTTTATCGATTATATAGTACTTCGGTTCGCGTTGAAGAACTTTGAAAGGTCCTTCGTATGCTGATTCGAATGGTCGTCGATGCGAGACTCGACGAACGAAAACGTGTGTACTATATCGTAAGTCAGGTTGAATGAAAACATCAGTTGATTGAGGTCGAGTGGGAGCAGGTTTAACTGAACGCATTGCGTTTGTAAGCCTGTTCGTGTAGGAGGTTAGATCCATGCTCATTGAAGAGGATGAAGGATCCACGAATTCTCCTGGAAGTCGAAGTGTCGTTCCATAAACGAGTTGAGCTGCAGTGTATCCAATGTCAGCTTTCACTGCATTGCGGATACCTAGTAAGACGAGTGGAAGAGCGTCGGTCCACTGTGAAACGTTTGCAGCTGATAGTGAAGCTTTTAGTTGTCGATGAAAGCGTTCTACCAACCCGTTTGCTTGTGGGTGGTAGGCGGTCGTTCGGAAGCGAGTGCTTCCTAATAGTGTGGTCAGACGACGGAAAAGTTCAGACTCAAACTGACGTCCGCGGTCTGTAGTGATGGTTGAAGGGCAACCGAAGTTTGCTACCCATCGTTCGACGAAGGTGCGGGCCACTGTTTCAGCAGTGATGTCCTTGATAGGTACTGCTTCTGGCCATCGGGTGAAACGATCTACACAGGTTAAGAGGTAAGAGTATCCATTTGAATCTGGTGAAGGTCCTACCAAATCCAGATGAACATGGTCGAAACGAGCATCGGGAGTTTTAAATGAACCTAAGGGACATTTATTGTGTCTGATGACCTTAGATTTTTGGCAGCTTACACAGGAGCGTGCCCACTCCCTCACGTCTTTATTCATACCAGGCCAGCAAAACCGTTCCGCTATGAGCTTGATGGTTGCACGAACACCTGGATGAGAAAGTTTGTGCAATGTGTTGAAGACATTGCGTCGATAATGTTACGGGACGATTGGGCGATCCCTACCTGTAGATGTGTCACAAAGTAAGGTTTCCTTACCTGTTCCCATCTGTTTGATGCGTAGTTTAAGGGTTGTGGACGATAACTCTTGCTGAAGATCGGTGTCTTCTTTTGGAAGCTGGGCGAGTTTAAGAAGGTCGATTCCTTGGAAACTGTTCAAGGAATTTATTCGAGACAAGGCGTCTGCAACTACATTGTTTGCTCCAGAAATATGTTGAATATCTGAAGTAAACTGTGAAATGTAGTCCAGTTGTCGAGACTCACGTGGAGAGTACTTGTCTGAAGAGGAGCTTAACGAGAAAGTGAGCGGTTAATGGTCAGTGAATAGAGTGAATTCACGGCCTTCGATATAGTGTTGAAAATGCCGTACAGCACAATACATAGCTAGGAGTTCCCTACCGAATGTGCTGTATCTTGATTCGGTGTCTAGCAACCGTCTAGAGAAAAATGACAAGGGTTGCCAGGAGTTGTTAACCCATTGTTGTAAGACTCCTCCGATTGCTGAGTCGGGTGCGTCTACTACGATACTAATGGGTGCTTCGGTGTCCTGATGTGCGAGCATTGTTGCTTTAGCGATCAGTTCCTTAACTGTGGAGAATGCTTTTCGTGCGGTGTCGTCCAAATTAATGGATTTCGCATTTCCACGAAGTTGGTCAGTAAGAGGTTTCATAAGTAATGTGCATTTCGGTATGAATCGTCTATAGAAACTTACCAGGCCGTTAAACGTGCGTAATTGCTTGACGTTGGTCGGTTCTGGGTAATCCAGAATGGCCGCCACTTGGGTCCTAAGAGGTCGAATGCCTTGAGCATCGATAGTGTGTCCTAGGAAATCTAACGAGTCGGTTCCGAATTGGCATTTCTGAACGTTTACAGTAATGCCATGTTTTTGTAATCGTTCGAAAACAAGATCCAGATGCTTGAGATGTGATTCTCTGTCCGGACTTGCGATTAAGCAGTCATCAACATACGCATGTACGAAGTTGAGACCTCGAAAAACGTCGTCTATGAATCTTTGGAATGTTTGCGCAGCGTTTCTTAGACCGAAAGGCATTCGCAAAAATTCATAGAGTCCGAAAGGAGTTATGATAGCTGTTTTCGGTATGTCGTTAGTAGCCATAGGGATTTGGTTATACGCTTTAACCAAGTCGATTTTCGAAAAGACAGTTGTACCTTTCAAGGTAGCTGTCAAATCGTGAATGTGAGGCAACGGGTAACGATCGGGAATGGTTTCTGCATTCAATCGCCAATAGTCACCAGTTGGGCGCCAATCGTTGCTGTCCTTTTTAGGGACCATGTGCAACGGAGATGCATAAGGGCTGTTTGACGGTCGTATGATTCCTCAGTCTATCATGTGATCGAATTCGTTTTTCGCTAACCTCAGCTTTTCCGGAGCTAGTCGTCGTGCTTTAGAGAATACAGGTGGTCCTGTAGTTGTGATATGATGTGTAACATTGCTGGTTACACACGGTAGTTTCGGTTGAGTTTGTTGTATCCCAGGGTACTTGTCGAGAAGTGGTTGATAGAGTGGATCTATCATATGCTTAACTGTGACTGGGGATAATCTACAACCAGAAAAAGAAGTTACGCAAACGGATAATTTAGTGTTTTCATCTACTAGCCTCCGTTTGCGCGTGTCGATGATTAGATTATGGTGTTGTAGAAGATCCATACCAATGATTGGCATAGAAACATCTGCAACAACGGAAATCCAATGGATAAGTTTGCGTAAACCCACGTTCAGGTAGATGTACCTTTTGCCATACGTGGCGATCGGTTTTCCATTTGCCGCCTGTAAGTTTAGAGTTGATTCGTGGAGCCGGTCGTTATGATTTGCTGGGAGAACGCTAACTTCTGCGCCAGTGTCGACGAGGTAGCGAACTCTCGTTGTCACATCTGTGACGTACAACAGACGGCTATGTTCGCCGGCTACGGTTGCCGTTAACGCGTGCCGGCTTGGAAGTTTCCCGAGTTGTTTTTCGAGTCAGTCGTTTTCGTGTTGGGAAAATTGCAGGGTTTTCTGCAATTTCTGGAAGATTTTCCATACTGGTTATGATACTAGCACCAGTCGGGGTTATCCGTCTCTCGTGGTCTAGAGACAGATCGTTTACGTGAAATGCTTCTACGTGGGCTGTGTGAGCGACTACGGTCGTTACGAAGATTAAGATAATGCGTGAGTGTATGTTATAACTCGGTTATGTCATTCTGCGTCGTGTGAGGCTTTTCTTTGACGGAAAATACCTCTGAAGTAGACGATTTCGTTATTTCTAAAATACCATCGGCAGATGCAGCCAGCTCGTCCAAAGCGTTGTTCTGAAACGAGACCAGAACCGCTTGCACTTGTTGAGGAAGTTTAGACAAGAAAAGTTGTTTAAATAGACCTTCGTCGAAAGTCCTTAGGCCTATCACTTCTCTCATTCTTTGCAACATGTCAGTCGCAGAACCGTGTTGCAGGTCGATGTTATTGAAGAGTTGATCTAACCTTTGTCGATCGGTTAGGTCTCCTCGTTTAAGAATCGAACGTTTCAAGATTTCGTAAGGATCGGAAACATCACTAGTAAACAAACTAGGTGTTACGTACCTGTTGAATTCGCGCGGTAGTGCCTTGACTACTGCGAGGAATTGTGCACGTGTGTCGATCACGCCGTGCTCGGAGAAATCGGATTCTGCGTAGCAGAACCAGGCTTCGATATTGTCGGGCCAGAAAGGCATGAGTTGAAACGAAGGCGGGGACAAAGTCTTAAGCTTGAGTACTTTGGGTGTCTGTTCAGCCATGATGAAATATGAAGTACGATAATGAACGAGGGGAAAATATATATATATCCAAGGAAAAACACGAAAAAAATCACAGTGTTTAAAAAAAGAAGGTAATAGTATATGAAAATCCCAAAAAGGAACAGGCTCACAGTTGCAATTAGGTGTACCAGATCACGACGGTCTCACCAATGATGATGATTCAGGTATTCAGTGTTTGACAACGCTTCTACCAGTAACACCTTCTAATATACTTTGTTCCCACCGAGAAAAATCAAAAGACAGAGTCGAGGAGATCGGAAGAGTGTATTTGGCGATAACCAATATATCGGGAATCTCTTATCTAATCTGGCTAGTGATTGCGGTAGATGTTGAGCACTGCGTTACCACACGTGATCTGGTGCGGATGCATGACCGAGCGCCTTCAGCTAGATGAGTCCACTAAACATATGGTCAGCATCCAATGTCGAAAACCTATAGAGCTATTTAGTTTGGGGATTTATTTACCGCTACAACACCTATGTATACATGTACACTTATGTACGTACGTAATTCTCGAATACCACAATGTGAGGCGAAAGGTGTAGTACAATTTCAAAGCAGAGGTTGAAATATTAATTCACAATTAACTGGGTAGGTCCCCATCTTGTCTAGAGATATTTTGTGCGCTAAGAGAGTGTTAGAATAGCATGCAAGTTTATCTATAAGAGAAAAGACTAAGCTTTTTTTTCCTTTCTCAGATAATCTTTATACATTAAAAGCGAAAATATATAAACGGCTAATAAAATGCATATAATGCCTTGACAGCTGGTAAAAAGGAAACCGAAAATAGCCAAAAATAGTAGGAGAATTCGGTTAAGACAATCTGTTGTCCGGAACAATTTGGCCCTGTAGATTTGAGTGTTAAAAATGTTATGTTTGTATGTAGCGGCGTTTTTCACCATTGGATGTTGTACGGCGCTCAATATTTTTGTGATAAGCTGTTATGAAAAAATGGGCTGCAATTAAACGCAACTCAATTTCGTAAATGTTCTTTTCAGCTTAGCAACCAATCAGAATGTGGCGGGAATTATTATATCAGCCATCTTTCTACGTAATGGCGGCCGGCTTTCTTCGTTCTGTGCTTCTTTTAGCTATTTCTTTTGTGTAGCTATGTAATTAATGTTTCAATGTGCTAAGATGCCGCAGTTAGTGTAATGTTCTACATGTTGTTGTGAAATTTACTTCGAATCAGCATTGTTTTTTGGGTTTTTCTGCTTCTACTCTAGTCAATGTATTTCTTCAATCAAGCTGGTTAGTCTTAGGTTTTAAAATGGAAATCAGTTTTGTTTTGACTTGTTTTCTAGATATGCAAAGCCGAAGTTCGTTTCTTCTTAGCTGAAATAACTGTTGCTGCCTCCTGTGACTAACTGTCCGCATGTTCATTCCTAACTGTCTTTTATGATGTTATCGGCAAAATGAAAGGAAACAATTTCCGGTTTTTAATTTTCTTCAGTATTGCGGACAACAATATTCCACCAACGAGTCAAACTAGTACTTAGTGCCTAGCAGAAGGGGATGTCAGTATTGTTTTCGAAAGTACCCAGGCTTCCGACAACCACAGATGCTACCAATCTATTTCAGAGGGTTTATTTTAAAAAATATGCCATATAGCAGTAATGGAGGGGTTGTAGTGCGTTAAAGCAAGCTTAACATTGAAAAGCCGGAAATCCGCTATCAGTGTGTAGTGTATGTTTGGTGTTTTTGCCACAAAAGGAAGCCGAAGGGTCATGATCAGGGAGTAAAATGGTAACTAACTGTTATTAAGCTCACCTTTTTATAGACCATAATTCACCACTCTCAAATTTGTGTTTTTTTACGGTATGATGTCAGCCGTTATCTAATATCTTCACCTTTACGATGAAAAGTACCTGCGAATTCTCACCTTCATTTTCGAATTATTTTGGGACAACTGTCTTCCAGTTTGAGTGCTTCGTACGCCCTGGGAGACTAGATTCCTACATTATTCACAGTTCCAGTATAACTTTCTCACGCAGTAAGTTCAAAGTAAACACTAGTCTTTCAAAATAAGCATGTAAAGCTAATATCCGTATTCTCTATTTCAGTTGATCGATGAAGACATGTACCACGTGCATCTGTTGTATATTGTTATTTTACTCCAATTCTAACTGTTATATCTTACTTTTAAAAAATAAAATTCCTATATGCAGCAAATACAGACTTATTGTTTTGATGGTGGTAAGAGGGTTCATGGGGTTTTTAGCAGGACTGTAGTAATATTCTCACTAAAGAGCTAAGTGAGTGCGTAGACCAATGTAAATTACTCGTGTTCCATTAGTGTCGGTAGAAGCATTGCTTGCTTATCATATGACATTTGAATAAGAAACAATGAGATTAGACGCAGAAACGGTTAGAATGTGTAACGCGTGTCCATCCGTCAGTTTTCGTGGCAACTCATGGTGGCTAGAATAAGTTGTGAGAGGACCCGAGCCTGTAGGTTTCCGAAGAAAATGACGGAGATGTGCACCAAATCACCTTATGAAGAGCGCCTCCAATCACTTAACCTCTACTCATTAAAGTATAGACGTCTTAGAGGTGACCTATTTACTTACAGGATCCTTAACACTTCTGGACATTCTATTACACATATTTGAGCTTAGTCCCAGAAACTAGAGACACGACATAGCAGAATGGATTGTGGACGCAACTTCTACTCCTTAAGAGTTGTCGAATGCTGGAATTCACTGCCCGCCGAACTAGTCCAAGCGACTTCCCAGGAGTCCTTTGGGAGGCGACTGGATCTTTTATTGTTAACATACCTAGGTTCCTGCTTGGAGGCTTCGGTGATCCCCTGCTACTAGACACGGAAGCCTGAACACATGAATTAAGTGATGAGAGGCTCGATTATCACAAGTTTTTTGCAACGATTAAGTAGATAAAACAAAGTAGCATTAGGTTCAAAAATTTATTCGAGAACTTTCATTAAGAATCGAATATGAAACAAAGGTTTTAACCAAGTTCCAGTCTAAAAGTTGCGTTTGTAATGTTAAGTTGCAGTTTTTGTTGTTTTTTCCAAACGAAAGGGTAAAAGAAGTAACTCAAAAAGTACTGGAAGTGGTTGTGAGATTAAAATGAACATCCAGCATTCTTTTTATAATCTGCTGTTAGTTGGGTCTCCCGTAAACAGATCCAGGTGGCCATAGTTCTAAGTGCGAAACAGTTCTGAGTATCTATGAAGACTCAGTCCTGTTGCACTCTAAATGAGAAAACAATAATGAATTTAGTCAGAAATGTGGAATAGATAACTAACCAAATTACATGTTTTTTAGCAAAGAATTTATGCAGTTGTGATTTACCTTTAGTTCATGAATATTAGGTCAGGTCAGTTATTTATTGTGCAAAGCATACCGTATCTCAATGATCTTATTAATTTGCTTTCATTTAAGTATTACCATGTATCTGCATGTAGTTTAACAGGGAGACATACAAGCAGAATTAGTGTTTGATGAACTAAAAGTCCCAGTTCTCAAAAAGATTCTTAACATTTGTCCACAGCCAACTGCATTTAATTGAGAAACAGAACACTTGTAGTGACATTGGACCATAACCACACAATCCTCAAAGCTGAATACGAGATTACTCCGAAAATAGATATTCAATATTTAACGCGGAGAAATACCTAAGAATGGAGAAGGCGCGAACAGGGAATTGAATGAATCGGAGTTGATCGAATGGCATTGCTCGGTCATGCAGGCATGGTCCCCGCTGAATATTACCTTATATCTTTTATTCATACTAAATATATTGTTCTTCTCTAGCCTAAGCTCGTTCTTCATCATGTATTGGTAGTTGTTACGATACAGTGAGTTGCTGTAGACGATGACGTGACTTCCACGTAAGATCTTATAGATTAGGCATATATAGATTATAGATTAGGCAGTTATATCATGACAAATCTACAATTTTAGGATTAGGTCTATTATTAGAGCAGTACTAATATCATAGTAGACCATAATTCTACATTGGTGAGCCCAACTAAAGAAACGCAACCTATTATTGTTAATCCTTATTTCCACCTTAACGTTCTCAATCGGTTTTTATTTTTGTAAACTTAGTATTCTAATAGTCCTTTGATTAATGGTCACATATATTATCGTAATGTTATATCTATTAGTTCACATAACTTACTAGATCAATCGATAATAAAAGTTGGTCATCTATATCAACTAATTAGCTTTGATGATTCGTTAACAAACTTTAACAGCATTCACCTGCTTCAGCGACATAGACTTGTTTAAACATCAAGCTCTAGCAAATAGCGTAAATATAAATTGACTAACAATGCAATCAAGGATTGAATAGTTATCTGGATCTAATTCTTAGTGTTCCTTCGCTTGACACCTCATCCTGTTTTAAACTATGCACTATCCTGCAAAATCTTTTCTTCCGACCACCGCCTGCCTAATTTCATATTCTCGAGTTCCATTGCCAAACAACAAGGATGACACTTCTCCAAAAACATACGGTGAGTTTCAGCTATAAGCTTCCTGCACTCACAAAGTCATTTTAGATGACTCGTTCAATGGCAACCACACAATTATCTGGATTCATTCGATCGTTCTGATCCGAGCGAGTGGCAAAAACGCCAACAGCATCAAACACCCTGGAATTAATTGCCATACTGCATGTTTTATTCTGGATACTTTTGGATCATTTCTACTCCTCACGAATGGCGTTATATATTTCGTCCACTGAATAATCTAATTTTCAAAAATAATCCATACGAGTTCAACCATTTCACTTAATGATTTTTTGTACTTAACATGTATATATTTTCCAGTTGCTTTTGCCATATATTTGTAAGTGTCCCTAGGCATTACCTTCTTACGGAATGTTTATAACGCGTCATATTCCTGCCTGAAGTTTCATAAGCAGTCTTAACTTTAAAATTATCTTTCTGATCATGTTCATTGTTTTCAAATTGTCATATACGTCAACAACCTGCATGTTAACCTGGCCCGTACATGCGTTGCACTATATCTTCATGTCTTCTAAATTTAGAAATCATTTGAATCACCTATAACATTTATCAATAAACCCATCATAGTCGTTGTTGCTAATCGTATTTGGATTTATGGATTGGTTTATCATATAAGCAGCCTAAAATGAGAACATAGTTTAGATAATAAGATTAAAAATTTAGGTACTATCAACTGCACTAGTAAAATAACTAAATCCCTAGGTAGCTGTTGACTAAACAAACGTTTAAAATCAAAACTCCGTAGCCTACCAGTATTAACACTAAACAAACCTTTCTGAATTAAAATTTATAATTAAATTAGGCGTCTCGGATTCTTTAACGTTACAAATTTCTGATGATTTCGAATCACCTAAAGCAACAATACCTATTTTTCCACTGACTAATCCTCAGTCAACACCATGACTAGTTAAACATAATAGTTTCAGGATATCGTCATAAAGCATTGTCATGACTTGACAATCACGTAATATGATTGATAAAATTAATGAAGCTATTAACAAAATCGGTCAGCAAATTGACATATAATTATCACTAGTGTTGTTTTTCTTTTATCTTCATTCACTACAGATGATTACAGTATGTTTCTCTATCAGATGCTCACTCAGTAAATATCTCGAAACCTTGTCAGTCTAATTGGAGGTTTAGCGACACAATAATGCATGCAAATAATCGGTATAAGCAGTCGAGCAAATCTCCTGCAAACTGAAAATATCAATGTCGAATTTACCCCAACACTGACTAAGGTTCAAGCCATTATCATAGACGTCAATTGGGAGTGTACTCCCCTTGGTTACAACTTATGTTCTTCCTGATAATCACATGAGCATCTCTCACTGTTAATCATCTTGTAAAAGCTTATTTAGCCGAATAGATCCTGCAGCACCACATCACCTAGTAATATGACACATCGGCCTAACTGATTTCAATAACGTATAACCACTATATCTCAATCAAATCGTATTCCGCCTTATGATAAACTGCATACTTGCAACTAACTTGTATGCATCATCAGCCGTCAGGTATGAGTAGTCTATGGCAACTCAGAACATTGAGTCTAGAGCATTTCTCTTACGAATACACTCATGTTTAACGATTTGTTCTTAGCTATCTGTCCAAAACTCATATAATTATCACTCATGTATTGGAATTTTGTTTCAATAACCATTCATGTGTATTAGTAGTATTAATAAATTCTATCACGGTCAAGTAAAAATGAGGTTGAGAAAATCTCCCTGTAACTAAATAAACCGTATCAAACTAACTGGAACACTAGTTTGAATTCTTCTCCACGGTATACTTTTGTTCCTTCAGTTAGCCTACGAATACAGATGCATTTGGAATTCAACTCATATGGACAACTTACCGGCATAATCGTTATTTGATTTCATAATTTAAACCAAAACTAATACCAATATTAATATTTCTACAATATTCATAACTTTAATACTTCTAAACACAAAATACTTACTACCTATACGTTAAGTTATTAACCAACGACTATTAACACGCATCGTTTTATTATTATTATTATTACTATTATTATTATTATTATTATTATTGTAATCTTATTTTTTATAGCTCAAATAATCTTCACCCAAATTTTCATTTCAAGCATGTTAAGCATGAAGGCAGATATTTTAAAATTATTACATGTATTCCCCGACCAGATGCTGCCGCCTTCTTTTTGATTTATCTTTCAGCTTGTCATCACCCAGGGGATTTTTACTAGTCTTGGTAACCTTCGGCACACTACAGTCCCATCCAATTTGGTATCGAACCAACACCACGTTGATTCTGGTGGGAGAGTAGTGTAGTGGCATTGGACCATAACCACACAATCCTCAAAGCTGAATACGAGATTACTCCGAAAATAGATATTCAATATTTAACGCGGAGAAATACCTAAGAATGGAGAAGGCGCGAACAGGGAATTGAATGAATCGGAGTTGATCGAATGGCATTGCTCGGTCATGCAGGCATGGTCCCCGCTGAATATTACCTTATATCTTTTATTCATACTAAATATATTGTTCTTCTCTAGCCTAAGCTCGTTCTTCATCATGTATTGGTAGTTGTTACGATACAGTGAGTTGCTGTAGACGATGACGTGACCTCCACGTAAGATCTTATAGATTAGGCAGTTATATCATGACAAATCTACAATTTTAGGATTAGGTCTATTATTAGAGCAGTACTAATATCATAGATGACCATAATTCTACAGGTTTATTAAGAAGAGATGTGCAAAAGCTCTGCCTTTTAGAGGGAGCCGAGTAATTGTAGATTGTAGCTTAGGTTTATGGATGTACAGGCGTACTGTTGTAAGTCCTATGCTTCCCATTGATATATAGCAGTTATTAAGGAAAGCCATGGCAGAAATGTATTCTAAGGTGTCTTTGCGTAGTTTGAGGGATTTTGGGGGCCGGTGTAACGGAAAGAGAACAGTGAAAATCCCTCTGCAGCTTCTTTATTGAACAGTATTGTCATTTATTTGTTCCTTCTCCCCTTTTGTGCATTTTAACCCTTGTTCCGATTTCGTTTAACCATGTATTTTGTTCTTCAGTCTTCCCCGTTTGAGCCTTTATTATGTGAATCTGATTAAAGACTTATTTTTGGTTACCTAATTTTCTGTTGCATGTTGCCGGACCATATATGCTACACGGACGCCCATGGTCTTCGAAATAAAGTTTGATGGTAGAAGAGTTAATTCCCGATATAATCGTTGTCGCAAAAAATTGGCTCACCGTAGATATATACTGTTCTCCCATCATTATAGGCTAGATTTGTGTTAGAAGGGTTAGTTTTAAGTCGTATTGGAGGAGGCATAATGTTATACGTTAGGGATCATTTTCGTATTTATTCAGTCGTATTAGAGGCTCTGAAAGTGGTACATGTGAGGTAGGATGTTGTACAATGAAGTCTAGAAACGGGTTAGTGACTACTGGGGAAATATGCCGTAGTCCGTGTTGTTTTGCTGACGACTTTATTTTTAGACACATTTATTCTTGGAGTAAAGTAGAATGTTGTGTCATTATTAGAGACTTCAACGCACCGCATATCAACTGAATAGAGTTAACAGCTTCCGGTTGGGTTTTCGATAGCGACTTTCTATCAACCATTATCCATTGTGCACTTGTACAATGCATCGCAAAACTTACACATATTGACTTGAAACATGACCCGCCATTGCTGGACTTTGTCCCCACACACTACTGTGAGGATGCCATCGACATTCAGCACCTTTCCCCACTAGCGAATAGTGATCACATTGTATGATGAGCTTTCAAAGCGCATAAATCTTTCCCCCTTGTCGTATAGTGGGACGCGAGGTGATCTTATACTAGCATTTCGTATCTTTTATTATGATTTGGGTGTCAGTATGTCTTATCTTATTGTTCCCTACAGCACTAAAAATGTCCAAGATCATAGCAAGAAGGTTCACAAACCGCGATCTAATAAGCTTAACGGGGGGTTCCCGTTTTTCTCATCCAGTAGTTAATGACTGAAACGCCTTACCCGAACAATTGATATCAGCCCCATCAATGAAAAATTTCGAGGACGAGTTGAACCTTCATTGGAAGGCAATCTTTCAGGATCAACATAGGTTCACTAACCTACTATCCAAGTTACTGAAGACTGAAATACTGGCGGGTTTTTCAATTGGGTTGTTACACAGGGGAGGCATAGGGCTAAGTCGTCAGATCTATTTTATATGAAAGAAATCAGATCAATACCCTATATTTGACCCTGGGTTATCATTTTTCTGTAAAAATGAGTCCTCAACTTATCAAATTACTTTATGTATACAGAAGCAATACATCTTTATATAAAGGTGTTCAGTCTCATTATCGTCACTGATACATTGCCTAAACTCTTTTATTACTCGCCTTGTTAGTCTTATCCCGTTGTGCTAATGTGGTATGGTGAGTTGGATAAACGCACGTTTGAGTTAGGATCTATGTTGATTTTCACTAAACGACCGTAGATGAATGCATAAATTTATCGAAACTTAATCTTTGATGTGGATACATTGTTTTTGCGTTAAGTGTATAAAATAACTTTTCTGACATCATTATATAACGGTGTCTTGATTTTGGCAGAAATTTGAGGAAGCCGCCAAAGAAGCTTGGGGAAATTTTGGAGAAATGGCACCGAAACCCCAATATTTCCCCAAAATTTCCTTTTAACCTTGGTGACGGTCATTTGGCTTCGGGGATTTCCCCAAACGTTTCTCTAAACTTTGCTGAAGGTCGTTTGGCTTGGGAGGTTTCCCCAAACTTGGGAGATTAGGGTCTACTGCTAAGACAGTAGTATTGATGTACAGAGAATAGGTGAACGGTTTCGAACAGCATTTAAAAGCGGCAAACTCCACTAAGAAATATTCGAAAAAAAGTTCCATCCTATTTTTCGATTTCCTAAACAACTATGTTCTATTTATTGGCTAAATATTTTTCTAGTAAATTAATAGTCGTTCGTAAAATTCAATGCTATAATCGTCGGGTCACGTGTTCAGATTTTCTAAATCTATTTCGGTCTGGATGTTTAGGATATATCAGAGGGCATCTAAAATATGCCTCTTATCACCTTCGTTGTCATTTGTTAATTAGATAAATAGTTACATTTAGCATCTTATATCTCAAAAGACTAAAATGTATAGTGTTTTCTCATTTAACACTGACTAATTGCAAATACTAGTGGTTTTTTTCACTTTGTAATACTGTCGATATTCGGTTTTATTTTACATCTACTTTATATTTCATTAGATCCTTGATCATGGGTACTTTAGATCCGTACCCCAGCTCATCAACTAGTAACTCAAAAAAGTGTATGAATAATCCTATGAGATTCTCAATTAATAAGGATGTAATAAAAAAAGCTGAGAATCAAGATGTAAATTCAATTCAACGTATCGTCGCATATGATCACTTAGAATTTGAAACAAGTATGTTCATATTCTTGTTTTATTTTTCTATGAAGGTGTTATTGAGCAAGCTAAAAATACTTTCAAGAGAAATAACAGCCTTCAGATCAGTGCGACAAGAGAAAGACTTTCTACTCTAGACGATGATATAATGTATGTTAATATTGTTTATCTGTCATCTCACAGGTCTGCTCAACATGAACTGGAAAAAATGGAACTATCACTTGATACACTGCTCGGTCAGGTGTCTATTGAAGTGTCTAATAGCAGTTTGGAAAATAGGAAAATACGTTCTTTAGAGTTGGAGATAGAAACAAAGGCAAGATCCACTCTCCGTAAAGTGTTTATTGTTTTTGTAGATGAAGCTTATTGACACTTTATTATCTAGAAAATCCGCTCTGTTGAGTAAACTGTCTTCTTTGGAGAAGGCCAACTTTATTTCAGATGGCAACGTTTCAAGTGAGTATTTTATTCAAGTTTTTGTCACTAGAAAGTAATCGCACGCTCTTCGAGTAACTGCATCTTACACTACAAAATACGAATATATACCAAGACATGTAGTCAAAGCATGTTCATTTTGATTATTTTGAATGTATAGTTATGGTAATTTTTCCACATTACATATGATTCTTTTCAATAGAGAAAAAACAACTTATCTTTATATTGAAGTGTTCAAATCAGTTGTATTTTTTCTGCCTAGAATAGTATCTCTGACTTAAATTTCCCTACCATAGTAAATACATGGTGGCGCCTTGCATTTCAGAAGAGAAAATTCAGTGTTTTACACTCCGTACATAAAGACAACAAAAACGGCAACGTGTATATTCGTATTCTCCTGAATTCTTTGGGTTCCCTTCTATAGAATACTGAATAGACAACTATCGAGTAGAATTCTGTCCGAATGGCTCTTTTTGCTGTGAAATTTAATATTATACGGTCATAAGAGTTTACAGTGCAAATGACAGATACTTGAAAGTTAGATTGTAAGGGTTCGCTATAATTACTAATAGTAGTCTAGTTAATAACTACACTTTGGCAATACATATTACATTTTGGCTGGATATTTAAATGTACTTGTAGATTAGACTTTTTTAACACTGATCTGCTTAGACTGATACATTTCTCTACTACCAAATTGCAGGACTAGTTTTTGAAATCGGATTATTTTGTTTTTGTAGTTGTTGTATCGTTATTATGCGCTACTAATCTTCGTCATTTAGAGTTACCCGTTTTACCTTCGTAATTTAATACTAGAACCAGATGAAGATTTGCTAAGTGTGAATATCGTGAAACCACTGTCCGCAGATGACTTTAATTCTCCTATAAAACATCTCAGTACAAAGTTATATAAAGTAAAACGTTGTGAAAACAACGCTGTGGAACCGAAAAAGCTGTCTAAATCTAAACATAATGATGATGCTGATATAAATGCGTTTCAGGAACGATTGAGACGTCAAAGACGTACTGAATTATTAGAGGAGCAATTAGCTAGAGAACATGAGGTTAGTATCTTTTGTATACATTTTTAATGAGTTCATATTACCTCATGATGTTTTTATTATGTTATCAGACCATCAGTCAGTTATGTAAGTAATTACTAAATGGATGGTGAATATTCTAAGATTTTTTGTTCTTCGAGAAGTTACTGTACAATGGAAGAATTTCCCCCACGTAATGTTTACTAATGATTAGTGGTTATATTTAAATTAGGATTACTCTAATTCAAGAATGTTGAGTAGTTATATTTTACTGATAATCTGAAGTGAAAGTTGTAATTAGAAGTGATCATGATCCACCTCTAAAGTACATTTTCGTGAGATATGTCTGTACATATGGATGTAAACGCAGTTCGTCAGAGTCAGATGCTTACGTTCAGGATTTAGATGACGATAGTAATAATTATTCTTCTGAACAGCATAGAACTTATAACTCGCCAACACAACACACAAAGGAGACGACGTCGGTCATTTACGTATGCTTTACTTCAAATGAATTTATCCTTCAGGTCGAAATATTGCCATTGTCAATCAGGATTTTGGATCCGGGCAGTAAATGGTGAGTTAAAACTCACCTCTATTAAAACCGTGAACAACCATCCTTGCACAGAAGGATACATTTCTGTCGATCGATCGAGACGACAGTTGACGTCTGTATTTAAGAACGTTTCTCATGAGTAATACACCAACTCGTAGCTTACGGTATTTGGTTTCTTGGAAGTTCAATAAACAGCTTACCAAAGACGATATTGCCAGAATGCGTTCACAGTTGTACCCAGGTTGTTGAACTCACATTGTAATTATTTGAGTTTAGACACTAAAAATATCAATGAAATTTTACAGCGCGTTCAAGCAAATACTGAAGTTAAAGTATTCAATGAAAATGGGAAAATGTCTATGATTTGCTTCAGCCACAGAGAGCAAATAGCTGTTTGCCACGCGTTCTCGGAAGTAATATGTATTGATTCGACTTATCAGACCAATAAAGTCGGGTAAGTAACGATTAGTAATAAATTTATCTGAAAGTTTTCCACTGTTCCATCTATTGGTGACTGATAGTCTTGGGCAAGGGCACATTGTTATATATGCTCTTTGCAGTCAAGAAGGACGCGAAGATGTCGAAAAACTATTGGAATGTTTTAAAGAGATAATGTGCGGTACTTATGCTACACGCACTTTCATTATGGATTCGGCGGCGAACGAAATTTCACCTGTATAGTCTACGTACAGTCATTCTAACATAATACTTTGTTCATTCCATGTCTTGAGAGCGTTTTTTAGGATGGTATGTGTTAGCTGTACAAATTATTTTCTGTAGTTCCGAAATCCTGATGTGCGCAAATGCTTGGAACACCTTGTGAAGACTAGACGGTCTGATATGTGAGCTTCGCTTTTCATAACGCATTATATTCAGATTTACTCGAAAGTACGAACATCTAAGGATGCATTTTCCACGAGCGTATGATTACATAAAAGATTACTGGATTGCCAGGAAGTCAATGTGGGCTCGCTGTTACCGGCGACATGTATTAAGCCTGGGCAACCACACAAACAACCGTGTCGAAAGTGCTCATAAACACCTAAAAGGATGTCTCAGAAGAGGTGATTCCCTGCTATTGACGTTCTGAAAAATTTGGAGTAAAACAGACATTGACCTACGTTTGCGTCCTTATGACTCTGTGAAGGATCTTCAACGTTTTCCAGTTCTTCAGGTAAGAAATATAGTTAAATGTATCATTAATTCCAAGTTCCAATGTCACTTCGAACTCTTCCTAATGAGTTCACATCTTTTGCAGCTAAATTGTAGCTGTAAATTATAAACGTGTTCGGACGATGAGACACGGATTTATAGAAGGAGAATACATCCGGTGCCACGACAAGGGTGTGATGTATGTTGTTGATACTTCACGTGCACGATGTGCTTGTGAGCGTTTCAATTACCACATGCTGCCCTGTGGTCATATTTCGTATGCACATTCTAAAGATCTGATTTGTGGATGTATGTGTGTTCCTTTATCTCTATAAGTTTTGTAGACTTATTTCGAAATAGCAACTTGCGGACAAAAAAATAGCATGATGGACCTGGTTCTTTGTGCGCTGGACAACATCTCAATCTCTACAGGGAGTGATGTTCTGCTAGAGAAGTTCACTAGCAACTACCACTCAATCCATGCTCTTAGTCAACCTTTGGCAAGTAAACTTATCCGTTCATGTCTCGAAGCATCGGAAGAAATATGCGCACAAGTGATGAGTTCAATCGGTGCTAATGATGAAGCTACAACGTCAGAATCCATTGTTAATGCAGATCATAGCTATGCTTCTTGGTAACAAGAAGTTCTAATATTGTAATGTTTTTAGTTTTACATAAATTCATTTATATGGCCATTGACTTATGCTTATAGCGTAACGGCAGGGAGTGTACTGTGCAGTCTTATGTGGCTGTCAGACAGGGATGTTGTTTCGCGTTCTTGTGTAATGATTACCAGTTTGGCGCACACGCGATTAGTCATACATACCGTTTACCAAATACTGCAACCTTGAACATGGTGTACCATACTAGTAGTTCGAATTTCGACCTGTCACGATAGATAAGAATTGCCGTAATTAAAAGACCGGTGCGTTATAAATGAAAACGTTTATTAAAGTTTGAATCTAGCACAAATGATCCATTAATAAATAACTTCTATTTCTCAGGAATTGTTCCCGTTAGGTCTGTGAACATTTGCGAAGCCAGCTGGAAATAAGATAGACAGGAAAGGTATTTCAGCATAAATGTTTACCAGAAACTAGTATAAAAACGGAAACCAGTATTCAACTACAGATCGAAAGTGCATTTAGCACACCCTGCTTTAATCAAATCCCATGGTTGGAATACACTGTCTCTACTAGGTCCATGTTATTATCATCTATCCCAGACAACCCAAAAAGGGGAAATAATGAGGGGAAAAGGGGAAATAAAGGGGTAAATGCTTTGGTGGCGAAAGGGGAAATAAAGGAGAAAACGCGCCAGAATGTCGCCTTTTTCGCCTGTCCGGGGGAAATAATGCGGAATTTCCCCTTTTTGTCGACAGATTACCCACTTATCGCCTAAATATCCGCCGAATTGTCGCTTTTTTCGCCTAAATATCCGCCGATTTGTCGCTTTTTCGCCTAAATATCCGCCGATTTGTCGCATTTTCGCCTAAATAACCGCTGAATAGTCGCGTTTTCGCCTAAATATCCGCCGAATTGTCGCCTAAATATCCGCTGATTTGTCGCATATCCGCCTAAATACACACATTACACCCTATTTTCTATCCATCGACAGAAGACCAAAGGTCTCCTGCATTCGCCTTTATTTTCAAAAACAGACAAAAATATTTCTGCAATGCAGTTTGAAAGCGGTAAATTTTTTAAAAATTGTATTTAAAAAGAAAAGCCTATTATTGTACAACAGTAGAGCACAAGCTTAAGCATCCATTGTTATGCATATCCAATGCAATTGCTAATTCATTTTTATAGAAAATTATCTGAAAAAGAAGGAACAGGTTTTGTTTTATTCATAAGCAATGTCCATTTGATCAAAAGTTCACTCAAACTCAAACACATTCTCAACAGTTTCCCAAGTAAGTAAAAAAGTAAGCTGTTTGAAAGAAAAATGTTTATTGACATCGAGGTAGAACACCAAAACAATTGCACGGACTATTCGGAATTGAGGTAGTCGTCCTGTGAATTCTGAATTAAAAAAAAGGTCACAACCGTATCTCAATGATATGCTTTGGCATACCCAAATACTTGAAGCTGAACTTACGGTTATGCTCGTTAATATTGTTGACTGTAACTATAGAGCCGTAGGGAGGTTATCACTTTAAATCTGTACATACCTGGTTATCTTTTCTCCTAGAACGTTTTATCATCTTGTCTCGGATGTCGTGAAAGTAACCTTGGGTCGCGATGTCGTAGAGCTTACCAAGGTCTTTTTCGTTGACAGAGGATGACAAAAAGCGATGAGTCAAAGCACCTGAAGTTTGAGTAATAGATAAAGGTTACTTCGTATGCAGCCGTAAAACGTGCATTTCTGCAGTGCTCGTTTTGAAGAGGTGCCAAGTAACGTGAATTTACTGGCAACCTCAGGTGTCAACAGATACGACAGAACAAACCGCATGGACGCTTTTGGGTCGTCACTTGATAACCTAGTGACCATTGCCATCTGTAATCGTCACAAATAATTAAATTTATGTTAATGACTTACAAATCTGTCCCTGGTTTCTTTCTGCGACAAACCAGTATCAAGCATCTGCAGTTCCTCTTCAGATGACAAAGGAAACTGCTGACTGGACAGTCCGCAGTCGAATTGATGCGGTTTTTCGCTCTCATGAAACTTCGATAGCAGTTGGTTAACATTAACATTCAAGTCAGTAATGGCGGACGACATGTTGTTAATCGTTTTTGTCAGTTCACTGATAGCTGACGACATGTTCAGCACCAGTGTATACAACCTTTCACTGCTGAAAAACGTCACTACATGATGCAGGTAACTTACTTGTCCACTATAGCGCCGCCAACATGCTTACATTCCGATGTCGAAGGTGATGTCTCTAATTGTGTCGAACTAATTCGTGAATATCTAAATACTAATTAAACGTACTTGGCGATATGAATTTTTCGAAAACACGGAATTTTGGATATTGTACGGGGACATTCCTAGACTGCATCTCAGCCACATCCATGTCGACTGAATTGTAAAGAAAATCTTCTTTACGCTTCATTACACCTCTGGGAAATGTTAGTAAGATTATTGTACAGACCTTTTTGGCTTTTCAGTGTTAAGTGGCAAAGTGTTTTCATCCGTTGAGGTGTTTTTCCGTTGAGACTCCAGTATCTGTAGGGCAACTAACAGATCTTTTGCCGACTGGAGAGAATCTATGGTGAATTATCCATCCTGTGTATGTAACGTACCTAATTCGTGAATCACTTTACATTTCATAAATGACCAATTTTCATTCGGTTGGTCGCTCTTCTGAAGATGTATATCTACATGCTCGTTCGGAAAAGCGCACAGTTCCTTTCCTACGATCCAATCTTTGTGTGCTACCATCAGTTGTTTTTTGCTCAGGACGTCAACAATGACGTATTTCTTGTTAGCAGGCTGAAAATAACAAGACGTAATTAAATGATTTATCGTCATTAATTGAACACTAGTGAAACAAAATGCATTTACAATAAAGTATGTAACAATGGGATTATAACTACATAATTGATACAGTTGATGGCTATACATTTACAATCAATGTCCTTAAGTGATATCCATGTGTGTTCATGGCTAACTACGGAGCACCTAAAAATTCCAATATCAGTAGATGGGAATGGATCTTCAAAGTAATTGCGTGGGTCAGTGAAAGTCCTAAATTTTAGTAGTCCATCCTCCTTTATATCAGTGATTAAACCTGGCTGGCCGTTCACTACTACTACATTATAATGTCAGCCTGATATATCAGGCTGACATGAAGTGATTTTACTACTGTTAAACATAATTACTTGTTTTGTAGAGACATCAGTTGCGCCTATTGGGGTAGTATTAGTTAAGCCACTAATTTGAAGCCTATCGCTGAAGGACATTCTCTCAGCATAACGCTGTGCTGCTTGCTTAGCCACTGCAAACCCACTACGCACGGAATCCTTAATTTGTCTCATATAAGACTCAAATGGAAAGGCTGAAAAACTATCTAAAGGTCCATGTGCACGAACGTCGTCAGGGAGGTGCTGTAACGAATGCACATTGTAAACTAAGTGTTCACACCCATAACACCATTCATATTCATTCATGAAGTTTAGTAATTCCATTCTGGCGGTTTCTACAACACTTTTATGTACTTTGGGATGTGCAAGCAGATACATGGATAGCGCTAAACGCCGGAAATTAAGATAATAAAGTTGTGGCAATGTCTTTTCAAGAATATGCTATATAGCATATACATAATATTCACAATACTCAGGACACCTAATGTTTTCACTATAAAGCTATTTCTGCCATAAAAGTCGAACAAAACAGTGAAAATCAGCAGAAATTGTGATAAAGACGGGAAAAACGATATATCTTATCATGGTATCGTTAGTTGTAACGCAGTTTTGGTAGTCTTGACGACAATACAATTTTCATGACGATATATGCCTGAATCATTCTATTTCATATAAAAATAAAAGATTTGTCTACCATCAGTGTATACCTCAGTAAAAGTAATTGCTAGTCTGCGATGCAAATACGAAAAAACTATTATAGCAGTTCCTGAATAGTGAATTTTCAAGGACTTCGCGATAGCATGTAACGCAAAATAAAAAAACCCTTTTTCACCTAATTATAGAAACGGAAAATAGACTTTCAAATTTATTCATAATTAATTTCGAAATTTGATTGTGCACAAAGCAGAAACAAAAAAGTAGCCTAAAAAGGTGTCGCGATATCCCTGGAGCGCTACCGAGGCAGAGTAGCCAATATTCATGAAGGAATGTCCAAGGTATAATTACTCAGTCCAATTTTCTTTTATTAAGGTATTGTTAGGAAAGAGCATTTTAATAGGTTAAAGAAAATAAATGTTAACAGGGCATGAGTGGACATACAACTGACAAACGGAGGGGATTCAGAAAAAAGCTGAGAGTATGGGATTATGTGTGGTTCTAAAATAAAATATAGTGCTAGAAACAGTATTGTGATATACAATTGGCTATCCTACTTTTTTATCGAAGCTATTAGATCCTCTTTCATTTTTTTGTACTATTGTTTTTCAGGTATCATAGGGTCTTGAGTAGGCTTCGTATATTAGCGAATTGTCTAGTTTGCTTGTAATAGGATTTCTGGGTAGCAAGTGAAACCAATTTAACGTTCGTAACACGACTTTAAGAGGTATTTTGCGTGAATAAATCAGCTTCAATACCATAAGTTCGTGACATCCCACTAAACCATAAGGAGCCATAATTAAACAAAATGTTCTTCCCCACCGACATGGGTGGATTGAAGTTATCTCCCCACCATCATGTTTGCTGGTCAGTAACGCCACCCTCTCTCCTTTTGTGATGTTAGGCTCTTTTACGTTTGTGGTAAGTATGAATACTGCTTTAATCAAATCCCATGGTTGGAATACACTGTCTCTACTAGGTCCATGTTACAAGCGAATCAGATAGTTGAAAAGTCTGTTTTATGGGTTAGATGTCCACATAGTATATCACACTGCTATGAAAATAACTAATGGTTTAAAGAAGTAAGGACTAATAGCAAATCAAAAGATATGAGAGGGTATAAAATTGTGGGGAAAATAAGAATTTCAAGGTAAGACAAATAAAACATTGAGAAACTCACAAGACGTTGTGGCCAAATTTTGAGCTTTGAATGGTCGGCCTTAGTAGATCAGCATCCATAAGATTGAGCTGTCTACTTGCAGTAGAAAAAAAGCATGACTTTTAGGAAGAATAATGTACCTGTAGAGATTTGGGAACTGAAAGCTAGGGTTAGGAGCATAAGGCCATGAATAATAAACAATGAATAATAGGAAGGGATAAGCCATATATTCTGTGATTTGGTTATATTCATATTAGTAACAGTCGGACTTGTTATAATTTTGTTCTTTCTAGATACTAGGCGGTCCGTAATAAAGTGCCTTATTGGTTCTTCAGGCCTCTTTGTCCAAACACCTGTTATTTGACCTACGCTAAATATTGACGTTTTGTTACTTAATTTACAGTTGCATGTTGCAGGTTCATTGACAATAGAATTGGATTTGACTTCCTTCAAGGTCACGGCGTGAAGTCGGTGAAGTCGGTCTGTAAAGCTACTGTTCAACTCGCCACTAGTAATGATAAACCTTCTAGTTTTGATTTTGTTAAGTCGGGTAACTATGACTCTCTTAAGGTAGTCAAATGCCTCGTCATCTAATTAGTGACGCGCATGAATGGATTAACGAGATTCCCATTGTCCCTATCTATTATCTAGCGAAACCACAGCCAAGGGAACGGGCCTGGCAGAATTAGCGGGGAAAGAAAACCCTGTTGAGCTTGACTCTAGTCCGACTTTGTGAGTAGACATGATGGATGTAGTATAAGTGGGAGCTGGGTGCTTCGGTGTCCAGCGAAAATGTCACTGAAGCCTAAGGTAATAACCACCAAGCCAGGGTACATGCAGTTCAGCACGAAGCCAGGTGCATGCCATATTCAACCAATGGAGCCCAGGGTAATAACCACCAAGCCAGGGGATATACAGCCCAGCACGAAGCTAGGTGTATGCATGATTATATATTTTTGGGTTATGTTAGTGATCCCTACGCAGGTTCACCTACGGAAACCTTGCTACGACTTTTACTCCCTCTAAATTGTCAAATTAGGTCATCTTCTCAGCACCAGTCGAGCGGCAACGCCACTACAACGACATCAATCCAACGACCTCAATAAACCATTCAATCGGTAGTAGCGACGGGCGGTGTGTACAAAGGACTGGGACGTAATCAGCTCAAGCTTATGACTTGCACTTACCAGGAATTCCTCGTTCACGGGGAATAATTACAAGCCCCGATCCCAGTCACGACGGTGATGAAACAGTTTGCCCAACACTTTCGGGCCAGGTTTCCAGACTCGCTGGCACCGTCATTGTAGCGCACGTGTGGCCCTGGACATCTAAGGGCATAACAGACCTGTTACTGCTCAATTTCGTGCGACTTAAGTAAAAACTGGCACCGCACCTGCCGAATCACGACCACACTACTCCATAAAGAAGCAATAGAAGCCGCTCCCTAAACGAGCACAGAAGACCAGTCTACTATTTAGCAGGTTAAAGTCTCGTTCGTTATCGGAATTAACCAGACAAATCGCTCCACCAACTAAGAACGGCCATGCACCCGTCGACGTGAAGCGATAGGATTGAATGGCAGTGTTACAGTTAACAATCAGCCATAGACATTTTGCAACACAGCAAATAGTTTGAAACACACGAACAATAATCATGACACCACTCCACATGCGGCTGATCACTCTGTTGATCTAGATGTGTCTACAGATCAGAAACCTTTGGATAAGATACGGACCCCAACTGACACCAAAAACCATAACGACATGACTAATCCCAGTTGTTCGTTTAGTTGCAAAATGGGTGGTGGTCTTCAGCGTAGCAAGCCTTCTTACACGCAGACTAACGAAAATTACCAAAGAACTTGCCACCCAAGTCACCCCTTGAAGCCTAAAACCATAAATACGAATGGTAATAATAGGTTTCTCACCCCACACCCTACCTACATTCCCCAGGATCGCAACTGTAATTACTCTCAAAATGGAAACTTTTCACACTCATTAGTACCGACCCATCACATAACAACGGCTCCCATGTATAATAACAGTCGCAACTCCTCCCAGTTATGCGTGGCAGTCCCCTCACGCTAACGTGGATAGCCATAACATGGGCTACGAGTCTAACGATCAAGACTATTTTATAAATAACCATACACTTCACAGTAGGCCTGTACAAGATTTTTTTGGAATAAGACCCCTAGTGACACGTCTGTTGGAGCATATAGGGCAGGTTATTTCAAACCACATGCAAACCATAAATTTGTTTCCTCCGTACAATTTCCATCAGAGAGTACTCCCACACTTTCTTCCTGGGTAAACTCCCCAATCAACTTCACTAGCTCATTTGATACATCTCCCACTAAGTCTAGCTATCAAAATGGCAATTACCATTAAACCTCAACAAGTGCGGGGTCATGCACTTTGGAAAGCATCCCTATAAACCGCAACTTCACTTAAATGAAAGTAGAGTCCAAACACTCGAATCAGTACGCGATTTAGGAATTAATTACACAGGAAGCCTGAACTTTGAAGAACATGCCTCCTCTATTATTTCTAAATCTAGACGGCTAATTGGCTTTATAATGAAAAACTTTTTCACAACAGAGGGTAAACTTACTCTCTACAAAATATGTGTAAGACCCTCCCTTGAATACTGCTCTTTTGTATTCTCTAATATGAATATCACAGACAAGATAAGAGTAGAAGATGTTCAAAGACGTTTCACACGTCAACTACTAGGATGCAACTCGAATCTTGATTACACAGACAGATGTAAGCATCTATCTTTAGAACCCTTATGGCACCGTAGGCTAAAAAACAATTTAATATTTCTCTACAAAGCGATATATGGGCTCTCCTTTCTAACCTCCTGCCCGACTATTACCCACGACCCAGCCTATAGACTTAGAAACAACGCATATACACTACTGACCGTAAAACACCAAAAACAAATGCGTTGTAAGTTCTTTACAGTACGGTACAGTTTATTGTGGAACAGGCTGCCAATGCCTATCCGTAATTGTGATACGTTTATCAGATTCAAAAGGCTAATAACCCTATTTCTAGACTCCAAAGAGCTTCAACATTTCCTTGAACTCCCGCCCACCAATGAGGCACTTTATTACGGACCGCCCAGTATCTAGAAAGAACAAAATTATAACAAGTCCGACTGTTACTAATATGAATATAACCAAATCACAGAACATATGGCTTATCCTTTCCTATTATTAATTGTTTATTAATCATGACTTCATGCTCCTAACCCTAGCTTTCAGTTCCCAAATCTCTACAGGTCAAATGTACATTATTCTTCCTAAAAGTCATGCCTTTTTTTTTATTCCACTGCAAGTAGACAGATAGCTCAATCTTATGAATGCTGATCTACTAAGGCCGACCATTCAAAGTTCAAAATTTGGCCACAACGTCTTGTGAGTTTCTCAATGTTTTATTTGTCTTACCTTGAAATTCTTATTTTCCCCACAATTTTATACCCTCTCATATCTTTTGATTTGCTATTAGTCCTTACTTCTTTAAACCATTAGTTATTTTCATAGCAGTGTGATATACTATGTGGACATCTAACCCATAAAACAAATTTTTTTAACTATCTGATTTGCTTGAAACTTGGACCTAGTAGAGACAGTGTATTCCAACCATGGGATTTGATTAAAGCAGTATTCATACTTACCACAAACGTAAGAGAGCCTAACATCACAAAAGGAGGGAGGGTGGCGTTACTGACCAGCAAACATGAAGGTGGGGAGATAACTTCAATCCACCCATGTCTGTAGGGCAGAACATTTTGTTTAATTACGGCTCCTTATGGTTTAGTGGGATGTCACGAACTTATGGTATTGAAGCTGATCTATTCACGCAAAATACCTCTTTAAGTCGTGTTACGAACGTTGAATTGGTTTCACTTCCTACCTAGAAATCCTATTGATAGCAAACTAGACAATTCGCTAATATACGAAGTCTAATCAAGACCCTATAATAACTGGGGGGAAAATATTTTTAAAAAAAACGAAAGAGGCTCTAATAGCTTCGATATTAAAGGGAAGACAGCCAAATGTATATCACAATACTGCTTCTAGCACTATATTTTATTTTATAATCACACATAATCTTATACTCTCAGCTCTTTTCCGAATCGCCCCCATTTGTCAGTTGTATGTCCACTCACACCTTGTCAACACTTATTTTCTTTAACATATTAAAATGCTCTTTCTTAACATATACCTTAAAAAAGGAAAATTAGACTGAGTAATCATACCTTAAGCATTCTTTCATGAATATTGGCTACTCTGCCTCTCGTGTTTTCTTTTACTTGCTCCCTCTTTCAGCCCCCTTGAGATATGGAACTGGTGACTTCATCCTGCACCATCCTTAAAGCCTTGGATATCCCAGAAGGAAATAAGGTTGCGATTTTTAGAAGCCCATACCTTCAATGGACCTATTGTTGACCATCAGTCACACATTCGCAACGCGACTTTCATGAAGCGCGCCAACTGTAGTACTGATTTAAACCATCGACATTCATATCTTATAAATTATCAACCCAGCTATGTAATTTATTGCAGTGTATATTGTATCATTTGTATCAATTTGATCTTGCCTGTAAACTGGCATGCCTCATTTAACAAACTGTTATTTGAGAATAAATTATTATTATTATTATTATTATTAAATACCGAGCTAACGAAGAACATTCAATCCCTCATTTAAAACTCATCCCACACCCGCGAGGGTTACGATGACTTTATCCGAGACACCCTCATCCATTTTAACTTAGTAGGCCACTTGCTTAATATATGTCTTATCAACGCTCGATAGATCTGCAACAAAAAGACGGATCTAGCCCTTTTTGTATCCATATATCAACCATCACTTATTATGATATCTGAAACATGGACTAACAGTAATATTTCCGACCGAAGTATATCTCATGATAACTATTTCCTATATAGAAGCGACAGATTGAATGGACGAGGCGGAGGATGCCTTATTTACGCTCACTCTAGCCTAAACTGACTACTATGTGATATGCCTGAACTAAACAAACTGAAGGATTCGGTGTGGATTGTAATAAAGCCGTCGAATCCCGTTACCTTACTGCTCGGCTGTGTTTATCGTCAACTTAACGCGTCAATAGATGAAATAGTAGTATTGTCGGAGATATTCACACTAGCATCATCCCTCTCATTCACAGGCAAGGTCATTTGTGGTGACTTGAATATGCCTGAAATTTCTTGGCTGCCAGTCAAAGTGCCGAGACGTTATGAATCATTTATTGAATGTATAGAGCTCGGACAATGAACTCAGCATGTCGATAGCCCTACCAGACATCAAAACATCTTAGACTTAGTCTTTACCAGTGGCCTCATCCCCAATACTTTGTATATTGGAAAAAGTTCCCAGGTAGTGATCATAACACTGTCATATGCAGCCTTATTGTAAAAACCACAACCGAATATCACCCACGACCCAGCCCATACACTTGAAACAACGCATATACACTACTTACCGTAAAACACCAAAAACAAATGCGTTGTAAGTCTTATACAGTACGGTATAGTTTATTGTGGAACAGGCTGCCAATTCCTATCCGTAACTGTGATACGTTTACCAGATTCAAAAAGCTAATAACCCTATTTCTAGACTCCAAAGAGCTTCAACATTTCCTTGGACTCCCGCCCACTGATGAGGCACTTTATTACGGACCGCCTAGTATCTAGAAAGAACAAAATTATAACAAGTCCGACTGTTACTAATATGAATATAACCAAATCACAGAATATATGGCTTATCCCTTCCTATTATTCATTGTTTATTATTCATGGCCTTATGCTCCTAACCCTAGCTTTCAGTTCCCAAATCTCTACAGGTACATTATTCTTCCTAAAAGTCATGCTTTTTTTCTACTGCAAGTAGACAGTTAGCTCAATCTTATGGATGCTGATCTACTAAGGCCAACCATTCAAAGCTCAAAATTTGGCCACAACGTCTTGTGAGTTTCTCAATGTTTTATTTGTCTTACCTTGAAATTCTTATTTTCCCCACAATTTTATACCCTCTCATATCTTTTGATTTGCTATTAGTCCTTACTTCTTTAAACCATTAGTTATTTTCATAGCAGTGTGATATACTATGTGGACATCTAACCCATAAAACAGACTTTTCAACTATCTGATTCGCTTGTAACATGGACCTAGTAGAGACAGTGTATTCCAACCATGGGATTTGATTAAAGCAGGGTGTGCTAAATGCACTTTCGATCTGTAGTTGAATACTGGTTTCCGTTTTTATACTAGTTTCTGGTAAACATTTATGCTGAAATACCTTTCCTGTCTATCTTATTTCCAGCTGGCTTCGCAAATGTTCACAGACCTAACGGGAACAATTCCTGAGAAATAGAAGTTATTTATTAATGGATCATTTGTGCTAGATTCAAACTTTAATAAACGTTTTCATTTATAACGCACCGGTCTTTTAATTACGGCAATTCTTATCTATCGTGACAGGTCGAAATTCGAACTACTAGTATGGTACACCATGTTCAAGGTTGCAGTATTTGGTAAACGGTATGTATGACTAATCGCGTGTGCGCCAAACTGGTAATCATTACACAAGAACGCGAAACAACATCCCTGTCTGACAGCCACATAAGACTGCACAGTGCACTCCCTGCCGTTACGCTATAAGCATAAGTCAATGGCCATATAAATGAATTTATGTAAAACTAAAAACATTACAATATTAGAACTTCTTGTTACCAAGAAGCATAGCTATGATCTGCATTAACAATGGATTCTGACGTTGTAGCTTCATCATTAGCACCGATTGAACTCATCACTTGTGCGCATATTTCTTCCGATGCTTCGAGACATGAACGGATAAGTTTACTTGCCAAAGGTTGACTAAGAGCATGGATTGAGTGGTAGTTGCTAGTGAACTTCTCTAGCAGAACATCACTCCCTGTAGAGATTGAGATGTTGTCCAGCGCACAAAGAACCAGGTCCATCATGCTATTTTTTTGTCCGCAAGTTGCTATTTCGAAATAAGTCTACTATTATAGTACAAAAAATGAAAGAGGATCTAATAGCTTCGATAAAAAAGTAGGATAGCCAATTGTATATCACAATACTGTTTCTAGCACTATATTTTATTTTAGAACCACACATAATCCCATACTCTCAGCTTTTTTCTGAATCCCCTCCATTTGTCAGTTGTATGTCCACTCATGCCTTGTTAACATTTATTTTCTTTAACCTATTAAAATGCTCTTTCCTAACAATACCTTAATAAAAGAAAATTGGACTGAGTAATTATACCTTGAACATTCCTTCATGAATATTGGCTACTCTGCCGCTCGCGTTTTCTTTTACTTGCTCCCTCTTTCAGCCCCCTTGAGATATGGAACTGGTGACTTCATCCTGCACCATCCTTAAAGCCTTGGATATCCCAAAGGGACATAAGGTTGCGATTTATAAAAGCTCATACCTACAATGGACCTATACTTGACCATCAGTCGCACATTCGCAACGCAACTTTCATGAAGCGCGCCAAATGTGGTACTGATTAAAACCATCTACATTCATATCTTATAAATTATTAATCCAGCTATGTAATTTATTACAGTGTATATTGTATCATTTGTATCTATTTGATCTTGCTTGTAAACTGGCATGCCTCATTTAACAAACTGTTATTTGAGAATAAATTATTATTATAAAATAACCTGTGTTTCAAAAGAGATTTAAATAAAGGTTAGAATACAAGTAAGGTAGACGAAACAATTAAATGACAATGCTACCCATTGCAATGCTGAGAGGGGATTTTCATCCTTCTGTTTTCGTTACATTTTTGAAGTCGTCCAGCAGCCCAGAACACAGTTAATGCTTCCCTCTGAGTTTTCGAACAACTTTGTTCAGCAACAGTAAGTTTGAGTGAAGCACAGATCACTGATCTAGCTTTCTGCCCCAAAACTGCATCAATACTTACATATGATCCATCAGTGATTAGTACAAGGTATACATTAGGGGGGAGCAGGTTCGAAGAAGAGCATCACTTTCAAGAAAGTTTAGTTGACTGAGTAATCACGACCCTTGTTCCTCATCCAATTTAAATGAAATGGATGTCAATGTTTGAAACAAACAATTATCACGACAAGAAAACTAAGGAACAAAACGGAAATAGTTTAGAAGAGTACCCACAAGTGAACGCAGTTCTGTAAGGTTTCCCAAAGATGGGTATTTGTTGGTGAGTTATTCGCTTGAAACCCGGTTAAAAAGCATCACCATCAACTGGATATCCAAGACATTCAAAGCTAGATGCATTTTTTTCAATCAAACGACTTAACAAAGCAATGCGTCACTGTTCATGAGTTATTTTATCAGAACCATCAATAGTAAGATCATGTTGATAGACTTCAACACCTTTAAGATCACGTAATTCATCATTCATCACTTCCTCGAATATAACTGGAGATCAACTTGTATTTGAATAGACTAAAAAGAGTGTTAATTGTAGTCGAACTAGATGAAAATTGACCCTAGTAATTTGAAGATGAGCATCTTTTAAGTCGAATTTCAAGAATACCTTAGACCTATGAAGTCGACTAAGAATATCTTCAGCTTCCTCCATTGTACACGTTTGCTTCAACAAACTGGAGCTCGGTGTTAATCTACAGCCACCGCGTATTCTAGGGGTCTTTCCATCAAACTGCAATCGCGTAACAATAGGAGTACCCTGTGCAACAGACTGAATAGGTTCAATGATACTTTTTGTACACAAATCATTCAATATCTTATGTACTGTTTCTCGGAGACCATATGGAATTATTCGTCCTTTAAGAAAGACTGAATCACCCTGTACTTGAAGTTCGATGTGTTGAATTCACATCCCTCTACTGTAGTTAGCATAGGCAGCTTCCAAATCCTTAAGTAAAGCATCAGAACTTTCTTTAGAAACTTTAAGCCTTTCTAAATTTTTCAAAACTAGTATTAACGGTCTTGTTTCAATAACTTAGAATTCATAAGGCATATATTAGGAATTATCATCATTAAATAGCAATTCATACAACCCTCGTATAGGCAGTTTGTTTCCAGTATCCCCAATACTGGGTCTTCAGCGAGTCGTACTACAAAGCTAGAATCTAGAGATTTTAAGTTTTTCAATGAAAGAAGGGACTCTATACTGCCTGTGTTAACAATAATATTATGGAATCGATCAAGGGTGGTACGTAATCGCTTCTGAATATGGAAATTACTTTTCGAAGTCGTGAATAAAGATAACTGATCATTAGAAACACCCGACTTAACAAAATCAAAACTAGAAGGTTTATCATCACTAGTGGCGAGTTGAACAGTAGCTTTACAGACCGACTTCATATGTCCTATTTTGCCACACTTAAGGCATTAAGCATTAAAGAAGCCCTCTCCATTATATTTGCTGTAAAAAAGTTCCACAAGATGCTGTTTGGCAGACAGTTCACCTTATTAACAGACCATGAACTGCTACTGACAGTTTTTGGATCCAAAAAGGTATCCCTGTATATACAGCAAACCGTCTACAGCGATGGGCAACTACACTGCTGGGCTATGATTTCAAGGTAAAGTACCAACCGACAACGGATTTTGGACAGACAGATACCCTCTCAAGATCGATTGGTTCACATGCAAAACAAGAAGAGGAGGTGCTTGTAGCTGCCATAGATGTTGGGGCTGAGATTCACAAAGTATTGGCAGACGCAGTTTCCTGACTCCCGGTCACATTCGAAGCCATTAAAGAAGCTAGCAAGAAGGATAATGCATTGAAGATTGTTCGCCGCTGCATACTCAACAAGTGGCCTTCATCTAGACTGCATGGAGATCTCTTACAATATTTTCGTCGATGAGAGTCCTTAACAGTTGTCGATTCGTGCATTATGTTTGGCCACCGTATCGTTATCGTCAGAAATCTTCGACACCAAGTCATTATGCAGTTCCACAGTGGGCACTCGAGGACAAATAAAATGAAATCACTAGCTCGCAGCTATGCATACTAGCCGTCAATGGACCATGATAAAGAACAAAAATGTCCCAGTTGTTGGTCCTGTCTAGAGGCTGCGAAGAATCAAACGAAAGCTGAACCACAACCATGGCCCAAAACGCACGGACCTTGGTAAGGAATACATGCTGATTTCGCCGGACCAATACAAGGTAGAAACTACTTAGTTGTTGTCGATGCTTTCACAAAATAGCCAGAAGTATATGACATGCCGAAAACGACATCAGAGAGTACAATAAGAAGATTGTCAGGATTGTTTGCTTGTTCCGGAGTTCCAGAGTTCTTAGTGACCGACAACGGTACTCAGTTTGTCATCCGCTTTCAAACGCTTTCGCAGTGAAAATCTCCGTATCATCCTCAGTCGACTGGCCAAGAAGAAAGATTCGTGGATACGATAAAAAGAGCTCTGATCAAAGGGGGAGGTTAGGGTACCCCAGAACAAATGATCAGTAAGTTCCTAATGTCTTACAGAGTTACCCCTAATCCGGCAGTACCAGAAGGAAAGTCGCCAGCCGAGTGTATGCTCGGAAGGAAAATCCGGACAGTCTTTAACAGTATATTGCCACCCAGAAAGACAAATAAACCCACGAATGAGTACCGTACGGTCACTCGTAGCTTCCAGGTGGGTGAAAAGGTACTTTTCAAATCGTATCAAGGTAATAGGAAGTGGGAACCAGGTGTCATAGAACGTCGAATTGGAAACGTACTGTACGTAGTCCGGATAGGTGTCGGAAAATGTATAAGACACATAAATCAAATGCAAAGAAACGGCAGTACAGTGGTCCCAGAAAGCCGACTCCCATTTCAATTGCTCGTAGATTCATCTCAGAATCGCCCTCAGGAGCGCAAACATAGAAGATGTAAACGACACAAGGGCAAAGCAGTACAACCCTCGAGAGTGATGGACCGCAAGAGGAATGTGGCAACCAAGTTTCAGGTGGGTTCGAGAAAAAAGTCTTACACAACAGAGTTTAAAGGGAGGAAGGTGTGATGACGGAACACAAGTGAACTCGAAGAAGCTATAAGAGGCTGAGAAGGAGCCGAAGATATTTCATCCAATCACCTTTTGGAAGAATATACTCGAATTCCTACATGTAGCTTCCCCTGTATGTGGATTGGAGGACTGTAATGATGATTTCGTTCTCACTAGAAACTATAAATACCTGACAATTTTGTACTATAACTGACACTGTCTGGGAATAATATTCCTTTTATCAGTCTTCTGTCTTCTCATTGTGACTTGGGAGCGTCCTGGAGTTCTAGTGATCACGTTATACGCGGTATATCAAGAACAGCCTTCTAGATATAACAAAGACAAATGAATTGCATAAGCGAAATCTACCATAGGATAAGCATTTACTAAAACTGTGCTCACTTCTATAACCTGCTTTGCAACTCACTTTTTATATTTTCACGAGAATCAGAACCATTATTAACCAAACGCGAGCTTGAACGTCATTGAGAATGAATTTCATCACGACGACTAAGCTAAGTATTATAAATTTTCACTGATTGAAAATCAAGCCCATTCACTGCCTCGTAGTTAATACATGCTATTTTTATTTCTTGGAATGAACTTTTAGGCTTCCGAAATAATTCTCTTTCCAAATTGGCCATTTCGACGGCAGAAATTTCCCCTTAATCTTCAACAATTTTATCCAGTCCTATTTAGAGCGCAGAAATAGTGTTTCCGCCTTCATTTCAAAACGATATGGGTAACCTGAAACGTATCCAAAGGTGAGCTACAAAATCAGTTCGAGGACTCGAATTCGAGCCTTATGAAGAGTGCCTCCAATCATTGTACTTTCACACACTAGAGTATAGGCATCTCAGAGATGACCTTTTAATGACTTATGGATATCTTCTTAGATACCTACATAAGCTCAGTTCTAACACAAATCTTAAATAAAGCATCCAGAAACAAGAGACGCAACAAAACAGAACGGACTGTAGACACATTTTTCATAATTTAAGAGTAGACAAATCCTGGAAATCACTGACGACTAAGCTAGTCCAAGAGAAATCCGAGAAGTCTCAAGGATTAGGGGCAACATCTCACTATAGTTTATTAACATTTTTTCTTTTCATTGTTAAATATGCAGATCTTTAACGTAGATGATCTATGCCGGATGATTGCGGACCTGCTGGAGTTAGACGAGAATGGTATGATCAACGGCTAACGTCGAAAGCACGCCTCTCGGTCAGCACCTAAAGTGAAATTCCCCTTCGTATCAAGGTATTATGGATGCTTTGAAATCCGTAAAACACAAAGGAAGTTATGATGGAAATATATTAGTAGAAATGAGTACAGAGAAGATAGTGAGACCACCATGGCATTGGCCAGTTAATGACATTCGATTAAATGATGCGTGTTGGCTGTCCTTGACTTTGACAGGGACCGATGATCTGTCCCATATTCAGTGACCCAACTACCGGATGATTTGTCTTAGGCTCAGTGAAATCTCAATGGCCCCACGAATACATTTAGAATTTTACCCGGTGGCATCAATGATTTACTACTATTAGATACGGAAATCCGTTAAACGAAGGCTCCCTCTATTCCGTCCAGAACCATTTCGCCCTCTGAGCACAGTCGGGGCAAGCAAGTGCACAAACCAATTATTGTAATCTAGCTTGTGACTACGTTTTTAGAAGTGTTATTCGAAATGTTCTCAGGGCGGATGATTCAGGAGTTGAGTGGTTTTCTGGACTTGATCAAAAAGTTTAAAAAGGCAGTGAGGTTCAGTAGAGCCATTTGTATCACAGACCAAGTTAGGAAGCAACAATAGAAAAAGCTAAATCAGTGCTTTTCGCGGTGATTTTGTGACTTTACTGCAGCAGAAAAACTACCTAAATATGAGAACACTTAATATTTGTGTGACCAAACAGACACGCAACAAACCCACTGCACTTGAAGTACTCAATGACCGCCTCTTGTAAGGCTGGTCAAGGTCGTTGGAACGAAACGGCGGGCGGCATTAAAACGGTTTAACTTTCTTAACGTGCCTCTTATGTCTGTGTTCACGTTTCTATCTCGTTCCCTTCCCCCGTTAATTAACATACCTGGAGTAACATCTACTCTTTGTATCAGCCAAAAGGTTTTTTGTTCTATACTTCCAACTAAAATGTAGCTTCTGCGGTTGTATGGTCTCATCTTTTCCGACTCCACCGGTGTGTATGCATTTGGACCTGAAGTACTGCGATCTCTGCGAAAGCTGGAAAGTTTAGTTGACAATAACATGTTACAGCTAGGAGCTCAGCGTGTTTTGCTCCCAACTTTAGGTCCGAGACACATCTGGGAAAAATCTGGTATGTATATATATATATATATATACTGTCATTATAAACCGCACAGGTCGATGGTCTACCATGCAGAGTAGCTTATTCAGAGTCAAAGACAGATTATCTCATGAGTATTGTTTACAGCCAGTAATATATAATTCCCTCACATTCTGTTAGACACATGAAGAATGTATAACCAATTTCATTGCCTGTCTAAATTTGTCGTATAAGTCCCTCCCTGTTTTGATGTATCAGGTAAGCTACATAAAAATACTTTCGTTTTCAAGATAACCAGCAAATTTCGAGATGAACCGCACCCAAAACATGGTCTGGTCAGGGGACGTGAGTTTTTAATGCAAGGTACAGTCACTTTATTCTGCTTAAATTCCAGACCTTTACACATTTGATGCTTCTGCCGAGACAGCTGAGGAAACGTATAAACGTGTGAAGACTGCATATTCTGACTTGTTGGTTAACCTTGGGTTACCGTACCTAGTTGGTAAGCAGACCCTTTTTGTAGCTAGTCCCTCAGTATAATTGTGCTACGTTAATCGATAGATGTCACTCGCAAATTATAAACTACTGATTATCTTAAGGCAATCATTCACTAGGACTACACTATCTAAAATATCCTTTTTTTATAAAAACTACTTGTATAGTCATTTTTAGTAAGCTGTCATCCCATGATTTTAAGTTCTGGATGCTGTGCTGGTAACATCAGTCCCGACCCTAGCTGCTACCTTGACGCGGTGGTCGGGCTTGTCCATCGTGATAATCCAACCGAGCTATATTGGCTGGAACATATGTTCCTGTATGTTCTACCATGCCAGGCAGGTCGATTGGAGAATGGTAAGATTAAAAGCAGCAACTCAAGGTCTTAGGGCGAAGTCGTACTGCTGACTGCAGATGGCTGTGACAGCAGTAAAGTGTTTCCCTCGGACAACCAGCATCTGCAGCGACGCTGCCTCCTCACAAAGAAGGAAGGGGTTAGAGAAGGTCGACCCCAAAAATGTCACACCTAACCTTACCTCACGGAATTCCGTCCACGGCGGTAAGGCCCTTCGAAGTACGGAGCTAACACGTTAAAAATCTCCCACAAAAAGGCCGTGCGCGACCGGCCTCAAGCAGTTGTCCCTTAGGGTATGCGGTCACGCTCCCGAGCCGTTATGGCCGACTTCCTTTTCAGGTTCCTCACGAAGTATCCTTCCATGGTGTGGGCAGCCGGGAAGTGACATCAGTCCTCAAAGTTAACTGTTAGATCTCACAACTTAGTACTCATTTAAAGCACAGTCCTGTTGTCCTCGTTAGTTTCCGCACAGTAGTTGATAAAGTGTAACTATATCCACTGACTGGTAACTGCAGTTCACCTAATTTTTTGTAATATATCCCCTTATGTTCTATCTAAATTCCTAACACTGAATTAATATGATATGAACTTTAGGGTATTTCATAGATATGAACCCTTAAAACGAATCAGCAGTGATGTGAAGCACGAATATATTCTAGCTTTAATCTTCAGTTTGTTGGTGTTGGTAATGAGCGTTTACTTTGATAGCTCACAAAAAGTATCTGAATATTCTCCTGGTGTATTATGTTAGTAGAAATCACTCGACAGATTAAAAATCTCATCATTAAAATGTTGTCAAAATCACTACTATAAGCATCCGTTGTCCGATTTTCGGGTGTCCGAATTAAATATATCAATTCACCATTGAGAAATAAATTTGAAATACGTCCCGTTATTACGTTGCATACAAGTGACATAGATTTCAACAAATCTGCATGTTATCCAAAACATATATGTATATTCAAAAGAGATCATGCCGATATGCATGAAAGTGAATTGTCTTAGTCATAAGAACAATCAGTAGTCATCAGATTGTCTCATATACGTCTGAAGGTAAAATAAAAGGTGTTGCGAATAATTAATAAAGTAAGGTTTTATAAACGTTCTTAAAAAGTAATGGGAGAAAGATGACGTCTGGTGGTTAACTACAAGCACTACATCAACACCATATACATATTAACTTTCACCAGGTCTCTTCTAATTTGCTGTTGAATTAAATCTCAATCCTTTTTCATTTCTTTAAGTTATAATTTATTAACTCCATCCGTTACATCACAACATCTTTGGCATTCTTTTTAAATCAAGCATGTGCAGATCCAGGAAATGTTGGTGGTCTCATTTCAGAGGAATTTCACGTTCAAGCTGATGTAGGAGAAGACCGAATATTAGCGTGTTCAAAGTGAGTTGTAATCAATTTTGTGCTATTCTGATTAACATATTTAATCTCATCATATAGATTCAAGCAGTTTTACCCACTTGGTCTTTACTTAAAAAAGGGGTCTGTTTTTCGTGAATAACTATACCTTGCAAAATCTATCAGATGTGACTGAGCAAATACTGGAAATGTAACTATCAAAACTACTTTACGGACTATTACCACTTACATTTTTACTCTATAATTATTAAGACGCTAGCTGTAGCCGAAATAATATACACGGGGGATATGGACACAAGTAGCATTCTTATCGGCGAATCGTTAGAACGGTAAACCAAAGGTGCACTGATCTTTTCGGTTCACTGGACCTCATAAAACCTAAACTTCGACTTATAATATTATTCAAATACTTCCCATAAGTCGCTTTCTAAACGTTAAGGTTTTTTCAAAGATCGAAAATAAGGTCTTTGCGTTCGAAACGTGGTCGATAGTTCCAAATAACCAAAGTGTCATGGTTTGTTTTACCTGTTAACTATACCAATGAAAATTACCCTATCAGATGTCAATAGGTTTTTTCTGTGTAAATCCAAAGTGTTACCTTACAATGAACATCGTAGTATCGAACAATTATATTCTGTAGATCTTTCTTTTGACCAGCCAAGCTACTAGAAAATGGTTATTTATTGAAAATTAACAAGTACTTAGCACTTTATGAGTACCATTTACAGCTTTTGAAGCAGCCAATTATATATGAATGGTTAATAATAGATGCCTGTTTTACCTGTTTATTGTTCTTTCTAATCCAGTTTGATGAATTTAAACGGCAGGAAAGTATGTCACTTTATTTAAACAAAACATAGGTTCTTTGGTTCAAACAATAACTTAACATCAATCTTCTGGAAGCTGATTATAGGGTAGAGTGAGTTAATCAAAATTGTTTGTCCCTCACCACCTATCGGCAACTATGAGAGCTGTCAGTTACAAGCAATGTAGGACTTGGTACGAATCTACATCGGCCCAAGGTTGTTGCACCATATCATCAAAGCTTGATGAAATTATCGAAAGAAATACCACTGAAGTAGTATCAATGGTAGTGAAGAGTAGGCATGAAAGATACCTAAACATAAAGTATTATGAAGGACCCAATGTTAAGTCGAATTAACGAATGACTAATAGGGCACTGAAACGGTTTCGACTCCCAGATAATACCAAACACTACAAAGTTGAAATGCTTGCTTGTCCACTCAGCAAAACTCCAACTAAGCATACAAAAATACTTTATTTCCGAAAGTTGTTCTAGCGTTACTGATAATAAGATACTGAGAATTACCTTTTTGTCCGTCCGATACATGTCAATATTTTCCAAAACAAGCAACGTTAGTTTCCTGCCAATGCGTAAAAACCATGTCTATTTTATTGTGGGAAATGTTCTTTTTCATATCTTGTCTCAGAATTTTAGTAAGGTATCTAACCATGTTTATCTATTATTTTTGTTATTTAAGGCCGCAGTTAAGTATACCAACATAACATTTGTTCTTATATTTCGCTTGTATAAATCTTAAATTGTAAAATCAATTTTTAAAAATCTGTTCAAATATGCATCACACTTCTTGATTTACTTTAGATGCTCCCTGAAATTCAATTCAGAACTTAAAGGTATTTATCATTCTGAAAGAAATTACTTACAGGTGAAGTTGCCAGCTCATTGTGTTCTTTACAATCTTGCCCAAAAGTATTCAGTGAAGTTCAAGGTATAGAAGTAAGTAATCAAGAATTATCAGCGAAAGAGTTATTAGTTATCATTACCAAGGTTGGACTTAGTTCCGAATAATTGGAGCATTGTGTGGATTGCTATAAATGAATATATTTGTAATATCCCAATATGTAGAAAAATTAGATTTTCTACTCATTGGGATATTAAAAATATATTCATTTATTTATAAAGTTATTGTTTCCGTTCGTAAAAAATCTCTTCAGCTGGTGACTGTTGACCTTACATTAGCCGCCATTACTCCAACATGCCCCTTAGTTAACTAGACGCATTGTCACCAAACTATTTTGAAGTAAGTGTACATTCATGGCACAACAGTGATATAGTGCTTGCGTGATCAACTATCTATATTCATTTGTTTGAGTAACGATTATTCTGTAATCGAATTAACGATGGACGCATTTAGCGAATGGATACCAGAGAGCGAAATCCGCCAACAAAGTGTATTTTTTAAAATTCAAAACACAATCAATCCTAAATGATTTACTGTTTTTCTCTTCTATTTAAGCATCCCTAACCAGTTGGATACCTGTAGTGCTTTAAGTAAAAGGGATATGTGACTTTCGTAGCTTATTATGTGACATGATAGATTATATTTATCATTATCTAGTACGCGTCATTTAATACTGCTTTAAGAGCATACTTCTATCGAACTCATGAAAGGTACTTAGTAATATGGTTGGAAATAACCCTAAATCATTTCTTCCGAGGTAACTTTACAGGTCTCGTTTGACATCACGATGTACTTAGTTTTGAATGTCACTGATTGGACAGTTTCATATTTATTTTTCAAGGTTGCCCACTGTTTCCTATTGGGTGAACGATATTCAAAGTGCTTTGATGCCACTTATCAATCCCCTTCAGGCTCAAAGTAAGTTACTGTGAAATTATCTGTAAACAACTACATTGTCTTCATCATTTTCTTAGTGTTTGGAAATTTTACGTATGATGTTTATCTCATAAAATGACACACATCACTCCATATATTTTATATCCTAGACTTATGTTCATGGGGTGCTATGGTCTTGGAATATCACGTTTACTTGCCGTCTGCATCGAACACTTGACAAGAGTTGCATTTCCTGACAAATCTAAAGATCAGATTTCACAGCTTCGATGGCCTGTCCGAATCGCACCATACAGCGGATCAATAGTTCTACAGAAGGTAGTTGGTTTATACTTTGAGTAATATGGGAACTTTTAAATATGGATTCTAACGACTAAAAAGTTCAGTTATCATAATGTTGTTGTATTACTACTGCTACTACATGTTTTTGTAATAAGCTGGTCACAAAGCAAGTATGTCTTCTGTACACACCTATTAAAGTGATGTCAACACTTGATTACGCAGTAAGTAAGTACATATGACAGAGGTCACGGTATGAATGCTAGCTTTTTTTTCCCGAACCATCACAAGGGTTAGATCGTTATAAATAAGTACTTCACTAAGCTTTATCCACAAGTGGCTGTAAGAATGTCCTGTTTATGAAATACCAACAAACTAACTTTCAGATACAATTATTACGTTTGTCTATTTATCTGAAGGAAACGGCCAAGGATAGTGTGAATTCAGATGAGCTGAAATATATCCTCGATACCATTCAAAGTGATTCAATCAACTTCAAGTTACTGGGTGACATTTTGGTGGATGATCGCAAAGAATTAAGCTTGGGTAGAAAAATTCTGGACCAAAGCCGCTTGGGAATACCCTGGATACTTATTGTAAAGGTACTTATAAACTCGTAAATTTGATTTAAACACCTACCATATCACTAACAGTGTACACAAAAAGAAGTAGAGGGTATGTGTGATAACTATACGGAATGAGGTTCATTATCTAACCTGGCTGGTTTTGTCAAGAATATTCCACTGTCCCTATGTACTTTAGATTAGAGTAAGGTATCCGAATCTTTCCACTGACACCTATCACGCCCAGAAGGACAATAAAAGCTCGATTATATCACTCAAATTAGAGAACAAAACTTCATTTGGGCTACAGGTCTTCTCCAAGATTAATAAACTACCGAATTGAACCAGGTTAATATTAAAATTCACACAAAAAACTAAAATACTTTAAACCTGGATGAATCGTGAACATGCAGTTAATAAACTGGCATTAATGTAACCCACTACCACTGCAAAATCAAAAGTACCATCAACGAAGATGAAACTAGTTTTAGATCATGCAAAGAAGGTAACAAATTCATTGAGTGGTAAGAATCTCATTTTAGAGAAGTTCAAGTGAAAATCCTATGTTCTGCTTTGGAATTACAGAACTATCCTGTAACTTATTTTCTATGTGTGAATTAGTAAGACTGATATAAAATATAACTGTAAATCGCAAAACTACTGCTACTAAATTATTTCCTAAGCCTTAAAGTCTAGCGGTTATTTTCCTATGAGACCATTTATGTGCTTATCGTCAGAGAAAGAGCGTTCTTCAAGTCATTTAGACAACAGAATGAGTTTAATTTCGAACGCTAATTTTTCAAAACTTCGAATGAAAAAACCATAATTCTTTAAAATGACCTCAAACCATCTTACTTCTGGCTGTCTTTAATCATAATTTTTAATTATTTGTGGGTAGCCTTCAGGTTGTGGTTAACCCATATACACTTTATTCGATGCACATGGCACAAAAGGAACCGGACGACAACTATGTTCTACATAACTTGTGCATGCCACATTTGAGGGATTCAACTTGCTTTAAACCAGATATATCTGCAGCTCTCCAGCTCCTTTAAAGTCAATTAGATATGACCTTGCTTGTACTGTAATAAGTGAGAACACAGGCGCGGGGGGGACAACCGAATATATTTCAGTATAAAATTACGGAATACCTTGATGAAATATAAGAACCATCGAATGCTTTATTCCACACTCTGTATGACTTATCCAAATCACAATCTCCTTCTGTTTACATTCTATTATTTATTTGAACACATAAACATTGGTACAAGAGGGCACCATACAAAATAATAGAAATTCGAAGAGAAAAAAAGAAGGTAAGGAGCGTTAAAAAACAAGAACAATAACGAACAGATTAATGTAATGTAATAGTAATAATAATGATAATAGTAGGGTAAACGAAAAGGTATAACCGATAACTGTGCCGAAAGTTAATGCTAGTCAGAAACAGGTTGTGGTCTGTGCAGTTGCAGTTATCTGTCCTGCGACCAACAAATCCCCATCAGTCACCTAAACGACTCTCTTCTGTGCCTGAGCATTCAAGTCTCCGGCTAGTACTACAATATCTGTCGAACGCACTTTCTGGAGAAGAACAGTTAATTGGCATAGGCGAAGATGACGAAAACTCATCGTTTCTCCTCACTTAGATGGAACTTTCTAATCTAACTGTTAATGGGGATCCAATCGATTAATGCATACAAGTCGGAAAATAAGGATACACAGAGTGGAATAAATGATGTAGTAAATAATAATAACGTGAATCGTTTGATTTTTAATCGAAGCAAGTATAGTATTCTCCGTAAGTATCTTCATCTCATTCTGTTTGTGTGTGGGCTGTGATACTACCCGGGTGGCCAGACAGGAGCAGGTGGTTTTCTTAGGGGGCCAAACCCCGAGTCTTTGACCTAAAGATCTAACCCACAAAGCACTAGAGCATCGCGAGAAAATGAAGTCCCATGGTATTCGGTGACCGACGATTGGTTCGTACGCCATTTGTTCCCGCAGGATACTGGAGCCCATATGCACTATTGCTTTCGTATCCGGTTAAGGCGCCGGACATTCGGCCATACCAGGGCCTAGCCTTCTGCTAGGTTTTCCCCCTTCCAATTGGTGTTACATACTAATTATGTCTGTGGACATAAATCGCATACACCACAATACCACTGAATATTGTTAATCTATTTTCCAAGTGCATTTTTCGGTAAAGCATGAAACACGTATACTACAAAAGGAACTCTAGATATCTCGATTACTAGGGCTATCATGACGTACAGTAGTATCCGATCAATCGTATTAATAAATCTGCTTTTAAGCAAAGCTGCATACATACTGGAGTCAATTATAAATTATTAGTTTCTAATGGTTAAGATCATGAGTTAGTTGAAGCTAGACGACCATGGAAAACCTGGATGGCCGTTTCGTCCTATTACTCAAAATATGCTCACTAGTGACTGGTTTCAAGAGGTATATTCTGGAGTTCTAGTGCGAAGTAGTGACCAGTAGAGTTCAACCACGTCTGTTGTGAGATAGTAACTCACTGAAGACAACGGTGGATGTGTCGCTCAATTTCGTGGATTAGTTGGAGTTAGACACTAACACCGTTGGATGCCGGTCCAGTGGTCTAATGGTTAAGTGCTCGCGCGCGAGACCAGTAGATCTTGGGTTCGAATCTCGCAGGGGGCGAGGTCGTGGGTGCGCACTGTTGAGGAGTTCCGCAATAGAACGGAACGGCCGTCCATTGCTTCCAGGTTTTCCATAGTGGTCTAGCTTCAACTGACTCATGGTCTTAACCATTGAAATTACTATAATATCCATAAAACTCATCTGATATTAATTTTTACTTTAAAAATTTTTAGAGTCAGAGAAATGGAACATATGAATTGATTGATGTTTATAAAGATAGATCATGCGTAGCTACTCTAGAACAAGCCAGGTCTGCATTCAGTAACCCTGCAGTATTTGATGCATCATCTCTCCCTTCTTGGGATCACCGACAGAATGAGAGCAATATAAATGGAAACAAACTCATTTAACTTGGTTAGCGCATACAAAACAATTAATTTAATGTTAAAAACTGTAATATAATTTTAAACTAAAGAAATATGTACAATAAAAACTTGTTTGATAATCCATTACTTGTATTTTGACCATACTTTATGCCACGTCGACTTGTTAGCAGAATTATCTTCTTTTAATTCCTTACTTCTCTGAACGTCGTTAGTACTTGGCGGATAAGGCCCCAAGAATCGACCACCTTCAATCTTTAGATCTTGCGAAACTCCATGCTTCGAACGTTTGTGAAGTCTTTTGGAAACCCACCTACCATACTTAAACTTCGGTCTGTCATTATTCGTAGGAATTGAACAATTTGATGTGGACGACAATGTGTTTTTGGTAGAGAGATCACTATTGCACGAAAGTGGTACTGTAGCAATCTCATAAGCACTGCGACTTCGAGAAAGATTGTTCAACATATACGCAGGAGTTTCAGGTATATATGGTAAAGTTAGTGAGACGGACTAGAAATAAATTATATGGAATGTAAGAACATCATTTAGAAGTCAAGACGCGTTAGACAAAACTAATAACAACGCACCTGATACTTAACAAATTTTGGTAGGATATTATGATCATATTAACTGATAAGCGATAGAAACTCAAATATATCCAACTTTCCAATTACACCATAGTTTTTATAATATAGTGATCAAGCTTCATGACGTTTTTCATAAAAAGTTAAACGTATTTTAAAGTTACATGTCAAATATAAATCAGACTAACAAAGTAAACATGTACGACGTAAATATCCATCAAAGACAAAAATGTCAAAAAGTTGATCGCTAAAAGATATTGGTGTTACGGCAGCGTTAAAACTAGGCGTAAAAGGTTCTCACCACCAGTTCCCAGAAAACATTTTACTTCCAACGGCTGGATCACCATAACTTTCTTTTTGTTGTACAACTGTTGAATACTTGTACACATCACTCATTGGTTACAACTGTTAGTTCATCTAGTGTACACCCAAGTTTACCTGAAAATCTAGTTTGATTCTCCAAATAGATTATATAACTACTTAAATGTACTACTAATGACCATAAAATACCAACGTTTAACCGTCACGTAGTATGGTTGCAGTTTATAGGTTTCCAACATGTTACACAACGATAAACTTGAATAAATTAAATTTAAAGTACTAAGGCATAAGCTTCAAGGCATTTTCTACGTTACACTGATCAACATAAAATGGGAATACAATATATGAACAAACGGGTTTGATGATCTTATCTAATAGACATGCTTAAAACTGACAATAAGTAGGCCACACATACTTCTGAATTAGGTTGCTTTTCATGTTCAGTTGATATGCTTGTAGCAGGCGTATTCAGCTCCATTTCAACTGAAATAAAAGTAGTCATTTTGAGTTAATTGTCATGATCATAAGAAATAACTTCAAACACTAAGATATTCCTATAAGATTACCAAATACATTATTCGCCTTGTTTTGTAGGTTCAAGCAAATCTTTATTTAAACAGATCAAGAACAAACATTGATGCAGAATAGTATGAATTCATATTATTTCGAGGTTTCTCGTCAGCTGCTTACAAACCAAAATTGCGATAGAATTTTTTTTACATGGAAATAATGTGAAACAATTGACATAAATGAGTGTAAATAACTTGATTGCAATGATAACTATATATATATATATATATATATATATATATATATATATATATATATATATATATATATATATATATATGCTAGAAACAGGTCAGAGGTCAAAAGAGGGGGGTTAATCCAGGGTGGGTGGTGTAATAATTTAGTGAAGTTCATAAATTGTGTGATAATTGTAGAGATTAATTGAATTAAATAATGATAAAGTAGATTACGTAATAATAATTAAATAGAATTTGGAAAGTTAAGATAATTTAAGAGGATCAGGTGGTGGAAATGTGTGAATAAAATAACCAAAACAAACGGAAACAAAAGAGATTACCAGGGTAGTGATAAGTTTATTAAAGTCTCTTTTTGAATGCATAAGTCCGGTTTCAGTTTCTTAATTGCAACGGCTTCAGCAAAGCGGAGAGTGGTAGTAGTTCTTTGTCTATTGATGATTTTAAACGCGTGCAGAATATCGACGGTATGCCCGGTGTCAAGTAGATGCCGAGCTATTGCACTGTTAAAAGCTTTAGTCCCTCGCAGCGTCAAGTTCTTCGGAATATGCTCAGAAATGCGAACCTGTACTCTTCTCTCAGTTCTTCCAATGTATGTGCTACGGCACGTACATGTGAATTGGTAAATGCAGTTGGAGCAACTGAGGGGAGAGGACTTGTCGATCTTCGTTTGTTTCAGTGAGCAGTATGTTTTCCATAACGTAGTCAGTTTGGCTGTCGGGTAGGCCACTTTTAAAGCGGAATTAATTCTGTGATTGATAATTCCGGGGACTTCATCTCCTTTGAAGCTCAAGGATAGGAAGCAGGTTTTCTTTTCAACTGTATCATGCTTAATCGGAGGGTTTGTATTAGCAAATTTGTGATCTTCGTTTGTTCCCAGATAGTAGCTGGGTAAAAATATTACCACTACCAATAACAGATATACGTTTCTTGATAAAAGCAAAATTTACGAGACATTTTCCGATAATATTCAAACGTCACAGCTTCAATTATCGAGAAACGTCTCCTGTTTAGTTTGACCATCGTACTCATATCTTGTCACTTGTTTTTGACAGCAATACCAAACCTTTCTATGGTATATTAGGATATTAAAAATATACTGTATTCACGATAAGAATAAGCTTAGTTGAAACAATAGGAGGGATTAAGTTACGTCGCTAAAATAATACACTGTATATCATAAAACTTTGGTGAAATAGGGTTGCTAAATTTAGGTAAGTATTCTTAACAGATAATCAAAATCAACGATACTTTATGTGGAAAGAAATAGCTTATATTATATTTACTTGAAACTCACAGTTTATGTGATCATTCTAAGTTCGTTAAAGTCAACCACTATTTTGCTTTCATTTACTTTTACTGTAAGTATCTCTCTGGGGGCTTACAACCTGGAATTCAAACAAGGATGTTTTTGACTCAAAAAATTCGAAATCTTTCCTTGGATTGGTACAGACTGATTAATAAACGAACAATAGGAAGTGAAGCCAACCTAGTCTTTAGAGAGCCTTGTCGAATCAGTAGCTGATGAAAACCTTGGAGATATTCAGAAAGTGTCCCGCTTGTTGTGTGTCATCCAGTTTTGTTCATATTCTTTTCGTATAGTTTTAAAAGATACGAGAACATATTCTGATGTGAAATTGAACATTGTTGTAAAAATACTTACAAAGCTGTGGTTGAGAAAAACGTTTCAGAAAACACTAATGGGTCGATTTTAAGTATCAAATATATCTCATAAAATAAAGAGTCCTAGATTTTCAACACGATTGTCCACAAACTACGTTCTTATTTGTTGTTTCATCACAAAGTAAACGGTTGGAGTATACATGTAGTTTAGAAACATACTTATCTGATTCTCGTTTTCTGTCTTCGATGGACCAGAGTAAAGTTTGTGTGACATTTGATAAGTGAATGGCTTTAGTTCGTTTGCTTCATCTCCATCAGGTGAAATAATCAGACGACCAATGCGACAACTATGAAATGGTATAGACGTACCAGACAATGTTTTGTGATTTTCTTTTTGTAATCCACCAGGACTAACTGGAGCAGTAATGGATGAATAAGGAGGCCATTCTTCAATTAATAACAAAGAATTACTTATAGTTCAAAAACATGAATTCAAAAAAGATCAGTGTTAAACCAATAAAGGTGCTCGAGTGCACATATCTTGCATTGAAACTTGTAATTTACTAATCTAAGAAGAAAACTGTACGTCAAAGATTGATCTGCTTTAAACAATTTCGTTTGTACACGCATTTGAGTGTTTTCTCTGTGTGATTCATTTCATGCAACAAAAGATTGGTCAATTAAGAATTGATGTTAATTAACGAATTTTCAATCTCCCTTATCATGATCATTTGAGTCAAAAAGCTGAACAAATTATTTCAGCTTCTAAGGGTTTGCGTTTTCTCTGTTTGGTGTCAAAGACTGCAATTGATCATACTTGAATACCAGTTACTACCCAACTTTACTAAATATTTGTGACTAAATAACAATATCCAGGCAACTCTCTCAGGATGCCCATATGCCAACATAGACTGATCAACTGCAGTCTCCATTACAGCCCCTTACATGTATTACTCATACCCGTTGCACAAGCTAGTGACCCTCTGAACTCAGAAGTTCAATGGATAAAGCGTTGACATTCGAAGAGAAAGGTACCAGCACTTGAATAACGGTGTGAACATCACTGGGATTCATGGATATCCAGCGGAAAAGTCCAATGATAACCATTAACCGACTTTAATTAAAAGATTATTTCACGTCTACAATTTCAATTACGTGATAATAAGTAGAAAAATACTACAAACACACATGATGTCGAGAAAGGAAGTGTCTTGAGTAAAATCTGGATAAAATGATAACTTATCTATAAATTTATACGACTTAACGTCATGACGAAGCACATAAAACTGTTTAAACAGAAATAATACATATTATTGTAGAAAATAAAATACGACCTGACTAACCTTTCATATTACCAGATAAATTATTTAAAGATATTTGTGAACGTGTATCATACTTTTGAAAAGCAATGTCTGAAAAAGATTTTCCAGCTGGCTTACTTGCTGTGTCGATATGATCAATTTTACTGAGATTATTTTGAATTTCTACATTGAGAAGTTTATTTTTACAAGAAAAATCTGATGTTGATTCCGAATGAACTAGCTTGATTCCAGTACTTACATTATTATATGTTGTAGATGATATATCAGAAGTGAGATCTAATGTCGATTGGGCTGTATGAATAGTCAACATAAATAACAAATTGATATGTACGAGCCTAATTTTAACAATAAATTAATATACATTATGAAAATTTATTTGAAACATAATTAGTTATAACACTATGATGAATAGTATATGTAAAGTAAGGTTAAAAGTTGTAGAAAGTTTTTTTCGATTGGAATGTAGTAAATTCACTATTGGAAACGTTTAGAATCAAATATCCTAGCTGTACAATCTTCCTTACATATTTAAGGTAGATAGACAATCAATATACTTTTCGTTGAAGTGTTAGTAAAGTGAAAGTTCAAAGTGTTAAAACATGTGTCACAAACACCAACATTCATGAAATTCATATCTAAATAATTTTAAAGACTAAGAATAGTTGAGTGAACAATCATTTTTAATAAACTCATTATCAGGTTCTACAGTTGTAAGTCCATAATTGTTGTGATATTTTACAAAGGTGAAAACAAGATGTATTAATGAATTTATCAGCATAGGATTGTGGAGATTGATGAGTTTAAATTAATATGATGAATGTTAGACCACCATTGAAAAGTTGGGAGCACCGGAAGGTCGTTTCATCCTAGTATGGGACTCCTCAGCAATGGGCATCCACGATCCCGCATGCAAGAATAGGACCCGGGACCTTCGGTCTCGCGCGCGAACGCCTAACTACTAGACCATTGAGCCGGCATCCAATGGTGTTAATATCTAACTACAAGCAATAATGAATTTGGAAATGTTGCATGTTAAAATGGTGAACGTTTGCATCTGATGCGACATAAATACTTCAATATAGTGTTATTTGTAAATTCGAAAAGTCACTTAATCTACCGTACGTTTAACAACGAATTTTATGGACAAATAAATGGGTCAGCTAGTGGGATCGCCCCTAAGGTCTAATCCTCACTAATATCTCTAGCTAAACTGGAAAGTGGATTATCGAAAGACACCCTCAATAAGCTAGATCATTACTGTCGAAACATAGATGACACATTAATCATGTGCGACAAAAACATCGAGCTGCTGAACAGTTTTGATAACGTTTACCCAACTATTACATTCACCAGCGAAGAGGAGAAAGGCAATAATATGGCTTTCCTTAATTTCCTGATTTCCAGAAGGAAAAAAGAAATGTATTTACAAAGAATACTTGAGTGAGTCAGTATACCTATTTTTACAGCTTTACAGTTATTCAATACGAAATAAATTTGGTTAAATGTCTTAGCCACAAATTCAAACAATTATGTTCTGAGGATAATGTAGACAACGAAATAGATAAACTAAAGAACACATTACGAAATAATAGCTATCCAGATAATTTTTAACACGATGGAAAAATAGGATAAATTCTGACACGGTCACCAAGAGAACTTTCTATTTAAAAATCGATTCCAAAGCGGATATTGTAGGTGAATTTTTAATATGTCGACTCAAAAGATCTGCTGAGGGATATTTCACGCCGCCAGATTATGTGTAATCTCAACCAAATCAGCACTCACACAAATTAAGGGTAGGCTATCGATTACGGGCTCCTCCATGTGTGCATACCAATGCAACTGCTCTTGTGGTAATGCATTGTATACACACGATTTATTGTATTACTATTTTACTGATTACAACTTGACACTTAACTTAAAATCATTCTGACCTTTCTAATTTACAGATAAAACTATATTGAAGTACTTATGTCGCATCAGATGCAAACGTTCACCATTTTTAACATACAACATCGCCAAATTCATTAATGTGTCATGTTTTCACCTCTGTAAAATATCAATATAATTATGGACTTATAACTGTAGAGTTTGAAGATGAATTTATTAAAAACAATTGCTCAGTCAAATATTCTTTGTTGATTGAATATTCTATAAGGATTTTTAGACTATTTAAAGACAGTGAAATTTAAAAGATACTACTTAAACCTAAGTAACTCAGTGACTTTAAATGAAAATAAACTCGACCAAGTTGAAAATGAAAAGCGTTTAAAAGAAAACAAATCACTTGAATATACAGGACACTTATATTTGGGGGAATCGAGTCATTGACTTTCAGGGAAGTGTCAAACAACTATGACACTTAAATATTTCTGCATAACCTCTAAAAGCTAATTTCTGCATACAATATCAACTTCGGGAGATAGGTCACTGATGAGATCTATGAACGTAAAAGACCACTGAAAATCACCATCTTACAAAAAATTTCCACACAACACTACAATAATCTTTATCTCACCGTATCCACTAGACTGTTAGTGTCATTTCTGATAACTCCGCCTGTAGCTATTTTAGGGTTACTACCGATCCCAAAACTGGAGGGTTGGGTACGTAGTCAACAACCTTATCCCGTAGATTACAACCTTGCTAAAAACTCGCTAACCAGAATAAACCATTTAAAACTTTTAAACGCCGTTCTCCAAGATGAAGGAAGAATTATGACACCTCATGTTGAAAGCCGCGATTCTTCGATAGTCACGAGGTCGATACCCCTTCAAACAACCACAGCAACAATTCACAAAAGTACAAGGGATGTCCAGACAACGTGGGAGACCGGGAAGACCAATCAAATATCTGCGGAAGTAAGAAGACACTACATAGTGGTGCTCAGAATTAGTGAAACCCATTAGACTCAAGTTGGAGAGAAAATATTAGATTCGGAGGATATGCTGCTGTACTCAGTTCATGAAGAAGAAAATGTTTGGCACACACAAAATTTGCACTGATGCAGTCCAAAGAAGCACGTATAACACTTATAGAATAGAAATCTCATGGACCCAGTATTATTGAAGCATCCTTAAAAAAAAGAATAAAAGAATCACAATGAATGTTATATAGTGTTATGCACCCATCAATGATAGCAATGAAGACGGTAAAGACCAGTTTTATGAGAGGCTAAAATCGATCATAGCGAGGTGCACAGGAAAGAACCTGATAATTTTGATGGGAGATTTAAAAGCCAAAGTCAGAACGCACAACACCAGGTATGAATATATTGTGGAACAATAATCACTGACTGGGAGAAAAGAAGCAAGAATGGTGACAAATTCACAAACTTAGGTGCATTCAACAAAATGGTTATAGGTGGCACCATATTGCCCCAGAAGTGTATGCATCTATATGAATCTCACCGGATCACACTACAGAGAACCATATCAACCATACTTACAACAATAAAATATTCGAGAGATTCATAGAAGACGAGAGGGTAGCTGACATAGCTCCAGATCACCACCTGGTAGTTGCTAAGATGAAAACGAAACTAAAGGAACACTGGGAAACTGGAGAAACATTACAAAGGTTCGAAATACTGACAAACTCAACATGCCAAGAGGTGCTGACAGAATGAAGCATCATCACAAGGAATGGGGCTCTATCGAAACCTTGGACAGGATTCAAGAGAATAAGACAGCTATTGAAAATAGTCGAACAACAGCAGAGAAAGCCAAGGCATAGGCCTGATACATGGGAGCAGACAAGCAAGTGAAGCGGACATTAGAGCCAACAAGCAGAAATACGTCGAAGTCTTAGCAATGACAGTTGAAAAAGCTGTAAGAAAAGGAAATATCAGACAACCAGATGATACAATGATGAAACTATCAGGGAACTATTTTCAGAGAGATCGGTCAAGGACAAAGAAGGCAAGTCAGTCAGTGAGATTCAAGAACAGAGGAACAGATGGGAAGAACACTTTGAGGAACTCCTAAATAGACCAGGTCCATTGAATCCATCGGACATCGAACAGGTATACACAGACCTCATAGCTGTCACTCCATCAACGATCGAAGAAACCAGGATGGTCATTGGACAAATCAAGAGTGAGAAAGCAGAAGAACCGGACAACATACCACCTGAAGCACTGAAGTAAGACATAAAAACAACGGCAGATATACTCTACGTTCTATTAAGGAAGATTTGGGAGAAAAAGTGCGACCGAAAGACTGAAAATATGGATACCTCATCAAGGTACTAAATAAAGATCTCAGAACATGTAAGAACTACCATTCAATCACACTATTATCAGTACTAGGAAAGGTTATCAACAGTGTGTTACAGAACCGAATGAAAGATTCAGTGGACGCCAAACTACAAGATCAACAGATTGGATTCCGTAAAGATCGGTCGTGTACAGACGAAATCGCGACACTACTGATCATCGTTGAACAATTAATTGAATGGAACTCGTCATTATACATCAATTTCCTTGATTAGGAGAAGGTATTTCAGAGTGTGGATAGGATAACCTTATGACACCTTCGACAAGGTGGTGTACTTGAGGACGTCAATATCATAAGGAATTAATACGATAGACTGAACTGCAAAGTCGTGTGTGAAGGACAACTTACAAATTCATTTTGAGCAAAGATTGGTGCAAGACAAAGCTGCTTACTCTCTCACTTTCTTTTTCTTCTGGTAGTTGACTGGATTATAAAGACCTCGACATCTGAGGGAAAGCACAGAATAAAATGGATAGGTTGGATGTAACTAGACGATTTGGGCTTCGCAGATGACCTGGCCCTAATGTTTCATACACATCAACAAATGCAGGTCAAGACAACCAGTGTGGCAAAAGCCTCTGAGGCAGTAGGTCTCAACATACACAAGGGAAAAACCAAGATCCTGAAATACAACACAGGAAAAATGTACTTAATCACATTTGATGGGGAAGCCCTGGAAGAGGTGGGGACTATCACATATCTAGGGAGCATCATCAATAAACAAGGAGGATCTGATACCAGCGTAAATGAAGGGTTTGGTAAAGCAAGGGCAGAATTCCTACAGTTGAAGAAAATATGGGACTCAAAACAACTGTCAACTAATATCAAAGTAAGAATCTTCAATACGAACGCCAAAACAGTTCTATTGTACGGAGCTGAAAATTGGAGAACTACCACAGCCATCATCAAAAAGGTATAAAAATTTATAAACAGTTTTCCATGGAAGACACTCAATATCCGTTGGCCGGATACTATCAGAAACAACCTACTGTGAGGAAGAACAAATCAGCTTCCAGCTGAAGAGAAAATTAGGAAAAGACGCTGGAAGTGGATAAGACATACATTGAGGAAAATATCAAGCTGCATCACGAGAAGAACGTTAACTTGGAATGCTGAAGGGAAAAGGGAAAGAGGAAGACTAAGCAACACTTTGTGCTAGGAACAGGAATCAGACATCAAGAGAATAAATACCAACTGAGATTTGCCCAGAACAGAGTCTGACGGAGAATCCCGGTGGGCGGCCTATGCTTATCCATGAGTGGTAACAGGCGTAAGTCAGTCATTTTCGATAACTGATGTATGAGGATATACATACTGATAGGTTGAGTGAATTGGAATATGACTGACGTATATCTCTAGGGAAACAGAAGTCTATTTTAAAAAATAAACACACTTATATATTTAAATACTAATACTCCAGTCCTTTACGGAGTTTGAATTCTTCTAGGACTGGGTGTATAAGCATTTAAAGGTTCCTAAATCTTCTGAGGTCAATCATAACAGTGAAAATGCACTTATATTTTGATATTCCCTAAAAACTAATATTGTTTGATCATCTAGTTTACATTCGCTCGTATTAGTCTTATGTTATTGACAACGTGAGCAATCACAGATGGTATTGAATTTCCCCAAGCTCTAAAGCACAAATATGTTATTAGTTTTTACAGTGCAGAACAAAATGAATATGATACTTGGACAGTTTTCGTGATAATTCGATGTTTATATGCTGGTTAAGTTTAATCCTAAATATCCATTTGAGCCTTTATTGTGATTGCAAACAGTTAGCTAAAACAAATCTTAAGTAAGTTGTGGTTAGAGCGCTAACAGACTACTATTATACATTCTGTTATTAGACCTACTAAAAGTCTCACAAATGAGATACTTGTACTGCTGGATAGATATTCCAGGACCTTGAACTTATGCGATTATTTTTCATGATTTAATTTACCGGTAAACTGAATTACTTTATCCATATTCTTAAAAAATTATACTCGGAAGACGAAGTTAGTGTGTTTATAGAAAATGTAGAACATATTAAATGAAATCTTTAAAAAATAAATTGTTTACTTCTTCTATTCTTTGGTTCGGTTAGTGTTAAGCGCTCTAAAACTTCAGCTTTTTTATAGTTTGCTCGTAAAAGACTCAACCTCGTATCATGAAGTAGCTCTTCTGTCTTAATTAATTGTTGCCTTGTTTCAGCCAGCTGTGCACGTGTAGACAACCATCCACTTTCCATTTCCTTAAGTTGAATTCTCATGGTTTCTAAATGATGCTCCAGATCCGATTGGATATGACTGGATGACTTAGCTGAATTTTCGAGCTCAGTAATTTTCTCAGAACTTCGTTTATTTTTAGATTCTAATTCTATAATTTGAGATACCAACCTGCAAACCTCATTTTCCTTCAGCTTATAAGAAGTTTCAGTCAGTAAAAGTTTGTCCTCTAACTGTTTGTTTGTTGATTGCAGAGATAGAACTACGTCATTTTTTACTTCTAAGCTTTCTTCAACTTCTAATAAGTCTTCCCTTGTTTTAGAGAGATTGCAACGTAGGTCGTCTACTTCACTTTTAAATCTATCATATAGGGTTGAAAGCTGAGAAGCCTTTTCTTTTTCGTCGATTAGCTCAGTTTTGAGATTATTTAGTAAAAGTTTTAAATTGGCAGTTTCTTGTAAAGAAATATCCTTAGTCTCTTGAGCATATTTCAGGTTTGATATAATTTGGTCTTTTTCACGACGATGCTCTTCCGACATAGTGTTGATAATTGATTTATAATTGGAAACACAAATTGCCAGACTGTCTTTCAGGCGGTTTACCTGAAATACAATACAATATGCACATACAAAGATTTGATTATTGATTACTGTCTTGTGGCTAGAAACGATCTTTTGTCATTGGTAGTGTAACTGCTATTCTATATTTGAGAGAATATGTTATACAATCTCTCTAAGAGTGAAAACCACTCTTAATGATGTTGCTATAGGTTTCCTCACAAAAATGTAATATGTGATAAACGTTACTTATTATATTTAGCTTTGGATAGATGTAAATTTATTGACCTATATACAGAAAATTAGTGGTCGAACGTTACACAACTCAACAAAAAGTCATCTAGGTATCAAGGAATAAGGTGTAAACGAGACAATACATTTATTTGCTTTACCACCTAAAGTTCCATCAGAAATATGATTATGATACATTATTCAAATTAAGTAGATATTTGTTAAATACAGACACCTGCAAGTTGTGTTCTGAGTAAAAATGATTTCAACGAAAGTCTATCACAATAAGCACTCATACTACTGAAATTATAGATAAGTAAAACCCTGTTAATTGTGCTTAGATATGCTTTATTTGCTTCACATAATGACTAAATGCTAAGTTATAGACTTTGCTGCTTCTCATAAATCCTTGTTTTTGCTTCTAGAAATCGCGGCTAAACGGTCCAAATATTCTATATATTTAAATAGAGCAAGAACAAACATTGATGCAGAATAGTATGAATTCATATTATTTTGAGGTTTCACGTCAGCTGCTTACAAACCAAAATCGTGATAGAATTTTTTTTACATGGAGATAGTGTGAAACAATTGACATAAATGAGTGTAAATAACTTGATTACAATGATAACTATATATATATATATATATAATTATTTAGTGAAGTTTTTGACCGCGCACGCAAAATCTGCTCAAAAGAATGCCTAGAAGAAGAAATTGCTACAATCAACAAATGCCTACGTGAAAATGCATATCCGGAGAAATTCATCCACAAATTTGCTAATACAAACCCTCCGATTAAGCATGATACAGTTGAAAAGAAAACCTGCTTCCTATCCTTGAGCTTCAAAGGAGATGAAGTCCCCGGAATTATCAATCACAGAATTAATTCCGCTTTAAAAGTGGCCTACCCGACAGCCAAACTGACTACGTTATGGAAAACATACTGCTCACTGAAACAAACGAAGATCGACAAGTCCTCTCCCCTCAGTTGCTCCAACTGCATTTACCAATTCACATGTACGTGCCGTAGCACATACATTGGAAGAACTGAGAGAAGAGTACAGGTTCGCATTTCTGAGCATATTCCGAAGAACTTGACGCTGCGAGGGACTAAAGCTTTTAACAGTGCAATAGCTCGGCATCTACTTGACACCGGGCATACCGTCGATATTCTGCACGCGTTTAAAATCATCAATAGACAAAGAACTACTACCACTCTCCGCTTTGCTGAAGCCGTTGCAATTAAGAAACTGAAACCGGACTTATGCATTCAAAAAGAGACTTTAATAAACTTATCACTACCCTGGTAATCTCTTTTGTTTCCGTTTGTTTTGGTTATTTTATTCACACATTTCCACCACCTGATCCTCTTAAATTATCTTAACTTTCCAAATTCTATTTAATTATTATTACGTAATCTACTTTATCATTATTTAATTCAATTAATCTCTACAATTATCACACAATTTATGAACTTCACTAAATTATTACACCACCCACCCTGGATTAACCCCCCTCTTTTGACCTCTGACCTGTTTCTAGCATATATATATATATATATATATATATATATATATATATATATATATATATAGTTATCATTGCAATCAAGTTATTTACACTCATTTATGTCAATTGTTTCACACTATTTCCATGTAAAAAAAATTCTATCACAATTTTGGTTTGTAAGCATGATCAATCCTTCGATCCTTCGTTCATTGAGTAAAACGCATCAGTAATAGCATTCAAGCGACTAACAAATCATAACAAATTGGCGACGGTGGTTTTTGAATTATGGACCCTGCAAAATTTGAACTGTTACTTGAGCAGCAGCTGAAATTGATGCAAATATTGATGGAGACCAAGGTTACGCCTCTTTTACAACCCAGCACGTCTAGTTCGACCACAGCACCATCGGTTGATGGCATCGCAAATAGCATAGCTGAATTTCATTACGATCCTGATGCTAATGTTACTTTCGAGATGTGGTTCAGGTGTTATAAAGATCTATTTAAATTTGATTTCGCCAATCAAGATGATGCTTGGAAAGTGCGGCTGCTACTTCGTAAACTGGGTGCAAATGAGCTGGACAAGTATTGTAATCTGATCCTGCCGTTGAACACACGTGATCGATCATTTGAAGACACAGTTCAAACATTAAGCCAACATTTTGGCGATAATTCGTCACTGTTTAATACTCGTTATCGTTGCTTGAAGCTTACTATGAACGAAGATGATGATTTTCTTACGCATGTAGGCGTCGTCAACCGTGAATGCGAACGCTTCCGGTTAAAGTCCTTGACTGAAGATCAGTTTAAAGCCCTGATACTTATTTGCAGCCTGCAGCACCAAAAGTTTAGTGACTTACGAACAAGACTACTGAGTTGTTTGGATCAAGAGCCGAAACTCATCCTGAGTGATATAGCTAATGAATATCAGCGTCTCATTAATTTGCAGCGAGCCACTTCTATGGTCCAGAGTGGCGGGTCTAACCGATCTGAAGTACGAGCGGTGCAACAGACACCTTACAAAAACAAATACGTCCCCGCTTTATCCAGTCCATCTCACTCCAGCCCGAGACAACAGACCAAAGTAACTCCTCGTGCTCCTTGCTGGCAATGTGGTGCATGGCACTACGTTCGAAACTGCCCATTTAAGCAACATCAATGCAAGAAGTGTAAGGTTATTGGTCATAAGGATGGGTTTGTCTGAGGAAGAAGACTCCAAGTCAATCCAGAAATACCAAAAAGACCCTTCCTAGATCCCGCACCAATTCATTGAGCTTAGTATCTTCGTGTCAAAGCTCATCACCAGGTCAGAGAAAGTTTATTACTGTTAACATTAATGGGCATTCATCTAGATTGCAAATAGATACAGCATCAGATGTCACTATCCTCTCTCATAAGACTTGGACCAAAATGGGCAGCCCAAACTTGCAGCGTACAACGCAAAAGCCTCGTACTGCGTGTGGTAATTACCTTCACCTGCTAGGACAAATGGAATGTACAGTTACTTTCCGTGATTTGGCATTTGTTGGGGTATGCTACATAACACCAGCTGATCTAAATTTGCTTGGGTTAGATTGGTTCGATCACTTAAATTTAGCTGATGTCCCGTTGAATACCATATGCAACCTGGTATCACAACCCCAACTACGACAACAACCACATGACTTGGAAGCATATACGAGGAACCTAATGACGCAGTTTTCAACTATATTCCAACCTGGATTGGGTCGCTGCGCTGCCATGAAAGCAACACTTCGATTAAAAACTAGGGCTAAACCTGTTTTTCGCCCAAAGAGACCTGTCCCTTATGCAACATTACAAACAGTAGATGAAGAATTGAACCGCCTTCAACAACAAGGAGTTATTACTCCCGTTTCCTACTCTGCATGGGCAGCACCTATTGTGGTTATCAAGAAAGCCAACGGTACGACACGTATTTGTGCTGATTTTTCAACAGGTCTCAATGCAGCTCTGGAACAACATCATTATCCCCTGCCTGTTCCCGCAGACCTATTTACCATGCTGAATGGGGGAAGATTTTTCGCTAAGCTGGATCTAGCTGATGCTTATTTGCAAGTGGAAGTAGATGAAGCATCAAGAGAGTTGTTAACTATCAATACCCATCGTGGGTTGTTCCAGTATAACCGTCCACATTTCGGGGTCAAAACTGCACCATCTATTTTCCAGCAACTAATGGATACTATCCTATCAGGTATCTCGGGAATCGCGGCTTATTTGGATGACATTTTAATTGTAGCGACGACATTAGAACAGCTACGAGAACGCACGACATTGATACTGCAACGCATCAGTGACAACGGTTTCCGGTTACGCCCAGAGAAATGCCAGTTTTATTTGCAGTCGGTAAAGTGCTTGGGGTTCATTTTCGACGCCGACGGCCGCAGGCCGGATCCTGAGAATATCCGAGCTATAAAACTGATGCCAACTCCCACTAATGTCTCATCACTACGTTCCTTCCTGGGACTTGTCAGCTATTACTCAGCATTCGTTCCATCGATGCATGATATTCGCGGTCCACTGAATAACTTACTGCATAAGAAAAGCTCTCGGAACTGGACTAAACAGTGTGACGCTGCCTTTTGTAAACTGAAGTCCATTATTAGTTCAGAATTGCTGCTGACACGCTAAGATTCAGCCATGCCGATCATCGTAGCTGCAGACGCTTCAACGAATGGCCTAGGCGCTGTTATATTATTTTTATTTTATTTTATTTGAACACATAAATATTGGTACAAGAGAGCGCCAATATATATGCGGCACACAAAACAATGAAAATTCGGAGATAGAAAAAAAAACTAAGGAGCGCAAAAGAAAAAGAGAACGATAACGAAGAGATTGGTGTAAGGTAGTGTGGTCGTAACGATGGAACGGAAAGGTACAATCAGAAGAAATCTTTCAAGTAAGGGAGACACAACCACTTTTTATGAAGAAAGTTAAAGAAGGTTACAGCAGGATCGCCACTGGCTTCTATTCTGAGCCATATCTGATAACGTCTCTAGCCACTGTGTAGCACCATCTCTCGGACCCCAACCAGGGAGTCGTGAAGGACCGACAGAAGCCAGTCCTCTGCAGCTTTCTTTCATACCACGACACCATGTCATGCACTGACCACCTCTCCGCTTTTTCCAACCAGTCCCAGCGTCGGCAAATAATGCACGACGTGGAATTCTCTGGGACGACATTCGCAGAACATGTCCAAGCCACCGAAGTCGGTGTTTCAAGATGGTGACACCAAATGAATTATCATCTCTGTGCCCGGACACACGATACCGAACCTCTGCATTACTGACATGGTGTTGCCACTGAATGTCAGCAATCCATCGGAGACAGCGATGATCAAACACAGAGAGTCGTCTAAAGTCCTCAACTCGGAGAGGCCAGGTTTCACAAGCATAGAGCAAAACTGCTCTCACCGACGCGTTGTAGATCCGACCTTTTACAGCCAGACTAACATCACGAAGACGCCAAAGGTGGCCCAGATTGGCATAAGCAGCTCTGGCTTTCACTATACGTGCATTGATCTCATCACTCACACCCCCACCAGCACTTATGCAGCTACCCAGACACACGAACTTCTCGACTACGTCTATCTGCTCACCATCCAGGGTGAGTACAGGATTGGAATCCTGCCAGTCTTGTAGAAGTACTTTGCACTTCGAAGGTGCAAAGCACATACCATACCTACGGACACTGATTGCCAACTGATTAAGTGCGGATTGCATGCCTTGGGCATTATCGCACAGTAAGACAATATCGTCCGCATACTGAAGGTCGAGAAGTCTTTCTCCAGGCAACAGATCCACACCACCATTACTTACATTCATCAGAGCTGTTTCCAGAATGTCATCGATGGCAAAGTTGAAGAGGAATGGTGAGATTGGGCAACCCTGCCTAACCCCACTACTCGAATGGAACAATGGAGAGAGGTGGTTGTATGCCCTCACTCTGCCTGAGGCGTTTTTATATAGGGCTTTTAGGATGTTAATAAACTTCTCAGGCACACCCTTCTTCAATAGACAATCCCAGAGAACAGTCCTGTCCAACGAATCGAAGGCAGCCCTGATGTCAAGAAACACTACGATTGTTGGCCTTTGATAAGTATGGCGATGTACTAACATTTGGCGGAGGGTGAAGATATGATCAATACAACCTCGACCAGAACGAAACCCAGCCTGCTCCTCGCGAGTCAATCTTTCTCGGGTTTTGAACAACCTACGAAGTATGACGGAAGCCAATAGCTTGGACGCAATCGGAAGTAGACTTATCTCCCGATAGTTGTTGCAGGAACGACGTGAACCCTTTTAAAGATAGGGACAACTATCGACTCATTCCATGACGTTGGTACACTCTCTAGTTCCCAAACCTTTGTAAACAACGTCGTCAATTCCTTAGTCAACAAGTCACCACCATCTTTAAAAAGAGCCGGAGGTAAGTCATCTGGGCCAGGTGATTTGTAACGCTTCAAGAGTTGGAGTTCCTTGCGGACTTCCTCCTCGTTTGGTGGATCAGTCGTCACCGGCCATGGAGGGCAGGACAGTCCGACCGATGTTGCCGGAGCAGCAGGCCAGTTGAACGGCCTTTCGAAAAATTCTACGCATCGTCCAAGACGTCGATGGATGTTAGTGATTGGCATCCCATCATCCTCGCAGATTGTTTCACTCACACCAGACTTCTTGCTGCCAGTGGCTCGGATGAGCTGGAAGATTGGCGCAGACCAAGGCATGGTCAGAGTCCAGATAGGTACTCCAAAAGGAGCGGCAGTCTTTTACACAACCACGCCAGCGGAAGCTGATCGCGATGTGATCAATCTGAGTCCAGGCTTGGGATGCAGAGGGAGGACGCCAGGTGGCACATCGGCAATGACTGTGCCGAAAGTTAGTGCTAGCCAGAAACAGGTTGTGGTCTGTGCAAAGTTGCAGTAGACGGTCCCCGTTATCTGACCTGCGACCAACGAGTCCCCATCGGCCACCTAAACGACTCTCTTCTGTGCCTAGACGCCCGACCTGAGCATTCAATTATCCGGCTGGTACTACAATATCTGTCGAACGCACTTTCTGGAGAAGAACAGATAACTGGAGGTAAAACTCATCCTTGATTGCATCCGGGCTGCAATCTGTCGGGGCATAGGCGGAGATGACGAAAAGACATCGTTTCTAACGCCGATTTCTTCTCACTTTGATGGAACTTTCTAATCTAACAGCACATAACCGACTGTTAATGGGGATCCAATCGATTAGTGCTGCCTCAGCTCTAGCGTTTAGTGCGACACCAACGCCAGCAAGACCAGACGAAGATGCCACAGGGTCCCCGGATAAGCGCACGTAAAACAAGCTTTTCGAAGCGACAGATGGAGATCGAATTTGTAGTACTTCGCCAGAGTCTTGAATACGGGTCTCGGATAGACAACAAACATCAATATTAAGACTTTCCAAAGACATAGCCAGCCCTATCTGTTGTCCGACCTGCACTAGTGTGCGAACGTTGAAGGCAGCCAGTTTGAATGGTGCACGTGGTTTCAAAAAAAACTGCTTCAGTTCTCGTAATCGGTGGTAACATACAATTTTCAACCGGACAGTGACTCGAGAACGTTTAGGCGCTGTTATCTCCCATCAGTTTCCGGATGCGTCGGAAAAAGCCGTTATGCATGCAGCCCGCAAACTAACCCCAGCAGAAAAAAAATACAGCCAGATAGAAAAAGAAGCGCTCGCGCTTGTGTTTGCTGTGCGCCGTTTCCACAAGTTCCTGTACGGTCGGAGATTCACACTTCTCACAGATCACTGTGTTTGCCCGTGATTACAGACCGACCCATAGTCCATGGACAGAAGCGCGAGTGGTCAGGAGAGTTGGCCGAGTCATGTACGAAGTTGAGGTAGGCAGTGACAGGTGGCAACGCCATCGGAATCAGTTACGCAAACGGTTAGCCCCAGGCCGCCCATCAACCGAAGCAAATATTCCTCTTGACATCCTGCTAGACACATTCAACTTACCGGCAACCCCACCACAAGAAAAACCTCAACAACAAGCTGAAACACGTCCCAAACGGTGGCCTATCCGAGAACGGCGAGCTACAGTCAAGATGCAGGTTGATGCTAGGAAAGCCCGCTATTAAAAAGGGGAGGAGTGTTGGGGACGATAGATCCCCAAACTCATATTTAAAAACTCATATCCCAGCAGACGCCAGCAATATTTCTAAGGCATCTGTGGTCAAATACTAATAGCTTACGAGTGTCTTCTACTCTTAATGGCCATGTCTCGCTGCCGTAAATTAAAACAGAACGGACTGCCGCGCAGTATACTCGTCCTTTTATTGATAGACGGATATCTCGCCTTCGCCACAGGTGACGTTAGTAACCAAATATAGGTCTATGCACTTGGTTTTGAATAAAATATTTCGTGGAGTCGAGTAGTACCACAGAAGTTAGAGTGATCCGATTTGAAAACTTAAATGAGGCTACTAGGAGTTAGGATAGAACCAATTTTTATTGACTAGTAAAACGACTTACTATATGAATAAAAATAATCTACAGTTAGCTTTATTGCTACAACGTATTTAAATTTTACACTAACCTTGGCATTCAATTCACAATTTTCAGTCTGAAGTAACTTCACTTTATTTTCCCAATCATGAACGCCAATCTCGGATTCTAATCGTATTTTGTCCATTTCAATATAAAGCTGTTTTCTCTGAGCATATAATTTATTGATCATTTCTATCTGCTTAGCTTTTATCTCTGTAACTTTTTTATTGGCTTGAGTCAACCTTGCTTCTGAACTCAGAATCTGTAAATAAAATATTGTGAAATAAAAATTAAGAAAAGTAAGGAGACAGACTTTATGCATCATAATTAAGCAGCAGATTCTTAGCATATATGACAATGTCAACTGTTATACCAATAGTAACAAACAACAATAAGTGTTTTATTTGCAGTTTATAAGACCGATATTTTTCTAACTTATGAAGAAAAACTAAGGAATTATATTGAATTGTGACTAAACATTCGATCAAAAGTCAAACAGACAAAAACTAAAATAAAACCTCATTCATAATTAATAATGAGATTGTAAATATTTAAGAATACCCTAAATAAATAAACTCTTCGATGGATAAACTTATTCAATAGTGAAAGTACTAATTTCTTAAACAGCCATGCAACAGATCTGACAGTCTTGTATAATCCAACATTTTAGAGACGAGTGGGGAAGCTTTATTTAGATGTGGAACAGCCCCAATGACTAAGATACTTCAATAATAGTCAATTGATTTGGTGATAACAAATGGACATCAGTAAAATATCTTGAATAAGATTCAAACAGCTAGATTGAAATCTAACTTATTTTAACAAGAAATGCTATTTACCTCTCAGAAATCTGTTAACTTTAATTATATGTGACTTCACTATGATTAGTCATTTTTAGTAGTAACATTTTCGGAACACAACACTTGGAAACTGATTTGTGGCACCAAATGTAGTGACATGAAGATTAAAATTCTAAGTTTAATATCCATTGATAATATGATATATTAACGATGTCTTAATTACATTTGTAACACATAAATAGATCCCGCTTAATATGTGACGATTTGTAGCTCAGGTGGATGATTTTGGAGTCTTGTTCTTTGGACTGGATGGTTTGGTCGTGGATACTTCATTTATATTTAAAGTTTGTGTTGGTAATGTACAGAAAAAGAATGTGAGCTCCAAAACCAAGTTATCGAGCTCAGAGAACGAAACTCCACCAAAAGGATTCCATCTGATTAGTAATAGTTCGATAAGTTGTTCAACAAATCTGCTTTAATATCCTATCAATCGGAAATTGCCTGTTTAGTTACATGTCTAGATCTCACTGAACACCACTTACTGTCAATTGATAAACCAATGGAAGTTTAGTGTCATATCACAACAATATGTTGTTTGTAATTATATCAATGCTATAACTAACGATGTTGTTGGGAAACAATTCAATCTGTTTAGGAGTAGTGTATAAGTAAAAATCCCAAAAGAAGCAAGGAAAACAACTTAAGTTGTAAATTTTGAAACAAATGTCACTCGTTTATTGTAACATTTCTTTATTGCATGACATTGAATGTTGAAAAACACAAATGGAAAAGTTATGCGGTCATCTTGATGTTTAGACGTGATACATGATTCACTGATCATAAAAAGCCTTGGAAATTCCGTGACTAATGAATTAATTTATCAGACAAAACATACATTAGGAAATTCAATGATCTACATGATAATAAAATCTTACTTTTTCACAGAGTTTTTCGAATCTAGTATCCATCATTGATTTGAGATTATTAAGTTCTCTTGTCAAAACCTATGTATATTCGAAAAACATTTAAACGTTGTTGAATATATTTACCAATTACAAAGTGAGTTACGACTTGAAGTCATCAAGAACAACTGAAATTATTATTCATTAAAATGTAAAGCAAAAAGAATAAACTTTTTGAGGTTCAAACAATTCATAAACATTCTAGGGTATTTTTACAAGAAGTAGTCTTCATATATTGAGTGAACAAGAAAACAAGGAAATGAGATAATCCTACGCTTATGACTTAACCTAATAGTTTTTTAAATTTAACAAATAGTTTTATAATAGTTGGGTGATAGATTAATAGAAAACATTATTAAAAAGGGGATAATATTTGTAAACATCCCAGTGATTGAAATTAGAATAACTGAACATTTTATTTAACAGTCTAATTCGAGCTTCTTCATGAAAATTGTCAAAGATAAATATATGGTTTACAAATTTGCAGCGTACAATTTGTCTAGTATATTGTTAATTTTTGGACTATAATGTTTATATCTTATAATTTTGATACTTGATTGTTTCCCCTTGAGGATCGGATCAGATTGCGGAGTGAAATATTATTGCAATTTCAACCGCTAAGATATTTACAAATATAATTTCCCTTTTAATATTTAAGTCAACAGTGTTACACAAGGGGACTGTTTAAAATAGAATCTAGAACTTACATATTATGACTCAGATGATATTTAGATTAGATACAATAAGAAATTTTACTTTACTAGGTATTGTAACTTCCCAAATCAACTGTGTTTTGGCTTAGGTGGCCCAGAACAAATAAGATATCAGAAATCGTAACAGTAAATTAGAAAAGAAATTGATTAAACCATAAGTTAAATTTACCCCACATGAATATTGAAAGCTGTTAATTATACTGCCACGGTGTTTTGCAAGGACTTTTCCGAACAATGAGTTAAATCGTTCTACAATATACTTCTTTCTCATAATTTGGTAGTCTGTTTGTGCCTTAACAACAGCTGACTCAAGATCCTGAAGCTGATTATTTATCATCACCACAGAAGCTAAACTTTCAGCAGGACCTGCGTTTGAAACATCTAAAAAGGGAATCAAAGTAAACTACTTAGCATAGTGCCTAAGAAACAAACAGAAGGATAGAGGGAATCCAGGCATCGAAATCGGAAACGAAATTTAGCCAATACACAAATACCAACTTGAACAGACTAATGCGAATTAACTTTGTACATAAACGGTATAAATGGATTAACGTTTCTAAATTTACTTTCGTTTCTATAGAGATGTCAGCCTGATGAATACAAATTTATATTACCATTTCACCGATATATATATATATCCCTATATGTTAGTTATCGAAAATGATTTATCTCTCGAAATGGCAGTGTACAAATTTGAAGTAGTTAACAATAAAAAATTTACTAGTCCTGGAACCCTATCTATAACTATCTTGTAATATCTGTCTATACTACAAGGTATTAGATCCATCGTTATATTGCAGTGTATTGAAACACAACAAACAGTTTAAAAACCGACCAATTCACTTTTCTAGACCAAATGGACATCAGCTTTAGAAGTACTTTAAAATGTAACAATCATGAGATAATTCACCTGCATTAGAAAGTTGCAATTCTTTACCAAAGCTTGGATGAAATGTATGTGCAGATTCAGGACAGTTCTCACATGAATAACACTTGTTACACAGAGAAGTTATTGTTTCCGAAGTAGAACCCTGGTTACGAATTAAAGAATTCGCCTGTGCTACGTATTCCGCTTCGGATCTAGCTAGAAGTCGTTCGCGATGGCACAATAATTCATGTATCTAAAAATAATTTCGATGGATTATTGTATAAAACATAAAAGAAATTTAAAAGCACTACTGTAGAATTTATATATGTAAGACTCAAAGGAGAGTATAATACGGAAGATTATTTGTGCTAAATCATGTTAATTGAATGAATAATACCTATCTAACATAACTTAATGGATTAACCTTGAGGAAAATCGATTTGAACCATTATGACCAATCATATGTTTACCACGTGGAAGTTGCGAAACATCATAGAGCTCAGAACAACCATCACTTTTCACCATCTTTGTTTTGTGAGATTATGTTGGCTGTGTACCACTAGATTACAGAATATTTCAATGATTACTTTACTAACAAACGAAAACGTTTTCAAAAATACGTATTTGTTAAGGGGGAATACGATAGCACTCCAGTCCGTGAGCAACAACGTAGAACTTTGTACGTACGTACATCAGTTCGAGTTGCCATACAACATTAGCACAGATACAATTGTCAATTCGAACCCCACCGTGGTAGAGGTAGTAAAGTATAATCAGTAATCGGAAAGATTAGGGTTTGAAGATGTTACTAAAGGAGTATAATCTAATGAAATAAATTTGGAACGAGAATAAAGGGGACATGACGAATTCAGAAGATTAGAATTTGGGAGAACATAAAGGGTGGATGCACCTGCACCATTGCAAACGATTTTGAGCCATGTCATTCAACGTTTCTAACTATTGGTTGCTATCGTCTCGCGGATCGCAACCAGGTAGTCTGCACCACAAAACATCGCTCATCGGGGCAGTCGGTGGTCGGGCATACTGAACACAACTGATGAAGTTTTACTACTTCACAAATCGATTTGCCATCTTTGCCTAGTACCCATTTCCTAACAACTGCAGTACTTACTTGTTGGTCTCAGGATATACGAGTAATGCTTCGAAGACATCTATGATCGAATACTAGCAACCTACGAATATCCTCTACTCTTACCGTCCATGTCTCACTGCCATAGAGCAGAACGGAACGACTTGTTGCGCAGTAAACCCGTCCTTTGGTTGGTAGACGGATATCTTGCCAACGCCATAAATGACGCAAGTTGGCAAGAGCTAGTCGATCCTTCTGTATCAGTGCTGAGATTTTGTCACACACCAGATCACAAGGGCCGATGAGACTTCCAAGATAAGTGAAGCGGTTGACACGCTCAACTACTTTAGGATAAACGGAACTATATCACTTTGTTAGTTTACGATTGGATTCAGATCCATTAATCACTCAGAACCTAAATGTTTCTTTGTGCAACACCTGAAGAAACAACGAGGGCACAGCAGACCAAGTGTCCTAAGATAATTTTTGATAGCTATTTTGTAACACATAGTTTCCAATAGTGATAAATGAATATTGTCTCGACATATTTGAGATTTCATGGCCTCACTTTTAGTGTTACCTCAGCTAGCAGTTTAGAATATTATAGGCAAGACAGTAACACCATGTCGAAAATGAAAAGAAAAAATCTGGGTGAGAGTATCCGTATAACCTGCCCCAATTTACGATGAACTGGTAAAAAGACGAAGAGGAACGAAAGATATGGGATACCACTGAGCTCAAGATTTTGAGGGAGAAGAATGAATGTACCTGGATGAATTTGACCAATTTTGAACCACACTACCTACAGCCTTTTCATAAGATCACAATGGGAAGGTTTGCACCTCTTAGATTGGTTTGATTAAACAACCAATGGCACAATGTACTGATATCACATATTGGATTAACTTCCACCAGTCTTTTTAAAACCTACTTGTACATGAGCCTGCGTAAAATGCCAGAGTTTGAAGTAAATACTAGTAGTAATTGGTCTCAATAATTTTTAATGACAACCAACCAACGTTAATGAAGTCAGTGATAATCTCAGGATTATTAGACACTTGGATTCCCAATTCTTATGAATACCATAACTCTAAAGAACATAATTAAGATAAGACGCAAACAAACAAACAAACAAATTGGGAAAGGGTTACTCTTCACAAAATGTACAAAACTATACCTCACTATCTGCAAGCTGGGCAACGACTTTCATTTGATTAAGTTGGTGTTCAAGTTTTTGTTGAGATAACAAATGCGAACGAATACTTTCCAATTCTTTTTCCTATAAAAATAGGAACTGAACACAGGTCTCACAAATTATAGTTATAATTATAAAAGAAATACTTCTTACTGTGTAGGATACCGAACAATTTTTTACCCACAAAAAAACTGTTATATACACACTTATACGGATAGTTAGAAATTTTAAAATCTGTAAACTGGAAAGAGCCAAGTTTCTTTTAAAGGGATACATGAAGCAAGAAACGTTAGATACGCTTTGTCATATAAGATTTCACAAAAACTAACAGAAACGAACATCTATGTCTATGTTTTCACTAGCAGACATACCATTCGCATAGTACTCAACTCGAAAACTAATAAGAACAGTAACTTATTGGAAATGTAATTTGAAGTATGACTTTACACATGCACCGCACAAAGCGAGAAAAATTATCATGGGCCCCCACCATTTCCTGTAAGATTCGCCTTCAAGTTTTTCTGGATAATGAAGTCTTGTTCTATGGCCATGGAATTTAGTCTGCATATCTAATGTTTCTGATTTTCAAGATTACACAATACAATTCGGCCCAGTTTTTCTAGTATGATTAAATTCAGCATATATTCAGACATCGTTATGGCTGTACCTTGTGAGAACTTGAAATCGGTCTTCAATATCCTGTAATGTTTAAAGACTTAACTACATTTCAGTTGCCAGTTACTACTGGGAATGACTTTATAGAACATTTATCAGTAAAGTGTTACAGGTGATCATAAAGAGATGATTTCTACAAATGATTATAAACAAACAGCCCAATTCAGAATAAATATGGTACTATATTTTATTAAATTATGACAGCAATTACTATTTGCCTAAAATATTTCTACACGCTGAGATCTTTTTAGGCATGTTCCTATTCAAACATTTGCTAAATTTCAACAGCTTGACTATTTACGCCATATCCTACCATATCTTAGAGCAGTTAACAGTAAAACTGAACTCTAATATTATCGTAGTATCGTTCTCCTTGACAGAAATTAAAGTTATTAAAATGATAAACCTTCACATCCTACCATCATGAACCAACATTAATTCAACGTAGCTACCCTCCAAAGACTGGACTGATTACACTACAGCCTTTGAATGCCAAAGAGATACCTACTTTACAGACATGTACTCCTAGATGGATAGAAAAGTTTATAGAAATCAAACTAAAACACGGTATACAAACATCAGCGTGAAGAATTAAATGCAGCTCATATCGCAAAATGAGTCTGTAGTTTAAGAAGTCGGTTAGGTAACGTTGCGCGAAACTACTACTGAATGTCACTTGAATTTATGTTTTCGGAAACAACAAGGTATTTTTAGTTGCGTTAATTTCAGAGTAACAGGTTTATCCATTTACGTGATAATTATGAGTGATATTGACAAGAATATAAAACTCAAACCGCCTGAAGCACAAATAACCTCGGCTGAAAAGAAAACACTTCACATGAACATCGATTCTAAGGGTGGAGTTACAGACGCCCTAAAGAGAATTTCTGTGTGTCAAAAGAAACCGGTACAACCTCATTTCCTACTATCGTCTTAATATCTCATAATTTCTTTTACTTTATACTTCTCTTCCTTCGCAACCATCTGCTTCTCCCTCTATTTTCTCAATAGACCTATCCCCAACTGGTTTATTTGTTTCTGTGATCCTCCTGATTACATTTCATCGCAATTTCAATATTTGATTATATCATGCTGAGCCATCCTTTTCCAATATTTTCTTCATCTACCTTCATGATGAATCGACTCATGAATTCAACTATTAAATTACTACAATTTCTACAAACCCTCGTTCTGATAATAATATTATTAGCTTCCCTGATAAAAAAGTAACGTTTTGAAACCTATGTTTATTCTATCTCACTGTCACCATGTTTAACACAATCTTATTATCACTATTATTGCAATTATTGTAATTATTATCATCCAGAAGTGTATATATTTGCGATCGTACAACTTTGAAAATGAATTCGCTAAAAAGAGAACTTTTCGCTGAACCAATCTTTCTTATCTTTAGTACCACCAAAACTTTATGAATGACATACCTTAGTTTTCAATTTGCGGTTTTCTTTGAGAAGCTCCTGATTCTCCTTGTCCAATTGATTAACTACCTTTAATTTTTCCAAAGCATCATTCAGACTTTCCTGTAGACTGCAGTACAAAATAAATCAAAAGCCCATTTTTACTGAACGAAACACTACACATTAAATTTATGAGAACTGTACATATCCATAAATTTACTTTACTGACTAGAAAGCTAAGAACCTAAGCGTTAACCGGTAATCCTAGCATAGAAGAAAAACAATTACAGAAAATCAAACAACCCGGAGTACACTACGCAGTTCACATCTTTCTTCAACTTTTTGAAGAAATGTAGCTTAATTCTAGACAGTATTTTTTAAGCAGTGTCGTGGGTTTTAGCTAACTTTATCTACTTCAGTGTAATAAACCAAAAATATGTGTAGCGTTTATATATATATATATATATATATATATATATATATATATATATATATATATATATATGTTTGTTTTCCCATCGTGTTTAAAATGAATCAATATTTTGCAGATCTAATTGCTTCATATCTGTAATTCGTTATCATCTATAATCATAACTGAAGTTAGTTACCCACAACTAGCTGCTTCAGACAGTGAAACAATAGAACGTATTTACCATGACAAAACAGTGTAAAACTATGTCTGATTATGACGTAAAACACAATAATTGGCAGGATGAATGTAAATTTATCGCTAGAAAATGCAAAGTATTTGCATGATACATATACATAGTCTTCAACCGTCCATTTGGATCTTTCGGTGTATTCTGCCATCTGAACTGTCTTCTCATCTGGTCTCATAGTGTTCTGACAACGCCGTGCTTTCGATGCACTGAAACTCTTCACTCCGTCTGACAACTGTTGCAACTTTGATGCCACGATTCGCTACAACACTACTTACAATCTTGTGAGTAGCGTTCACTACAATAGAACATCTACACACCAGTCTCGACTAGATATTTTTTATGCTATGTACAGTAAATAATCATATCAAAGTAAGATGTTAATTGTAAATACTTCAGCAAGTAATTGATAACTATGCCCATATTGTACTGTGATACGACTGAATGCCATCATCTTACAGAAGCTGTTACTGAGATCCTTTTGTATTTATTTCTTATCAATTCTTTGTCACACTACTTCCCGAAGCTAGATGACTTAACCCCTGAGACTATGCTAATTTAAATGCTACGTCAAGTTATAACTTACTGATCAACAAGATTAGATCGTTGTTCGTGAAATGAACGCATTTCTATTTCATAAGCCAATTCATCACGCATTTCGTTTAACTCTGATTCACGTCGCTTCAAGCGGATCTCTGTTTCTTTTCTCCTTATTTCTGAAGCTTGCAACTCAGAACTCAGGCGACTAAGTTCACACATGTTTTCTTCATATAAATGCTGGACCTCAGATAACTTAGAAGACAAGGATCGAATTTCATCCAATTTGGATAAAAGTTGGCCCTTGATAATATAAATGTACAGCGAGAAGTTAATCAACTTGGTGTACTACAAAAGAGCGTGAATTATTCTAAATAGTTTGTTAGGACGTGGATCGCTAGGAACAATGAATGATCAATTTTGAGAAAGCCGAAACCATCTAAATGACTTTAAGTAGAGTTAATATTCTATTGGATTAGAAATACTTAGGCGACCTGCAGTCCTGGTTGTAAGATATTGGGGAAGGTATTTTTGCATTACGGTAATAATACCTGGTCCAACTGAACTGAGGATTCTCGAAAAATTTATGTTCGAATACAGTTCTCTCCAAGAGAAGTTTAACAACTGATTGCGATGCTGTGTAGGTATTGAGAAAGTCCAGTGTTGTGTTTAAGCATAGTGATGATATCTCAACGTTACCATTTAGAAATAGGCTCCGGTGGCTTAGTCACTTTATAAACAATTGCGCCAACCACTTTCATATCGCGCATAATTTCTAGACGTTGAAACTACGGAGAGAAAGCAGTAATCAATTTTCGACATGAAGGTATGGTATATAGAGTAGTCGTGTGGCATTAGATATCGTGAGTTTATCACAACTCCCTGAATACAATGCTTAAGATCCTTCAACTTACTGAGTTGATTATGTACTATAATTGTTTCAGAATAGAAGCCGAAGCTTTCTATTCCATTCTCCGTAAGTTCCAGTATATTATTAATTTAAATTTACTTTGGTTGCATTTATACTCAAATTGCGTAACCTTGGCATGGCCAAGGTGTTCAGCTTTCATTCACCAAGACCAATGTCTAAAACCCATTGCATTCACTTCGATTCGGACAGTCGGGTATTATCATTAGCACTTAGCGTGTCTCAAATCCAAGTATCTAGTGAATGAGTCAATTATTTGTTATGATATTATTACAGACCTCGTATTTTAGGATCATTTATTAACTGGATTATTCTCATACTTCCAATTTTTCACCAGAGTGCCAGTGTTTTTTTTTTCGTATCCCTTTGAGGCTTTATTGAATCAAGATTTTCTCTGTATAATAACAATCATGAACATATCATTAACTGATAATTTCATCCGTCACTACAACCTTCTTTTCTGTATCTCTTCGCAGTTTCAAATGTTGTTGTTACAACTAGGGTTCTATCTTAAAATGTGACAAGCTGACCCAATAGATCATTAAGGCGCATTCAAAATGGTATGGTTTTTAGACTTTGTTTACTTTTTAATCTCCATCCCTAATGTCACCAAAAACGATAATAGCGTTCTCGCTAACTAATCCAATTTAGTAAGAACATCATCAAGACTATGTATCAGAGCTCCAGAAGCCTACGTTTTTACCTTGTATAAGGCACTCTTACTGGTTTTAAAATCACATGAAATAGACACATCTCCAAACTTAATGTCTACTAATTAAACAAAGTAAAATTGATATGTATTTTAGATTTTTCTATGTGGTAGCAAATCAAAGGACGAAAGTCTTTAAAAACTCCCAATATGGTACTTATGTAAACCATCAAGATTTTAGTCACACAGAACCTCAACTTTGAAATAATTCCTGAGAATAAACAACTTGAAATAATCATAAAAATCCCCAGAAAAACTTTGATTCGAAACAAATTTATTGATCATCATTTACTAACCTTAGGAACAACTTGTGGTGACTCTAGAATCGATTTCAATGAGTAAAGAGGAGAGTCGATTTCCGACTCGAAATCATTTCCAAACCCAGATTTTGTGACACAGCTTTTTCCTTTGCGGACATGAGGAGATTCAAAAAAGGTTTGTGGAGGTGGATAGAAGGAGTGACCAGTAAATCTGTAAGAAAGTTCATTTCCGGAATATGTATCACCAAAAGTAAGTTCAGGATCAGTTACACTTAATTCATTGTGTCCAAACGATAATATGGGTACTTTTGAATTAATAGGACAAGTCAAAGGAGCTAAAAAGATTTAGAAATAAGTGGAGCTTACCCTTTATATTTTTGCTCTGGTGAATGGGTGTCACTGGGTGATTTTCTAAATCTAAGCTTAACGCTTCAAAAGAAGTCATCGAGATTGGGCAATCTTCAATAAGAGGTTGAGTCATCTCAACAATATGATAATGCATTGAGCTAGGAAGCTTGAATGCTGCACTCATAAATAGTGTGGACTTCAAGCGCAGACCCATAGTCAAAACCAGCAACAAAAACTAAAAAAATTATTTACATAGAATGAACTTACACAATAATGTCGGTAAGTATGTCCGCGACTATCATCCGCATTTGTAGGGAAAATAGAGTTAAGATCAACAGAGAAGAAATCTAAAGCATTACTAATACGAATTTGTATACCTGACAAAATATCGTGTACTGTTTTGGGTATATCTTCATTGTTTATAACAGTGCTCATACTTGAATCCTTGCTTCATTCATAGTAGAAAAATAAATAGTAATTCAGTGTTAAAAACTGATTAGGATATCGAAATTTAAACCGCTAGCTTGCTCAAAACTGAACACAAAAGCTACCTTTAGACCGGTGATATAATAGTTCGCAATGGATTCGCCCTTCAATACTTCATGTAAACGTAGCAACTTTTACAACTACCTTTAGGCTTCGCTGAAATTCAAGCAACATGATTGATGATGTGAGTCTACGAGACGTTTTGACAAGGAAATTGTAGTAACTTCCTAGATTCCCAGGAGCTCATCTCAGTTGTGAATACCCATTATTTTCGTGGGAAACTCAGAATAACAGCTCTAACTTACATAGATATGAAATAGCGACTTATTTCTATCATGCCAGGAAGAGAATACTCACCGCAGTGGAGTCATTATGAAAGTGCAAATAAAAGGACCCCAATACATCTCTGACAGACGTCTGTCAGTCAATCAGCTATAACGTAGGACCAGGTACATATGTGCATCGGTCTAAGTTGCCACACCTCATTAGCACAACACGATTAACACCCGACTCATAGAAGCAGTTAATTCAATGGTGATAATATAAAAAGGAAAGATTGCATATAGGGATATGGTACAGGAAGAGAGAATTAGTTCGTAGAAAGATACAAAATAATTTTAGTCTCATGTTTCCAGCTTCAGACCTATGTTGTGATTAAGACTAGGTTAAGGCCTAATAAACTTTGTTTCTTTGACTAGACTAAGAAAACTCAACAGTTTGTAACGTGATATTCTGAACTTAATCAAATCTCTCGGGCTATATTAAGATATTTCTATGCATTTTAGGAAAATAGCATGAAATTGTTCACCGTAAAGGACCCAGATCAGAACAAGTAACTAATGACTGCAAGTGATTTCTATAAACATGAAAACTACTTTACTGCTTACCATAGATCAATGAGCTGCAGAAGCGTTCGCCACTCCCGAACATCTCTATCACTGCTGGACGGAATAATGTGCTCTACCCACTGTTGCAAACATCTGACTCTATTTTCATTCACTTCCATGTTGCGTGACACTAAGTAACTACCCCTATCAGCGAACTTGTAAATGTCAATCTGAAACGAGAAAAATAGTTCACAGACCTAGAAGTAGTAAAATAAATCACCACCCATGATACCGAAGCGTTGAGAAACAACTGCTATTTTGATTTACCAGAATACAATGCAGCAATTAACTGGAGGAACAAGGAACATACATGTACAATAACAGACAAAGGACGATGTCAAAAGCCCGCTTGTCATGTTATTTGACATTTTCGACAATTTAAAAGAATATGTTTGCACTAACGAGGAATTTTATAAGTACTACAGGAATGCTTGCGATCAACATTTCGGTCGCGAATAGTAACCTTTTATTGTTAACATACATCCAGAGTCAAGAGTGGTTCCGTCGTCGGACATAGTTTCAGATTCAGATTCAGATTTGTGTAGTAAGGACAGAAGGCCTACGGCCTATGTTATTCCTTTTCTAGTATGCTTCTGTGAGTGTCCAGTCTTCTCTTGAAAGAGTCAACTGAAGGTGCGGACACCACTGCTTCGGGCAGCAGGTTCCAAGTATTGATGACTCGGTGTGAAAACCTGTATGCCACGGATATTTTGTTCGTTCTTGGCTTTTCTACTCGCCTTCTATGTCCTCTGAGGTGTCCCGATCTAGTGGGAAGAAAAAGAGAGAGTAAGTTAGGTCCGAAATCATGTCTCAGTATTCTGTACATCAATATTAGATCTCCCCTTAGTCTGCGATAGAACAGAGTAAAGACGTTCAGTTTTTCAAGCCGCTCTTTATATGATAAACCCCTTAGCTCCGGAATTGCACGGGTAGCTGCCCTATGCACTTTTTCTAGTATGTCTGAGTCACCTTTTAAACAGGGGCTTGCAGTCTGAGCACAGTTCTCTAATTTAGTTCTCACTAAGGATGTGTATAATGTGGTGAACATGGTAGTATCAAACTTAGTGAATGTCCTTTTTGAAGCCCAGAGGGTTCGAAACCCCTTAACCGCGACCTCCCGGCAATGGGCCGTCGTCTTAAGATCATTGCTCACTGTCACCCCTAGATCCTTATGAGACCGGACTACGGGCAATGACACATCCCCTATGTTGTATGTATTAACCTTTGAATCCCTTAAGTGAATGTAGACACACTTTTCCGAGTTGACAGGCATCAGCCACTCTTTAGACCAGTTTATCATATTATTTAAGTCCGCCTGAAGAGTAAATGCGTCTTTGTCTCCAGTTATTACTCGCCAAATTTTTACATCGTCAGCGTATAATAACATTGGAGACTGTACTATACTTGTAAGATCATTAACGTACATTATAAAAAGTAAAGGACCTAGGACTGAACCTTGAGGTACCCCACTAAGTACTGGTCTCCAGATGGAGCACTTGGAATTTATTCTTATTTTTTGCCTACGACCTACTAGGAAATCCTTAATCTATTTTAAAAGAGGTCCGGCAATACCAAGGTTTGCCAACTTCAATAGCAGTCTATTAGTTGGCACCTTGTCAAAAGCCTTACTGAAGTCTATGTAGACAACATCCACTGAGTTTCCGTTGTCTAGTGCATTAATCCAGAGCTCCCTAGCTATAAGGAGGTTCGTTGCACAGGATAGACCCTTTCTAAAACCATGTTGTGCCATGTTCAGCAAGTTATTTGTTTCCATAAATGCCGTTATGGTCCGTTTGATTATTCTTTCCAGTATTTTAATTACAACACTGGTGAGGCTTACGGGTCAGTAATTCGATGGAACTTGTCGTGGACCTGTTTTATGTATGGGAGTGACGATTGCGTCCTTCCAGTCCATAGGTAACACACCTTGGTCAAGTGACATTTTGAATATCACAGTCAGTGAGGCCGCGATATTTCGGGTAATATATCTCAAGATTTTGGGGTGTAGTTCATCTGGTCCTGTTGACTTTTCCATATTTGGGGTGCTAAGAGCCTTAAGCACATCGTTTTGGTTGAATTCCACGGTGAGCAGCTGGTTTGTTGACTCTGTAATTGGGTCTGGTTCTTTCTCTAGAGGAGGTTCCTGAGTGAAAACTGCCCCAAAATAGTCAGCCATAACCTCAGCTTTTTCCTGATCTTCCTCTATCAGTTCAGATTCACTTCCTACTTTAATTAGGTTGGGAATCCAATGATGAATCCTTGTTCTGTAGTTTATGTACGAGAATATCCTCTTGGGCTGCTTGAGTGCAGATTGTGCCAGCTGCATTTCATATTTTCTTTTCGCTTCCCGAATTTTAGCTATACACTCGTTTCTTATCGATCTGTAACGTTCCATCGTACCTGCTGTGCTAAGGCGGATGGAAGCATCCCAGCATTTCTTCTTTTGTCTTAGTAAGCGTCGAATATCCCGCCCTATCCAGGGATGTCCGTGCTTCTTTTTCTTTGGGACAGTCCAGGGTATGTATGGTTGAGTTACCCGATTGTATAACTGCCTGAATAGAGTCCATGCCTCTTGTACTGATGCCTTTGAGTCAATTTCCCAGTTCTCAGCCGATGCTTTGGAGTTAATTGCCTGCATATATGCCTTCCATATGTTAGGACGGGCCGGCGCAATTGTTTGACAAGCAATCTCAACCATGAATTTGAATAAGATGACTGCATGGTCACTTCTCCCAAGTGGTGGAAGAAAAGCCGTTTGACCAACGTCATCGCCGTGCGTGAAGACTAAATCTAAAATAGAAGACGAGTTTCTTAAATCATATCTTGTGGGATCTCTAATGTGTTCCAATCGAGGTTTCTAACAGTTTGTAGTCGAAAGACGATATGGCTGACCCTACTTCTAAGTTTACCCAGTTTATATATGGTGCATTAAAGTCGCCTACTACGAGGCTTTTACCGTTGTTACACCAGGACTTAAGTTTACTTAGGAGAAAATCATCTGCTACACTTTCTGGACTGCGATAAACAACAACTACTTCAATATCTTGCCTTCGGCATTTCAACTTACATATCACTAGTTCACATGTCCCTGAAACATGTGCTACTGTCTCAGCTAATCTTATGGTTAAGGTACTTTTCGTGTACACAATAACCCCGCCTCCCCTTCGGTTTAATCTATCAGCCCTACTGGTTATGAAACCAGTCAACTGGATTTCACTATTTAATACTTCTGACGTTAACCAAGTTTCCGAGACAGCGATAACGCCCGGTTTTTCCTTATCCACCACTGACTTCAGCTCCGCCATTTTATTTAGTATGCTGCGAGCATTTGTGCAGCACACTTTTAAGTCTGTGGAGAGCTTTCCCTTGCCACCCAGAGTGGCTTGGGGATCGTTTTGCTCCGAACTTTTACAATCTGAAAACATTTTCTGACTATTCAGTTCGCAAATTTTCCAAGTCTACCATAGGTGTATTAAAGTCCCCTAGGATTAGACATCGACCACTTTGTGACCTATTATTGAGATTGCATAGCAGGACCTCATTTACCTCAAATCTTAAACTGCGATAGACCAAACCAGTCAACAGCCCTTGTTCCTTGCATTTCAAGTGGCAACTAACTAATTCACACGTCCCACTCTCATGGGATACACCCTACAATAATGGCAAATGGGATAGTATTCCTAACGAATAGAACTACTCCCCCTCCTTTACACTTTTGTATTCTGTCGGCCCTCACTAACGTAAAACCCTCGAAATCAAGTTCCAAACTATCTATAGACCGTGTCAGCCATGTTTCTGTGACTGCAATTATTACTGGCTTTGAAGAGTTAATTTGTACACCTAGTTTGGGCATTAGTGTAACAGATCCGAAGCCTATTTAAATGGCACTGAACTTTGACCGAATTGTTATGTTCTAGTTAGACTTTTTGCTCGAAACAAGCTGTACAATCATATAAGTCACTCACGAAGGCCTATTCGCGTGTTGGAGTTGCCTATCTCAATTGTTCTAAAAATGCTGTTGCTCTGCAGGAGGTCATTAGATCTTCCTGGATGGAGGCACTGTAATTTTTAGCTGTTTGCACTCACGCGTCGTTGTGAAAGGTTTACAAGTTATGACTTAAGCCCACGATCTCTTCTAGAGCCGCCTTCCAGTTGTCATAAAGTAGCTAAGTCCTTGGTTAGCCAACGATAATGGGATGTGAAGATAGATCGATGTATTAGGTTGTAGAAAATCCAAGTTGAGGAGCTATCGTAAGAGGTGCGTGGAATGACGCACACAATTGTGTGGGTTCTTTATGTCATCCAGATTTTTGGTTAAGAGCTCTTAGATGAGGTCTTGTTTAGTGAAACTAGTAGGATCCTCATCACAGCATGGGACTTATAAAGCTATTTATTTCTGGAATGACGTCACTGATAATCATTCTGTTGAGAATGAATAGCGTTGAAAATCTCTCACTACTCTCGTTCCTTCCTCCAAGCCCATAACCACATATTCAATGTTGTCTATCCAGACCTTGGCGTTTAAATCCCTCGTCGAGATTATCGGGGGTGAAGATGCCATAAGTATTTGGAGTTTGACAACAGTTTAACCAGTGACACCTATGATTGAATCGTGCCCACACAGTGAAATCGAATGTCAGAATCCAGGACGTTTCAAGATATATCTGATTGATTATCAATTTATCGAGAAGTGACTGATCTAGACCAACTAGCGGTCGCAGGAGGAGTTGAGCTCTGCGTTCCCACTCTGACCTGATGCGGATGCGTGATCAAGCGCCTTCAGCTAGGTCAGTCCGTTAAAACTGTGGTCAACATCAAACGTCAAAGATTTATAGGGCTATTGACTTTGTGGATTAATTTACCGCTACAGATCACTCCCCCCTAGGGAGTAATGATAACCCGAAGACGTAGCCAGCCAGAAGTTTAAACCCAACGACTTTGTCGTTGGTGAGCACTCTTTCGACAGCCTATTATGTTCAGCAGCGTCTGGTCGCCTTTCCTTACCATAAGAGGCCATGTGGTACAATACAATAATGAAGCAACTCGTACAATGAAAAATTCGGTTCATCGTAAAACTCGTCAATCTTTTTTCGTCTTTTCCGGCTGTCCTGTAAAATGAAAAATGGATAACTGTGTGTCGAACTACACTCGTACGTGAGTGAAGACACAAAACAGGCGAAAACAGGAAAATAAACTAATATGCATGCGTTTCTCAAACATGTAATAGCATAAGGACATTTTAACAGAATGATTTATTTTCGGGGCAATTCCTAAAATAGTATATATATATATATATATATATATATATATATATATATATATATATATATATATGTATATATATAATTTGTTTATTTGCTCTTATTTTTTTTGACACAATACATTGAAAAATCGAGACGAACCAAAATGTTAGTTAGTGTTGTTACAGCAGAAATGAAGATATTTGGCTGGTTAAAACGTTTATATTGAATATTATTAATTTCACTGTTTTTGGATGCATTTGTTTTACTCAACTGCTGAACTTGTTTGTAATTATCTACAATCGGAAAGAGAAGTTACACAAACAGATGGTTTTGTGTTTCCGCCCATTAAACCACGTTTGCGCATATCGATGAGTGAATTATGGTGTTGTAGCAGGTCTATACCAATGAGTGGCATATAAATATCTGCAATTTAACATCCGTGCTATCAAGAACCATGGAAAAAATCATCCACAAACAGTTATTATCATTTTTACTTTCGACTAGTATGATTAGCCCACTGCAACACGGGTTTATGACTAAACGATCATGTTTCACATCGCACCTGGAATTTCTTGATCAAATTACTCAGAGAAGAGATGTTCGTCAGTCAGTGATAATTCTTTACTTCGACTTTAGTAAGGCTTTCGACAGTGTCTCGTACAAACGTCTTCTTCCAAAACTCTCTTCACTTGGCGTACAGAATCCCCTTTTATCTTGGCCCAAATCTTTTTTAGAAGAATGTAGCCAAATCGTTCGCTTTGGATCTTGCTACTCTCAACGTGTGAATATAAACAGTGGGGTCATACAAGGAAGTGTGATTGGTCCATTACTCTTTCTCCTTTTTATCAATGGCGTGTGTTCCCTCTTTCAGTATGGTACACCTTTCTTTTTTGCAGATGACCTAAAAGTAGTTTATTCATTCTCTTCTCCCACTAAAGAAAGCTATATTTCAGCGGTAATCCAAGAAGAAATAAACAAGTTATACGAATGAACTGTTTCATGGATTTTGCCACTTAATGTTGACAAAAATGGATTCATTCATATTGGCCGCTGCCTTAACTTAAATCCGACTATACACTGTGGAGGCCCGTGATCTGACTCCATTCAAAGTGTATGAGTGTTTGCTATCGCCTATTCTCGTATATAATCGCCGACTTAAATCACGTTATCCAATAACGGAATTAAATAAGTCAAATAACGAGAATGGGATGTTGAATACATATATTTCGTATGTCAAGTGAATGTAATAGAACAGAGCAAAATGACGCACAGGGAGGATGGCTGGGAAGCCAACTCCATTTTAGTCAAGAGTTACTCCATATTTATAAGCAGACAGAATGAAGCTACAGACATGTGATTAATGCGATAAGAAGGGCACACACATATGCGCTCATATAAAAACAATCAAGACTAACAAGCGAATGATTGACAAGGTCAACGTATGACTCAAGTAAAATGAATTAAATAGAGTGTCCACAAGTTAGAATAAGGTAGATGGGCTTGCCATAATAACTGACACTACAACACAAACATACACTGAAACCTCTCAAGACTGTTTGTGACTTGGGTTTAATATATAGCAGCAGTCTGAAATTTTCTGAACACATTGCATCTCAAGTATCCAAAGCTAGAAAGCTCATCGGATTCATAGTGATAAACTTCAATAATATCGAATCGAGATTATTATTGTTATTATTATTATTATTATTATTATTATTATTATTATTATTATTATTATTATTATTATTATTATTATTATTATTATTATTATTATTATACAGAAAATGTATCTTACCCATTCTTGAATACGGTATTTTAGCTTACAGTAATTGCAGGCATAATGACCTGATTAAAATTGAAGGTGTTCAAAGAAGGTTTACCAAAGCTGTTCTGGGGTATTCCGACAAGAAAGACTATCACCAAAAATGTCAACAACACAAATTAGAACCTCTCTGAATCACATGTATCAAATTAAATCTTGTCTTTATCTACCGGCTTATTAACGGTATTTTCTACTCATCGGTATCCACCCCTTCATACTCTATGATATCATCCCACAATCTACGCAATAAGGAGAATATTCTAGCGATTCCAACGGCCCACACAAATTTACACCAGAACGTTTTCACTATTCGCTACCCAACCATGTGTAACAGACTGCCAGTGAACCTCCGTTGCAGTAAAACTACAACTTGGTTCAGAAGTCTCCTTGATGATTTTCTTTCCGAAAGTGAATTGTGTCACCTATTAAATATCAATGTATTTAATAATGATTTATACAAACAAGGTCCGTCATCCGTTTAATTGACTGAAAAGCAAAATATAACCTTTGAAACTTTTCACGTCTATTTTATTTTATTTCTATTCATCTTAATATATGAAGTCTGCTTATGTTCCTATTTATAATTATTGCCGTTATTAATATCACTATTGGTCCCCCGACACATTAGATATTCTTTTTATCTCTTCTTATCCTTTTAAACACATTTAATTTCTGATTGTCTTTTGAAATTAGTTGTGGATTTCGTAGCACCATTCTTAATTATTATTGCACAAATGTTTATACTGATATCCGGTTTCACTCTGTATACTATTACACAAATCTACATGTATTTATCCGAGTGCACTAAAGGATTTATTTCATTTTTCTAAATTGTTGGTTTACTTCAAAGGTCGATACTCATTACACAGTTATTATTATCATGGTTGAACCTTTTCACTAGGTGTCCACTTCTTTTCTCTCTCTTTTTCCCTTATAAATAAATATTATTCTTAAGATTACGAAGTTTGTAATTAAGACAATAACTTGTGTTACATTTAAACCGACTTCTCAAACTCGTTTTGTCTTCACTATGTCTATATGACTCATACATATTAATATTTTGTTATCCTTTTCACTTAATTGAGACTTTCATAGCATCACTCCAAACTATGACTGCACAAACATTTATTCCAGAGTCATATCTTACTCCAATAACAAGTTATTTTTTATTAATTATTTTCTATTTTATTTTTGTTACTAATTTGACGATACATACATAGTCGTTTATTCTTATTTGTGTTCATAAACACGCTTATTAAACTATTTGGGTATTTCACGTCTCCTTTATTTCTATCCCCTTATTTTCTTCCTTTCCTTCTTTAAACTCAATTCAATATTCTTCTCAATTACACAGAACCTGATTTATTATTATCATTCTATTATTATTACTCTCTGTTTTCAGATATGGCAAATATGCTGACGTTATTGAAACTTGTGTATTATTGAATTTTTGAAAAAACCCGAAATGGTTTCTTCACAGCGCTTATGTACCCATACGATGTTTGTGAATAATAGTAATAGTAATAATAATGAATACTGATACTCCATACGAAATGTGATAACCCTCTGATGTTTTCTTGATCCCTGGTGAGTCTCACATTTGCAAATGAGTTTGATTGATTTTCTGAAATATAATGATTCAGTGGCTTATAAATCTAACCATAGAAGTTGGAATTAAGAGCTGCGTATGGGTTATTATAAATTCAAGTAGATATACAAACCTAAATAAAACTAACGTCTTCACAAATAATCAATTTCTAACATGATGGCAGAACAAAATGTTGAAAATCAGCTGAAATAGCAATAAAGAAGGTAAAAACATAAAACCTTATAATGACATCGTTGCTTGCTGGGTAGTTTCTGTGGTCATGGCCACAATCCTGCTTTGATGACGATATATGCTTCATTTTCGTTACTTCACACAAAATTTGGCCAACAGTATAATTTTAGTTCATAACTCGCTGAAAATCAACGCTTTCTTAAGACTCAACTGCAAAAACTGTTCCACAGAACATGAATAATGAATTTTCGGACGGCTATTCTGATCTATGTGGAAAGCTATAATCTTTTAGCCTGGAGACAGCAAAGCTGGTTCACAGCATACTGAACACATATTTCAGTACCATATTTCTTACCTTTTGCTACTTTTTACAACTAGCCATCTGAGTAGACATTCTAAGGAATTCAGGAGGCCGAGACCAACGTATATACGTCTGAAGTTCCATATTTTGAAACCAGAAGTGAATTACTATAATTTTCTGTCAGAACGCGTAAGATCGGCACCTTTTGTCGACACACAACAACCTTTGGTCTCCACAGTACTACAAGTTGCAGAGACTAATATAGTCGACTGAACTCCTATCCTTACTACTGAAGATTGGCTACTTTTAATCGAAACATTACTGTTACGTTTATTACTCATTTAACAACATCATGTTTTCAAATAGTTGTGGACGGAATAGAAGAAGCTTCCGCTTAACAGGCTTCCATGTCTAGTAGCAGAGGATTACCAAATCCTCCAGGCAGGAAGCTAGGTATGTTAACAATAAAAGAGGAAAAGGAAATTGGTAAATCATAGTGTGATGCTATCCTTAATCCTTAAGAATAAATCAAGTTGCCTCTTAAAGGACTCCTGGGAATTCGCTTGGACTAGCTCGGCCGGCAGCAAAATCCAGCATTTGACGACTTGTAGTGACTCACTTTTATCACGAGAACACGATTGGTTTATTGAAAAAAATTATTATTATAACCAATTGTACCAGTGACCGTTTTAATGTGCTTTTGTTTAACTGTGCTAAAAAGCATCCATTATTCACACATTTCGATTGTGACCTCGCATGAATTCGGTTACGTTCTGTAACCAAGCTTGTATCCTGGCACGATCTCGGTGTCCTTTCGATACCACGAGATCGCCAGCGAATATATCTCGACTTGGTCCATTAACTGTATACTGATATTTGGCTTCCGAGGGATTTTATGGATTTATTTGGCACGTGTTTCTTGGTAGCGGTGTTCATAGTCAACTTTGACACGACGCCACGCTACAACCGGTGAGCCGAATTCTGGAACACGCCGCAACCTCTGGTCGAATCTTCCAAAGAAGCCAAATCGTTGAGTCTATAGTTTATCTATCCACGTCTGTCGTATACTTTCATATTATCTTTTAATATATAATGTACTCGACATGACGGATAACGATAAGAATAGTATTAATATAATAGACTCCCATGTATGCGTACCGAATCCTTGGCACTTTTTATTCGCGTGACGATAAATCCCACGCTTTAATCGAGAAAGTTTCCCCTAATAACTATTCTCCTCGCTGACCCGGCTGCTTGGTACGGAACGCATACGCATACTCATTACCGTCTACCACCCAGCACCAAATGGTTAAGTTGAACGGTTTCAGTGCCAGCTTAAAAGTGCTCTACGAGCACACGAAAACGGTAATTGGTACGAAACCTTACCTCTCGTTCTCTTGGGCATCAGAACGAGCTTGAAGGTAGATATCCAATGTTCCGCCGCTGAACTGATATACGGCAGGACATTGGGTCTGCCTGGGGGATTCTTCACACCACGGAGCAGACATGATTTCGGTAAATCAGACTACGTCTAACGACTGTCTGCATTTATGCGAACGCTGTCTCTGGTGTCAACTCGAATGCAACATCGGCAGGTCGCTCTCCCTCGAGAGTTATCTACCTGTACACATGCTTTGATACGAGTTGATTCGGTATGCAAACCCTTGCAGCAACCTCACGAGGGCCATTTTCACGTGACCGCTCGTCACGAAAAGACCTCCAAGGTTGGTCGACCGTCGGTCGAGACCGTCAGCGTTGATCGTCTCAAACCAGCACACGTCGATGACAGTGCCCTATCTGATAACCTGAGATTCAATGCTAGACCTATCAAACCTAGCGGGATCCTTAAATCTTCTTCAGATCCCACGCTAGATACACCAGAGACCTCATTCTCACGTCCCGGTCAACAGCAGGCGTCATCTGCATTATCTACGGACGAGACGACACGCCGTGACCTTGAAGGAAGTCAAATCCAATTCCACTGTCGATGAACCTGCAACATGCAACTGTAAATTAAGTAATAAAAGGTCAATATTTAGCGTAGGTCAAATAACAAGTGTTCGGACAAAGAGGCCTGAAGAACATAACCTGTGTTTTAAAAGAGATTTAAATAAAGGTTAGAATACAAGTAAGGTAGACGAAACAATTAAATGACAATGCTATCCATTGCAATGCTGAGAGGGGATTTTCATCCTTCTGTTTTCGTTACATTTTTGAAGTCGTCCAGCAGCCCAGAACACAGTTAATGCTTCCCTCTGAGTTTTCGAACAACTTTGTTCAGCAACAGTAAGTTTGAGTGAAGCACAGATCACTGATCTAGCTTTCTGCTCCAAAACTGCATCAATACTTACATATGATCCATCAGTGATTAGTACAAGGTATACATTAGGGGGGAGCAGGTTCGAAGAAGAGCATCACTTTCAAGAAAGTTTAGTTGACTGAGTAATCACGACCCTTGTTCCTCATCCAATTTAAATGAAATGGATGTCAATGTTTGAAACAAACAATTATCACGACAAGAAAACTAAGGAACAAAACGGAAATAGTTTAGAAGAGTACCCACAAGTGAACGCAGTTCTGTAAGGTTTCCCAAAGATGGGTATTTGTTGGTGAGTTATTCGCTTGAAACCCGGTTAAAAAGCATCACCATCAACTGGATATCCAAGACATTCAAAGCTAGATGCATTTTTTTCAATCAAACGACTTAACAAAGCAATGCGTCACTGTTCATGAGTTATTTTATCAGAACCATCAATAGTAAGATCATGTTGATAGACTTCAACACCTTTAAGATCACGTAATTCATCATTCATCACTTCCTCGAATATAACTGGAGATCAACTTGTATTTGAATAGACTAAAAAGAGTGTTAATTGTAGTCGAACTAGATGAAAATTGACCCTAGTAATTTGAAGATGAGCATCTTTTAAGTCGAATTTCAAGAATACCTTAGACCTATGAAGTCGACTAAGAATATCTTCAGCTTCCTCCATTGTACACGTTTGCTTCAACAAACTGGAGCTCGGTGTTAATCTACAGCCACCGCGTATTCTAGGGGTCTTTCCATCAAACTGCAATCGCGTAACAATAGGAGTACCCTGTGCAACAGACTGAATAGGTTCAATGATACTTTTTGTACACAAATCATTCAATATCTTATGTACTGTTTCTCGGAGACCATATGGAATTATTCGTCCTTTAAGAAAGAATGAATCACCCTGTACTTGAAGTTCGATGTGTTGAATTCACATCCCTCTACTGTAGTTAGCATAGGCAGCTTCCAAATCCTTAAGTAAAGCATCAGAACTTTCTTTAGAAACTTTAAGCCTTTCTAAATTTTTCAAAACTAGTATTAACGGCATATATTAGGAATTATCATCATTAATTAGCAATTCATACAACCCTCGTATAGGCAGTTTGTTTCCAGTATCCCCAATACTGGGTCTTCAGCGAGTCGTACTACAAAGCTAGAATCTAGAGATTTTAAGTTTTTCAATGAAAGAAGGGACTCTATACTGCCTGTGTTAACAATAATATTATGGAATCGATCAAGGGTGGTACGTAATCGCTTCTGAATATGGAAATTACTTTTCGAAGTCGTGAATAAAGATAACTGATCATTAGAAACACCCGACTTAACAAAATCAAAACTAGAAGGTTTATCATCACTAGTGGCGAGTTGAACAGTAGCTTTACAGACCGACTTCATATGTCCTATTTTGCCACACTTAAGGCATTAAGCATTAAAGAAGCCCTCTCCATTATATTTGCTGTAAAAAAGTTCCACAAGATGCTGTTTGGCAGACAGTTCACCTTATTAACAGACCATGAACTGCTACTGACAGTTTTTGGATCCAAAAAGGTATCCCTGTATATACAGCAAACCGTCTACAGCGATGGGCAACTACACTGCTGGGCTATGATTTCAAGGTAAAGTACCAACCGACAACGGATTTTGGACAGACAGATACCCTCTCAAGATCGATTGGTTCACATGCAAAACAAGAAGAGGAGGTGCTTGTAGCTGCCATAGATGTTGGGGCTGAGATTCACAAAGTATTGGCAGACGCAGTTTCCTGACTCCCGGTCACATTCGAAGCCATTAAAGAAGCTAGCAAGAAGGATAATGCATTGAAGATTGTTCGCCGCTGCATACTCAACAAGTGGCCTTCATCTAGACTGCATGGAGATCTCTTACAATATTTTCGTCGATGAGAGTCCTTAACAGTTGTCGATTCGTGCATTATGTTTGGCCACCGTATCGTTATCGTCAGAAATCTTCGACACCAAGTCATTATGCAGTTCCACAGTGGGCACTCGAGGACAAATAAAATGAAATCACTAGCTCGCAGCTATGCATACTAGCCGTCAATGGACCATGATAAAGAACAAAAATGTCCCAGTTGTTGGTCCTGTCTAGAGGCTGCGAAGAATCAAACGAAAGCTGAACCACAACCATGGCCCAAAACGCACGGACCTTGGTAAGGAATACATGCTGATTTCGCCGGACCAATACAAGGTAGAAACTACTTAGTTGTTGTCGATGCTTTCACAAAATAGCCAGAAGTATATGACATGCCGAAAACGACATCAGAGAGTACAATAAGAAGATTGTCAGGATTGTTTGCTTGTTCCGGAGTTCCAGAGTTCTTAGTGACCGACAACGGTACTCAGTTTGTCATCCGCTTTCAAACGCTTTCGCAGTGAAAATCTCCGTATCATCCTCAGTCGACTGGCCAAGAAGAAAGATTCGTGGATACGATAAAAAGAGCTCTGATCAAAGGGGGAGGTTAGGGTACCCCAGAACAAATGATCAGTAAGTTCCTAATGTCTTACAGAGTTACCCCTAATCCGGCAGTACCAGAAGGAAAGTCGCCAGCCGAGTGTATGCTCGGAAGGAAAATCCGGACAGTCTTTAACAGTATATTGCCACCCAGAAAGACAAATAAACCCACGAATGAGTACCGTACGGTCACTCGTAGCTTCCAGGTGGGTGAAAAGGTACTTTTCAAATCGTATCAAGGTAATAGGAAGTGGGAACCAGGTGTCATAGAACGTCGAATTGGAAACGTACTGTACGTAGTCCGGATAGGTGTCGGAAAATGTATAAGACACATAAATCAAATGCAAAGAAACGGCAGTACAGTGGTCCCAGAAAGCCGACTCCCATTTCAATTGCTCGTAGATTCATCTCAGAATCGCCCTCAGGAGCGCAAACATAGAAGATGTAAACGACACAAGGGCAAAGCAGTACAACCCTCGAGAGTGATGGACCGCAAGAGGAATGTGGCAACCAAGTTTCAGGTGGGTTCGAGAAAAAAGTCTTACACAACAGAGTTTAAAGGGAGGAAGGTGTGATGACGGAACACAAGTGAACTCGAAGAAGCTATAAGAGGCTGAGAAGGAGCCGAAGATATTTCATCCAATCACCTTTTGGAAGAATATACTCGAATTCCTACATGTAGCTTCCCCTGTATGTGGATTGGAGGACTGTAATGATGATTTCGTTCTCACTAGAAACTATAAATACCTGACAATTTTGTACTATAACTGACACTGTCTGGGAATAATATTCCTTTTATCAGTCTTCTGTCTTCTCATTGTGACTTGGGAGCGTTCTGGAGTTCTAGTGATCACGTTATACGCGGTATATCAAGAACAGCCTTCTAGATATAACAAAGACAAATGAATTGCATAAGCGAAATCTACCATAGGATAAGCATTTACTAAAACTGTGCTCACTTCTATAACCTGCTTTGCAACTCACTTTTTATATTTTCACGAGAATCAGAACCATTATTAACCAAACGCGAGCTTGAACGTCATTGAGAATGAAGTTCATCACGACGACTAAGCTAAGTATTATAAATTTTCACTGATTGAAAATCAAGCCCATTCACTGCCTCGTAGTTAATACATGCTATTTTTATTTCTTGGAATGAACTTTTAGGCTTCCGAAATAATTCTCTTTCCAAATTGGCCATTTCGACGGCAGAAATTTCCCCTTAATCTTCAACAATTTTATCCAGTCCTATTTAGAGCGCAGAAATAGTGTTTCCGCCTTCATTTCAAAACGATATGGGTAACCTGAAACGTATCCAAAGGTGAGCTACAAAATCAGTTCGAGGACTCGAATTCGAGCCTTATGAAGAGTGCCTCCAATCATTGTACTTTCACACACTAGAGTATAGGCATCTCAGAGATGACCTTTTAATGACTTATGGATATCTTCTTAGATACCTACATAAGCTCAGTTCTAACACAAATCTTAAATAAAGCATCCAGAAACAAGAGACGCAACAAAACAGAACGGACTGTAGACACATTTTTCATAATTTAAGAGTAGACAAATCCTGGAAATCACTGACGACTAAGCTAGTCCAAGAGAAATCCGAGAAGTCTCAAGGATTAGGGGCAACATCTCACTATAGTTTATTAACATTTTTTCTTTTCATTGTTAAATATGCAGATCTTTAACGTAGATGATCTATGCCGGATGATTGCGGACCTGCTGGAGTTAGACGAGAATGGTATGATCAACGGCTAACGTCGAAAGCACGCCTCTCGGTCAGCACCTAAAGTGAAATTCCCCTTCGTATCAAGGTATTATGGATGCTTTGAAATCCGTAAAACACAAAGGAAGTTATGATGGAAATATATTAGTAGAAATGAGTACAGAGAAGATAGTGAGACCACCATGGCATTGGCCAGTTAATGACATTCGATTAAATGATGCGTGTTGGCTGTCTTTGACTTTGACAGGGACCGATGATCTGTCCCATATTCAGTGACCCAACTACCGGATGATTTGTCTTAGGCTCAGTGAAATCTCAATGGCCCCACGAATACATTTAGAATTTTACCCGGTGGCATCAATGATTTACTACTATTAGATACGGAAATCCGTTAAACGAAGGCTCCCTCTATTCCGTCCAGAACCATTTCGCCCTCTGAGCACAGTCGGGGCAAGCAAGTGCACAAACCAATTATTGTAATCTAGCTTGTGACTACGTTTTTAGAAGTGTTATTCGAAATGTTCTCAGGGCGGATGATTCAGGAGTTGAGTGGTTTTCTGGACTTGATCAAAAAGTTTAAAAAGGCAGTGAGGTTCAGTAGAGCCATTTGTATCACAGACCAAGTTAGGAAGCAACAATAGAAAAAGCTAAATCAGTGCTTTTCGCGGTGATTTTGTGACTTTACTGCAGCAGAAAAACTACCTAAATATGAGAACACTTAATATTTGTGTGACCAAACAGACACGCAACAAACCCACTGCACTTGAAGTACTCAATGACCGCCTCTTGTAAGGCTGGTCAAGGTCGTTGGAACGAAACGGCGGGCGGCATTAAAACGGTTTAACTTTCTTAACGTGCCTCTTATGTCTGTGTTCACGTTTCTATCTCGTTCCCTTCCCCCGTTAATTAACATACCTGGAGTAACATCTACTCTTTGTATCAGCCAAAAGGTTTTTTGTTCTATACTTCCAACTAAAATGTAGCTTCTGCGGTTGTATGGTCTCATCTTTTCCGACTCCACCGGTGTGTATGCATTTGGACCTGAAGTACTGCGATCTCTGCGAAAGCTGGAAAGTTTAGTTGACAATAACATGTTACAGCTAGGAGCTCAGCGTGTTTTGCTCCCAACTTTAGGTCCGAGACACATCTGGGAAAAATCTGGTATGTATATATATATATATATACTGTCATTATAAACCGCACAGGTCGATGGTCTACCATGCAGAGTAGCTTATTCAGAGTCAAAGACAGATTATCTCATGAGTATTGTTTACAGCCAGTAATATATAATTCCCTCACATTCTGTTAGACACATGAAGAATGTATAACCAATTTCATTGCCTGTCTAAATTTGTCGTATAAGTCCCTCCCTGTTTTGATGTATCAGGTAAGCTACATAAAAATACTTTCGTTTTCAAGATAACCAGCAAATTTCGAGATGAACCGCACCCAAAACATGGTCTGGTCAGGGGACGTGAGTTTTTAATGCAAGGTACAGTCACTTTATTCTGCTTAAATTCCAGACCTTTACACATTTGATGCTTCTGACGAGACAGCAGAGGAACTGACAGTACATATGATGATCAACAAATCCGTGCACATCTTCGATAACTAATAGCCGGTAGAGGAAAAACAACCATCACGATTTCAAATGCAAATGGTGTCTACTTTCTTATATTATCTAGAAGTAGACTTTTTTATAAGTACTGTAATAGAATTAACAGGTTATTATCTACAAGTATTTTTGTTTCATGAAACAATAATACAAACAGTATGATTCACAAATAATTCTGAATCCGATTTGTATCAGTTTCCGCACTTTACAAGTTTTATTACTATTAGACCGACATTTAAGTAACTACAATTGGATGCGTTATTATCGTTCATCCACTAATCCCTTTATGGTTTGATTGAAACATGAAAATTATCGGTGTTATCCAAGTAATTTATCACTAGAAAACCATATAGAAACAAGTAGTTCACCCAAACTACTAGACCAACTGTTATCAAAACATGCAATTGTTGGGACCAACGTTCTAATTTTAGATTTGTTCTAACTGAACAGTTGTGGACTTTGACCATATCTTGTAATTATGCACTCATGTAAAACATTTAAAACTCATTGTAAAACAAACTATTGCGAAATTCCATCGAAAAAACCATCGCATGGGTAGTTTTATCTCAGTATGTCCTTCGAAATCACTAGGATCAACTATATTAAAATTCATGTAATAAATATTTACACAGCGGAAAATATCAAAGAAACTTGTTACAGTATTCCAAGCCTATTTGCTGAAAAGTATTTATTGTAAACACAAATTAGTCAGTAAGTAAAGTGATTATATCTCTTATTACTGATATAACTAATATCTACCAAGCCCTGAAGTTTAAAACAAAACTACCGTGCCATGAGCTGAAATTCACAATTGATAGCTTACTTGTAAACTCGTGTTTACCTAAAAGGTTTCTTTGCCCTTTGAAGTAATAAAAACTCAAGTAAGATGGATCTAACTGTAAAGGTTAATCATAAAAATTTTGAATAAATATCGAGTCAATATTCATTACAAATGATTGAAATATTTGGAGAGATTTTTTAGTAATTGTAGGTTATCAACAGTATATGAATTAAAACTCGAAAAACCTATTGACCGCACACAATTGATCCATTATTAGGAATAACTACTACAGTAATTTATCGTTATTATCAAGGCACGGACTGTTATGTGTAGTGATATTAACAAGCACCGACTGATCTCACGGTGGTTAAGTATGAAAAAAAAACAATTAACTAAACACTACAAGTTATGACATGTCAATCTGAATGAAATATTCAACAAATCGCGGTAATCTAAATGTTTTGTAACAAATATTCTATTGAATAAAACTGATGTCCTTGAACTTAACAAACGGTCGATGAAAATCGTAAACTACCAGTAAACAGCACTTAAGTTACTGGTCACTTTCAACAACAACAAAAAAAACAGACCATAGCTAACAGATCTTTAATATCAATGGCTAATCATGAATATAAAACAAAATGACATATTTCACAAATGTAAATTGTGAAGAATTGAAAAAATAAGTTTTATTTGCAATAATTTTTTTTTCCAATAATTCAATACATGTACAAACAAACAAAAAATCAAAACACTAGAATGAAGTTACAAACTTTCATGAAACGTATATATACAAACTAGAGAGAGTAGTAAATTAGAAATATATGGGGATTTGAATGATACAGTGATTGTTATTCATCCACATAAAAATACTAGGAAAAGTATTTAAATCAATAATATATATATATATATTTGAATTGTAGGCTTCAAGTTAACTAAATGGTGAAAAGTGAAAGTTTTTAAATAAATAATTTTCTTTTTTAATATAACGTCAACTTCTAGTTAAGTTCACTGTTTCATTTGTATAAGGACAATGTGAATTCCAATGAGTTTGAAATTCAATTGTATCTGTAGAATGAAATTCACATAATGGACATTTGCGTACTCGACATATTAGATCAGATTTATTAGTATCCTAAAGATAATAAGTGAACAATAATAACATAAGTCAAATGTTTATCATAATCCATACATAAGTGAATAATTAAAAAAGAAAACACAACAGTAGTTATGATACTAATTTTAAAAATGCCTACTAAAAGTGTTTTGCATGAAGTTTGATATTAGAATATTTACAATTACAGTCTACATAAAATAAAAATCCAAGTTTCATAGAACAAGATAAATAACGACACTGTCTGCTAAGTTAGCACATCAATAAATAGGTCAAAATATATGGAATATCAAGTCATCATCTCATAAATATTCCAAGAAATCAAGTGACTTTTGACTTGGAATTAAATTCGAAATTAATCTAAAAGCAGATGTGATTGTAATTATAGGAATGAGATATAAACACATGAACACTCACCTCATCTTCGTTTTGTCGATTACACTGGTCACTGGTAGAACAAATACGTTCTTTCGACCCATTTATACTTGCTACGTCACCACTGACTTCAGATATCTTTTCTACATCGTCACCATCATCTACTATCACCAAATCACCAGATTCATTTTCTTCACAGTCGCCAACATCTTTAACTACATCTCCTTCGAGTGCATGACACTCATGTGCATTGTTAGCAGCGGATACCGATGTCGACACATCATTATTCTCACTTCCCACGTTCCTCTCACAAACTAATCCCCTAACCATACCGCCTACCTCACTCTCATCACACAAACGACCCGGAAACAATGAACAATCTTTACTTTCACAATCGTATGCACGAACTCGTTCATAACCATTACGTTTCACTGAATTTATCGGTGGTGTTGGAGGATGATCAACTCCAACACCCGGAAAACCATTCTGCGGAAAATAACTATACAAAATATCATCTTCTGGAGGTGGATAATATCTGACTATACGCAATAATGCTTCATTCTGTAAGTGAGAAACATGACGACCCAATGGACATCGGCGCATATGTTTTGCGACATCCCACTTCCACTTCGCTCGATAATGGCAATAACAACAACCAAACATTCGATGCTCAGAATGGTTCACCATGTGAGCACGCAATTCACTGAACCAACGTGCACCAAATTTACAAACAGGACAAATAATCACTGGCTCCGATCCATCACATTTCTTCATACCTTCCACACCTGTTAATGGTGGTCCATTATCTAGAGCTTCAAATGAAATCTCATTTTCATTAATACCATACTCATGTGCAGAAAGTGATCCTCTATCCTTCCTACTTTCTACTATACGATCCATACAACTGTCTTCCACTTTCCCAACGAACGTCCGAGTTTCAAGTTGTCTAGATGTACAATCATCTGGTGAATGCGAATGATCATTAACAAGACGAGGAAATGTATCAGAAGATACTTGAAAACAGTCCCTAAAACTACTAACCAACTTCTCACTACCTGTTGTCAACATAACAGTACCATCAAAACCAGAATGCAATCTTCCTTCAATCACTTCATCTACACTCTTCTTACTAGCACATGTTTCAACGGAAGCAGAAACAGAACACACACCCGACTTCTTCTCAGATAAATTAACTAACAGACTACCAACAGCTAACAGCAAACTAGCCGAAGTGGCAGATAACTCAAAACTAGATTCATACGATTCACTCATTTTGTCGTCAACTTCATTCTCCAGAGTACTCAGTGCTGTTTGCAACAATCCAATCAGCAGAGCACGACTGATACGATTTTCTCTTCTCTTGTTCTTACCACCATTCTCCATTGAAGTGGAAGTCGGCGTTACTGACACTAATTTCTCTTGTTGTACCTTGGCTGAATCATTTACAATAAAAGTATCAGCCTTCACCGAATCCACTGTGCTACCAGGATTAACAGCGGTTCCGCTTGACGGTCGTCCACAGTCAACTTCAGTCTCCATTACCCTTACAACTGATAAATCAAGTGGTTCCACTTCATCTAAAGTAATTCCATTCACGTGTTGATCTACAGAATTCACACCTAACCGACTTGCCGCACAACTATATATAATGTCACCATCTGGAGTGTTCCTGTTTGAACATGATGACTCATAAAATTTCTCTTTCACGTCAACAACGCATTCTTCTCTCCCACGCGAAACCACACTGTGTCTCCGTTTGCTACCCAGAATTGTATAATCAGTGTTCGGCGACCGAACACGTTTCACTCCACATTCAGAAACTCGACCATGCATCTTTAATTGAACAACTGGGGAAGGACAAGGTATAGCTGACAAACGCTTACGACCAACGACAAATCGATCTGAATGATCTCCTGGTACTGATAGATATCCAGATTTATGTAGCTTTACAATCATATTGGATCTACTAACAACGATATCATTTTTCAGATCATTTTCATTCTGTTCACTGCCCATCCTACGAGACATTAAATGATTTGGATCAGGTGGACAATTTTCAGAATTTTCAGTCCACATACTATAAGTCTGTCCCAATGAACCAGGACTCTTATATGAATAATTATCTCTTCCTTCTAAATATTTATTATTCAGCTTATTTAAATTTGCATTCTCGATAGATGAAAGCGGAGTGTTATAACTATTGTTCAACGGCTTCCCATCACCTTCAGAATCGTCTCCATCTCCATCATCACCTTCATCCAATTCACCATCAGCTTGACAGTTTCCTTCAGCATTACTCAATTCTGTAAAATGTTTATCTTTCCAATGTTTATTTAGTGATTTTTTGTGTTTATAACTGGAACCACATAGCCTGCATAGATAGACTTTGGAACCGTCACTTTTATTTGTCTAAAGTTGAAATAAATAAAAAGTAGAAGAGAAAGACAATCATTACATTTGCTTAATGAAATATAATGAGACGTGAATTTCTGTATCTATTCTTAATCAAATATCTTTTCGAAATGCTAAAGTTACACGAACTATGTTTACATAAAATATAAATTCCAATAATATTTAGATGAAGATTGTCGATTAACAACATTCTCATCAAAAGATTTAGGGTAAGCGTTAGTTACTTGTCATTATTAAACCAAATAGTTATTCACCATATTATTATACCAAAAACAATTTTCACTTCTAATACTGTCAAACTATTGTTTTTAAAATATTCGTATAATAAATAATCAAAAATTTCAGCAAACTTTTTTCCTCTTTCAATTTAAACAAAGAAATAGTACCACCTTTGTGAAGTTTCTAATGGTAAATCATGAAGTTAGATTAGTCTAAATAAATTAATTTCAGTAATTAGTTACTCGAAAGCTTAAGTGTTAGAATAGTTATAAACTGCCTTAATGAGTGCGTCTGCAGCTAGTTCAAGTGCATTAAAAAATAAGGTGATATTAATATTACACTTTTATACTTATAGCGTTTTCCTACAAGTTTCTCCGTTAGCTTTCCCAATATTTTGAAATCAAAACGATTTAATCTACGTTTGCAACTCATGTGTTGTAATAGAAATTTGCTTGCCTGAACAACATTAAACATTTTTGTTGAGTATAACTAAGAATAGAAGACAGTATTGAAGCATAGCTGAACGTTGTATAAGTTAAGATCACATAGTTTCAATAATCATGAGTTAAAAAACGAAATACCTAAAGCGACAGATTAACCGCTTCACATTTGTCATATTTTAATAGTATATCAACTTGGGAATAATTTCCATATCATGTAAAGTGATACATTAAAATCTATGGACTATCAAGTAGTACAGTCCTACAAATATTAAACACTTCAAGTACTAATCTCCAATATTATAAAACTATGAGTCAAAAAAAAATCCAGTTCAACATTAGATTTTGAATATTAACTCTCAGTGAAAATCAAGAAGCATGTTTTGACACATTTGAGATTCATCTGCTAAGCACATCTGAATTGTTCTGTTGATATTCATATTATCTTAAGAAATGGATGGAAAACACGTCCTAGTTAACTACTTTACAAGGATTTAATCAACTTACAAATGAACAGCGAACTATTTAAGAAGACCGTTGACGCTACCTTGACGTGGTGGTCGGGCTTGCCTATCGTGATGAAGCAACCGAGCTATACTGGCTGGAACAACTGTTCCTCAAGGTCCTACCATGTCAGACAGATCGGTTGAAGAGCGGTAAGACTAAAAGCAACAAACCTAAGGTCCGAAGGCGAAGTCGTACTGCTGACTGTACGGAGGTGTGACAGCAGAAAAGTGTTTCCTTCAGACAACCAGCATGACAGAGATGCTTCCTCCCACAAGGGAGGGTGGAGTTAGAAAAGGTAGACCCTAAAAATGCACACCTCGCCTTATCCCACGGATATCCGTCTCCGGCGGTAAGGTCTCAACAAGTACGGAGCTAACACAGAAATTACCCATAAAAAGGTCGTGTGTGACCGACCTCAAGCACTTGTCCCTTGGGCACTGCGGTCACGCTCCCAGGTCACTAAGACCACCTCTAATCCAATTTCTTCTTCAAGTACCTCCAGAAGAACCCTTCCACGGTGTGGGCAACCGGGAAGTGATAACCGCCCTCATACTGTGGTGTGAGCTACTTATATTGATATAAGTAGTATACAACGTGCGTTAAAAGAACGTAATGTCTGGCAGTGGAAGATGGCGAAGATCAAGAAAGGTAGAGCGAGAACACATTGGAATTTGTAAGAAAATGCATGAACAATGGAATGGGAGACAATGGATTGGTGTTTGCAACAGAAACAGTCCAGTTTGATTTGATGCATGAATATTTTGCAAATTGAGGATTGACTATATGGTATTCAGATTTTGTTGAGATAGACTGTAATTGTTGTGCTAAATACATCCGTTTGTCCCCACCCGTGTTCTCGTTCACTACAATACCTCTAACAGCACTTAAGACCACTGTAAAATTGATCAATTTACTTTTGAACAACCAATATATGAAAAAGAAGTAAGTACTAACAATTAATAACTTAATTAAATCTTGTTTAAATAAATTTTTACTAACTGACAATTATCATAGTATTCATCAATGACTTCTCTATAAAGCTTAAACAATTTTAAATAAGGGAAGTATAACATGGTAGTATAGTTTCATTTATTTTACAAATTCACTTCAGCTGCCTATAACCTAGAAACAATACTAATTATTTATAAGCAAAACGATGTACTCACTTCATGTGCAAAAAGATTTAATTAAAATATTAATAGACATATAAATATAGACGATCGTTAAAAATACATTTCTTAATTATTGTCTTTCAATTAAATCTACATATATATTGTCGAATTCAATTTTAATCCATATTGTACCCATATAGAAAGTAGGTATATTCATTTTGTCATTAAAATAGCTAATATTATATATTGTTTCTAGGTTTTAAACAGCTGAAGTAAATCTAAATGAAATAAAATGAATCCATACTATTTCGGTATAATCATTATTCGTCTATTTTTTTCTTTATTAAAATTTATATCAGGGAAAAATTGTATTCAGTAATTCTATATATTCTGTGTATAACTTTCTTTTTTAGGAAACTGTTCATCTGGTCATCTTATATACTACTTTTAATGGGTTTTTTCTCTTCTATTCGTTCTATTGAAAGAGAAAAATTGTGATAATTTTAACTGATGAATTATAATTTCCAATTCTAAAATTTTTATATATTCATTCAATGGTACCTTTGTTGAATAAAACTAACCAGTGGAGTTCAACCGGGTCTGTTATGAGATAGTAACTCACTAAAGACAATGGTGGACGGTGGTGCAACTTCGTGGATTAGTTAAAGTTAGACATTAACACCGTTGTATGTCGGTTCAGTGGTCTAGTGGTTAAGCGCTCGCACACGAGACTGATAGGTCATGGGTTCGAATCTCGCGAGGCGGAATCATGGGTGCGCACTTCTGCTTCCTATACTAGGACGAAACGGCCGTCCAGTGTTTCCAGGTTTTCCTTAGTGGTGTAGCTTCAACTGACTCATGAATTCAACTATTAAATTACTATAATGTCCACAAAACCCTTCTCTGATTAAAAACTAAAAATAATTAAATTCTGTTAGTTAATAATTCAGTATGTTTTACATTGATAGTGGTTAATTGTAACTAATTTGGAATTGATTCATTGTAATAGGAAATAAGAAAATGACTCAATTTATATTAATCTTTTTTTCTTTTCTCACTTAAATGACTTCAATGAATTATGCTGGTTTGTAATTATACATTTGAAATGATGCAGGATGATTAGAAATGGTTTTTATAGGTCAAGGGTCAAAATCCTTATGGCAATGTAGGATTATTGAATTTAAGCAGAAAAGAATTAAAAGAGAATATTTATAGTCTAAAATGCGTTAAAATGTGAGAATGTGTAGCAGAAATCATTTGTCGATACTATAAGAAAAAAAAGTCTTTACGAATCTAATATTATCACTATTTTTAAGTTGCGATCTATCAGTAATTCGGATAAATATATACATACAATTGATTTACCAACATAACAAAACCATACTAATAAAATTCAATCACTGATATAAAAATATCATTTTACTATATCTTATATACAGCTCATTATACGTTGATTGCACTGAGTGCCAATCTGAACAAGGCCAATTCAATCAATCTTGAGCATATGAATGAAGATAGCATATGTATCCGTGATTTTGTAACACAACTAGCTTTAGAGGTATGTAGGCAATATCTAGGGTTTTTCCGATCATTTAGAGAGTTCATACTATGTATAAGAGCATGGTTTTCACTGGGGTTTTCGTTTCAAGCCTTCGTTTTATTTTCTTTTTTATCTGGTGAGTTTGGATACCTTACATGTCGTATCCACAATGATATATATATATATATATATATATATATATATATATATATATATATATATATATATATATAGAGAGAGAGAGAGAGAGAGACTTAGGTAACTAAAATAAAGTCCCGATTGAAAATTACGCTCCTATATGCAGTGCTGACGCGTGAAATGAACAAAGAGATGTTCGAAAATGTCAGATATGCCACTTTAATTGAACACTAAAAAGAAAAATGGTTATCTTCACACATAAATCTACTAGCTGGAAGTTATATTGATCATTTAAAAAGTAATGATATTACGAATTTTCCAGATCTCAATAAATAAGTTAACCCGTAACTCAATCATCCAAAAAAAATATCAAAACAATTAAGCCGCGCTTACAATTTGATTAGCAAAGAATCATAAGGAAATTAGTCTCTTGTACTAATAAATGAAACCTTTAGTGAATTCTCTCTGTTATTTTTTTATGGAGTTAATTATGAGTAGAAATAAATCATTAAATTGTGTTCATAAAGCACTCAATATTTAACCTTTAGATTTCGGGTTTGAACTTTGATTCAATTATAACGCTTCAAGTTATTAGATTGTATTGCTAACACAAAAAAAGTGTGCATTGAAACTAGTCATACAAAGCTGTACTCGATTACTAAAGTTAGACTGAAATAAGAATTTACCATTGTCATATTATTTATCTATAGTTGTTTTGACAGAATGTTGGGAAAGTTTGACAACTAATTAATCAAGAGAAATGTTTTGTAAATGAAATTAATCAATCCACAACACTACTCAACAGCGATAAATACAAAAATCTATAGTAAATCATATTTATACATGGATAAAAGTGACGCCTTAAGTTTCGGTGACAACCTGTCCATATTTATAAGTATTATGACTTCGAAAACATATTTTGGTCAGATTACTTGAACGTATCCTCAAACTGTTTTAGTAGTCATATTACGGGATTTGTATGAGCGAAACAGTTCCACAACAGATCCTTTCAATAGGCCACCGATTCATCAGCTCAATGGGACTATGGGTTATATACTTCTGTTAAGCAAGTTATTAAAACTATTGTTGTTTGGTAAATAATGTTATTTCTAAATTTGTCAAAATTTCCTACATTTAAGTGAAATAGATTGATGATGCATCTATGTCAAAATCTTTAACCAAACAATTCAGGCATATATTTCTGGTGAGTTATATTAAAAGCCATAAGGTTTGATTAGATACATATTTAAATAATATCTCAATCGAAACTCTTAAAAATATATCACTCATGCTAACAATAAAACTGCAATACACATTTTTCGTACTTTGATTTTGAACTACACTTCAGTCCAAAGGCTATTCATTCTTACCTATCGGAGTAAACCAATTTAAGTGCAATGGTATACAAACCCATAATAGATTTTAAGTCGAGTGTTTTAGCCACCAAATCACCAATTCATGAAGTATAAAAGAAAAAGAATCAAATCAAAAATGAATGAAACATTAACTTAATATCTATTGAATTCGCAATTGAACCAATGGAATTTTAAATAAACAGGATCATAAGCAATAGTAGTCCGCTCATTTTTCAAAGTGAAAAGTTGGATACATTGCTGCCAGCTAAACGAATTCGGTAGCCATCTTCAAAATTTTTTATTCGACTTCATTAGTCATTAGCATTGAAAACCTGGAAACACTGGACGGCCGTTTCGTTCCAGTATGGGACTCAAAAGTGTACATATATGGTCCCACACCAAAGGGATTTGAACCCGAGCCCTTCGGTCGCTTACGTGAGTGCTTAACCTCTAGACCACTGATCCGACATCCGACGGTGTCAATGTCTAACTTTAATCTATCCATGATCTTGCCCAACCATTTGACCATTGTCTGAGGTGGATACCTGTCTCTACCCAACATAGATTGGATCCTACGGGTCATGGCTTCTCACTAGAACTCCAGGAAATTCATATTGAAGCCAGTCACTAGTAAATACACGATGAATATTATTAGAATGGAGGGTCTGTGGAGATTGTAGTAATTTTAACGGTTGAATTTGTGTCAATATAAGCTAGACCACCACTAAAAACCTGTAAGTATTGGAAAACCTAATATTTTAAATTCAACCATTTTATCTTGAACCTGTATTTCAAACATAATGATGAAGAAATAAACAGATAATTGGAAGACAAAATAACTTATAAAACATTGAATAATAATGTATTGGATCTAGGGTGAGACGTATTTTTTAGCACTATAGGGAGTACAAATTGAAACGAGTTTATGTAAAACACTGAAATCGAATGTTTAAAATGGTAATAAACTACCGTTAGGGACCCTCTGCTTCCTCGCACAGATAAAAAAGAAACAAGACTCTGTAGCACAACATTAATGGATCGTATACTATGATCTATCGATTCTGATGTCTCTCTTTTTATCTACTTTATTTCACATCCAAATGTAAGCAATAAAAAATCCAGCCTTTTATTTTCTTGATATATCATTACCTACACCATTCCCTAATTTTCCTTAAATGAGGTCCCTGAAGGAAGTCAGATCTGCCAATTAAATCTGTTGATAATTTCCATATATTAAATTAATGAATCAAAAATCACACCCGACTGTTCCTTTTGCAATCAAATTATATTCAAACTATCGGTTAATATCCCAAGTGTTTAGATAACTAGTGCGATTCAAAAACAAGACGATGACACATAATTGGTTACTGAAACTTGTATAACGTGGAATAGGTTTGGATATTACCAGAAGCTATCAAGTCATTAAAATACAATTAGAATAAACCAAAACCCAGACGTGAAATTTAATACGATTAAATAATTAAGCAATATGATAGTTTGACCCAATATAACGATCCATAAACTTAAACCAAGTACTATCTGACAAGAACACTACAGATTAAAAAATTCCAACCATAATCAGTTTTGTTACTGATGAATTAGACAATAAATAGTTTCTAGTGGTGAACATACTCTTGTCTCTACCATAATTCACGTACTAGTAATAATCTCCATCTGACTACACCATCGTTTTGAACAAATAGACTAAGTATCATAGCATTTAAAACACAATTATAAAAATACAGAGAATTAGACTACAAACCACATAGACTAAAACTAAATATCAAAAGTAGATGTACCTCAAAAAATTTCCACGATTCCACAGGTCGACGAACATGGTAACGAAAACCTCCACCATAGATATTTGACATATTCGGATTATTTTGATTTACAGGTAAAAATATTGACCTAGATGGTGATGTTGATTGCATTAGACAAGTAGCACCATTTGCAAGAGAATAAGCTGGATCGGTTGTACAATGATCTTTCTGTACTTCAGTAGAATTAGGAGAAAACTCTCTCTTTAATGGATTCTCAAAACTGGAATAATGAACATCGTCAAATTTTAGTCCACGGCAAACGACACCACCATCTCCATTAATTTGATATTGTTTTTCACTTAAAGGATTCCTTCTTAATGAATCGGAAGTCATTCGAATTAAATATATCCACAGTTCACTTAAAATTCTAGTTTACTAGTTGAACAAAGTAGGATCTCAAATTCCAGATCGTAAACTTTTGTTTGAAAAATTGACAGGGTAATAAGATGAGTCCTCTTTTTTACCAGACTGTATGGGACACAATGCAATGAATGAGTAAGCGAATGGATGAGTGGTCTGAACAAATAGAATAAAGCAGCTGAATCATCGTTCTACCTATCTATGATTTTCTATGATTCCGTAACCCCTACCACCCTGTCTTACTGACCTCTATAGTTTTTGAGATCTGCTCATGGATGGGATAAAAGGTGGTAGGAAGTCATTGAGGCAAACTTAAATGACACACAAACAAATATTAATGTGAATAAATACTATAAATATAATTTTATCTATCAAAGGCAGATCACCTATTTCCATATGATCGTGATCAAGACACACGTTAAGTGATTTACGTCTACCAATGAGCGAAGCCTAATTCGTAGTTGTTTTGTTTTAATTTGAATTTCTCCCAATCTTCTACCATAGGGTACTTTTCATACCTAAATTCATTGTTTCGTTTTTCTGTATCCTAGCAGTCTATGCCTTGGCACGATGAATCATTGAGCAGATCACGTCCTTTGAGTAGTAATTCTGTAAATACGACAATACTATACTATAGAAGTAATTGGCAATTCTGATTGATATTTTTGAAAGACGGGAGTATTTTACCAAAATATTCGCCTTACTAGTCATCTTAATGGTTATCATTGTTTGTATGGGTTTGTTTTTCCCATTGTTGGTATTCTGGGCTGCGTTTGACCAATCTTTTTTAGCCTATGAGCTCCTTCAAGGAATCCTAGATACTGTTTATATTTACAAGCCGACTATATTTTGGTTGGTGTTATCCTCAACATCAGGACGTTGCTGCATCTAGCTTGAGTCCTGAATGAGACACAACACGTATCCCGGATTACAAAGCAGACCACTATCCAAAATATATTTACGGCTATATATGTGTATACACATACTGAAGAGTTTTGACATGATAAACTTGACTTGAAATACTAGAATGACTGAGGTGGATGAACTGATAATTGTCCCTTGGATAGATATCCCTGATAAAGTAAACTTCAGAAAACAGAATCATTGGCTACTTAACCAAATATGTTCTTGAGAATTAAAAGTATGAAAAATGGTTTAATACATTTAGGATCCCAAGTGGCATGTCTCTGTCGCCATATGCACATCCTAATCGATTTGTGTCGACTTGGCATTTACGCATAAGTTTCTAGTGTATGTGGTATGTGGCTAGGAGTGGAGTCGAAACGCACGTTCTAGATGTCAGTGGCGCCCACGTGTCAAATATACTAAAATGGTTTCAAAAAAGGCGGTTTACAAAAGTAGTCACTGATTCACCATTTCGTCCTCGTCATATTGACAAGTTTCCACTTCTAATGACGATTATTACATAATATTATTTATTTATTTATATATTTATTTAAACACAAATATTGGTACAAGAGAGTGCCAATATATATGCGCCACACTAAAATAACGAGGGAACGGAAAGGTACAATCAGAAGAAATCTTTCAAGTAAGGGAGACACAACCACTTTTTATGAAGAAAGGTACAATCAGAAGAAATCTTTCAGGTAAGGGAGACAGAACCAATTTTTATGAAGAAAGTAAAAGAAGGTTACAGCAGGATCGCCACTGGCTTCTATTCTGAGCCATATCTGATAACGTCTCTAGCCACTGTTTAGCACCATCTCTCGGACCCCAACCAGGGAGTCGTGAAGGACCGACAGAAGCCAGTCCTCTGCAGCTTTCTTTCATACCACGACACCATGTCATGCACTGACCACCTATCCGCTTTTTCCAACCAGTCCCAGAGTCGGCAAATAATGCACGACGTGGAATTCTCTGGGACGACATTCGCAGAACATGTCCAAGCCACCGAAGTCGGTGTTTCAAGATGGTGACACCAAATGAATTATCATCTCTGTGCCCGAACACACGATACCGAACCTCTGCATTACTGACATGGTGTTGCCACTGAATGTCAGCGATCCTTCGGAGACAGCGATGATCGAACACAGAGAGTCGTCTAACGTCCTCAACTCGGAGAGGCCAGGTTTCACAAGCATAGAGCAAAACTGTTCTCACCGACATAATATAATGTAGTTTGTAGGGAATATTACACATAAATCAACTTTAAAGTAACTTCCAAGTATACAAACACACAAATATGCTAGTACTGAGAATAGGACCAAGTTCAAACTTCAACCGATCTATTTAATAATGTATTGTGTTTTAAATATAATATGAAGTAGAGTTGTGAAATAAACCTCTCACTAACCAGTAAACTCAATTAAATTATGAAAGATTTATGTAAGTTTTATGAAATCGTAAATTCTGTTTCTCGATATTTATTGCGTGATTAATTTCATGTGAAATTGATGTTAGTGACATTAGTATTGTCATTGTGATTATAAAATACATTTTTTTGACAACCTAAATTATCAAAGAATAAATTTGATATTTGAAGCACAAGTTCATTTTTTGTTGACAATTTTCGCAAAAACGTTTGAATTATTCAATCTAGTATATTCTTATGAATTAAATAAATAATTGCTCTTAAGAATATTATAGACAATAACAATAAGCAAATATGGATATTGGCTAGCAGTGGAATTCAGGATGCGCGTTTCGTCCCTCTCGGGACTCATCGGCCAGATGTACCTGCATCTCAGAGTTGATGTTCACTCTATGATTCGAGTCCAGTACTGTTCGCCTCAAACACCACCGCGTTATCCACCTAGTTACTGAGTCCTGTTAACCACTTGATTGTGCAACCGGGTGAAGTTTAAATTCACTTGGTATTGTTGCTTGTGAATTAAGGCACAAGCAAGTGACAATTATGACTCAGTACCTAAGTGGATAATGCGATGGCATTTCAAGAGAACGGTAAAGGTTTCCAGTCCTGGAGTGAATATCGACTCTGCGATGCAGGTACATTCAACTGATGAGTCCCAAATAAAATGAAAGACGCGTCCTGCATTCCACTGCTAGCAACTATCCCTCTCTATTTATGATGCTTGTGAGTGAAGGCAATAACGAGGCAATCCGCACAGGATGCACATATGTCAATAAGAGACTGATAAATTGCAGTCCTAAACACCAATGGTAAGATTTAAGTAAGCAATACTAAGGGAATTAAACAATAACCGTTTAATTATCAATATGTCCCAGTAATTTTTTCTATACTATACATAGTATTTATTTCTACTTATACGTGAAAGTCTTAAATATCAACTTGATTTTAGGCTAAGTGATTTTTTTTCCTAAATGTTTGAGTTCTTACTAGATGCGGTTCAAGAAAAAACGTGTTAACATTTGTTATAAAATTTGAATTTCCATGTACTTTTAGACATCACTAATATATATATGGAGTCAGTGTTTTTTTTACACTGATGTAGTTATTAATATTTACTTACTAAATCCTAAAGCTACTATCTATAAGACACTCCATCCCTGTTCGAGATGCTAGGACCTCACCAATCACTTGGTAAAAGTTTTGTTTTTGTGATTTTATTTTGAAAATTTGAATTTTTCGTTTTCGCGCCCAAAGTGCCCATTTTTACTTTCAGGTTGGATTTCCCACTTGGAAGGATCCTAGATGTCATTGGTTCGTTGTTTTCCTAATACTCTATTTTGTGACGTTTCCCAAGGACATTTCTATGCTGTATACATATGCTTGAGTTGTGTTCTTGGTTGTTCGTGTTTTCTGGCTGTTTGTGGAATATACTTTTCCAACATCTGAATCAGATCTTCTGACTCTAGTTAGCGGAGCTGGGACGCATTGGAATGGTTAAGATTGTTTTGTCATTGTGCCACTGACTTTCATTCTGTTCGCTGATTTAATGTGTTTTTTAATCTCTTCAAACAAAGGAATCCCAAAGTTTAAACATGTATGCGCTTTTGCGGAAGTTTTGTAAAGTATAAGAGTATTTTACAAAACAATATAATATGACTAGGATAGATTTCTTAAACTTTTAGAGGGAATCTGTCACTTACATAGTTGATCAATACTAAAGTGAGATATTTTCCCACTGATAATATTGAATCTAATTAGAAAGTAACTGGAGTTGAGGAAAAAACCGACAAATGAACTCAACTCTATAGTTAGATGGTATCATGACCCTTCTAAAGCTTAAAAAACTTAGAATTAGCCACAGCTGATGAGTTTTAAACAGCACAAGTATTTTTTCAGAACAGTGGTCGGAAACTTGATCTACCTGATTTTAAACAAACTGGGGAAAAAATTAAAAGTAATGAATCAGAAGTGTATGACTTAAATTTCATAAACATTATAGTACGTTAGTAATACATATATTGAACATCAACAAAACAATATGGATCTCCACATAGTATTTCGTCTGCTAAAGTTAAGAAATAAATCAACAGTACATATGCAAATTGCAAGGGAATATTTTCCCCCATTAGATTTGAACATAAATCACTATGAACCACGTTCAAAGAAGTTATAGATTTATCTAAACTGCGAGTGAATATTTGAGTGATTAGACTTAACCGATGAATTCAACCATAATGAAGATATTCACCTTAGATCTGACTCAATCCTATTATTCTATTTGTTCACTATAGCCCTTGATCATTAGAACTAAACTAATGCTCAGGCAAACAGCTTCTTAACATTTATTTGAACAGTGAAACGGCTTAGGTTTTCTTTAATTTCAAGTGACGTTCTTTTTATGCATACAACAAATATTTGAATTTATGAGCCAATTGAAGCTAAACTACCATGAAAAACCTGGAAGCACTGGACGACCGTTTCGTCCTAGTATGGGACTCCTCAGTAGTGCGCATCCTCGATCTAGCTTCAATTGGCTCATGAATCTAACTAATAAATTACTAAAATCTCCACGAAACCCCCTTCTGATAAAATAAATATGTAAAAAAAAATTATTCAAGTACTTTGAATAACAATGAATCTATCACGAACACAATTTAGTTCAATTAGAGTTAGATTACCATATATCGAAACTTGTTTTAAAAAAGATTAATATCAGTTTGAATAACCCCATACAACATCTCTAACTATGACACTGGATGGTACGTATAAAAAGTTCCATGAGGAGTATTCGTTCACTAATTATTTCATATATTTACTTGCTAAGAATTGCAAATAGTTGAACACCTTTTATTTACAATCTGTAAAATAATCGATAAGATTTAAACCGAAATGATTCTTATGTAACTAAATCAGGTGAATGGTGATCAAGTAACACAAAGAACACTAATCAAACTCTTGTAGATGATTATTCCCAGGTTATCATCTCAACTTCATTTATTATTTCTGAAGTTGAATCTGTGATATGATTGAGGATGTTATTAGTCATTCAAAATTTTTACGTTAGTCTATTCTCGGAGAAAAGGGAAAAATGATGCATACATATAGAGATAATTAGTTATTCAATGAACTCCCCTAGTCCTTGCCTAATTAAACAGCTGTCTACCTGCATTGAATTTTGTATCCTCTTAAAATTTGTAAATAAAGATTTTTTTGAGAGCCTAAATAGTATCGAGATATTAATACCATGTGAGAGAGCCATATGGTCATATGAATAGTTCTGCTTAGCTAGATTCAAGTATAAATAAGGTCAAAACTTTAGAAACTTGAACAAAAAGAGACGAAGATTGAGTAGGGGGAAAAGTTAGTTTGTGGACAGATTGATCTAACCAAGTCAGCTCATACTATGCACATCTTCCATTGTTGACATGATAATAATATTAATGAGTGGGTGTTTAGTGAGTAGTTAGACAGACAAACACAATATCTGATAGGAAGAGAGAAAGTAGAGTGAGACTCTAAATTAGATCACATCCTTTGTCTCATACCTTATTAGTGTAGTCCAAGCATCGGAATGAGTTATAAAAATATCAATGCAACATAGACATGAGAAGTACTTGGACCAAAAATGTATTGATTTGAATGACTAATACGTTCATAACTTTGATCTTAGACGGTGGAGGGCCATTAGTCAGAGTGTTTAATTTATCAGTATGGGGGTTGTGGAGATTGTTGTACGCGGTAGTAGGATCACAGGATTTTTTCCATAGAGTAGTTAACGTCAGTTAATTAAGAGGTGTGTGGATGATTGATCGTAATTGGTTCAGTGAGGTTGTACTTTAAACTGTGATTGGAGAAAACTAGCCCATGTCGAAACATACTAGAATGAAATACTGTAGGCTGGCCACTCTAAAATCGTAAAAAGATTGGAAACAGTTTGGAGGTTATTGTAACGTCAAATATCATCAGAGAGTTATATCTACAACTATGAGATTTTTGTTCCTTCTAAGATTCTAAACGATTTTATTTAGTTAGGCAAATGAAGACATTTCTCAAGTGAATAGCAAACAATAATTCTCACTAAAGAGTTTAGAGAATGGTAGACTTTTGTAAATTACCAGACGAACTTTAAATCTAGCGACTGTATTTCTAAAATCCTTAAGTGAATAAATCATAATTTGTTAGATGGTATATTGAGTTACTAGAAACAATTTTATTAAGTAGAGTAACTTAACAAAACTTTTCTAAACAAGGAAGCACAAATTATATAAGGGTCATACATGCAATCATTTCGAAAACTGAGATCTACTCATACATAGTACACAAACATAAAAATGCATTGAATAAACGGATAACTACCAAATGTATCAGTGCATTATATACATTTTGTAGACTTGAATTATGAATTCTATACTTACAAAATATGTCACAAATTGAAGTGTTTTATATCAGTACCTATAGCTAGTTCAGGTAAGTTGACAGATCGTGTTAAGCTTTTTTGTTTACAGATGTCATTTATTTCGCAAATAAACATGTACGCGAATTCCTAAGACCACATAATCACTCAAAGGTGATGCACTTAAATGGCCTTAATATGTGGATAATGAATAACTGCTCATTGTCATTTAACTTTTGCCTACAACGAATATTGTTCATAAGAATTATTATTACCCAATAAAATCAATAGGTTTAGTTGGTTTTCTTCGGTTAGTGTTTTTTAAAGAGTTTCTTTTTATAAGATGAGGTTGTTAACTTCACGAAAAGCATTTTAATTTATCAAGGCTTGAGAGTAGCACTAAACCTATAAGGACTCCGTGAAGAGTTAAAGGAGTATTTGATAGCTGAGGAATTCCTAACTTGAAACTGTCAAGTAGAAAAGAAATATGCAAACCAAATGACACATGGAGTCGGGAATCGGAAGCAGATATTAAGACCGTGAATACACCTTGATAACTTTTGGAAAAGAGAATCTATGATATTGTTACTTGAAGATCCCCGGTTGGAGGCCTATGACCCATGAGGGACAATAGGCTTTAATAATTAAATGCTAAAATTGTTTCATAAACTATTTAAAATCAACGAATAAACTGTACAACTCACTCTGATATTTCTGAGCAGTTAAATACTGTTAGACGCTGTAGAGTTAAAATAAGTTTCCATTAGAATATTAATGTATGATATTGATAAATGTATATTTTCCCTTGTCTGGATACTCTTCATATAAATCAGTAGGTATTTAATAAAAACCTATGGATTACTTCACTAAAACTGTCAGCCGAAAGTATGTCAATATGAACTGGTTTTCAACTATCAAGTAATTAATATTGATGGAATCTAGGACTTTACACTATTCAATATTACGTCTTGTATTTAGATTGTAAGTAAATATTTCAAAATATCAGTGATTCTTTCATGAATATGATGATGTTAATTTTTTATGTTTGATATAAAGTGAATTTTACGATAAGACACAGTGACCGAAGGAGACGATTATTGACGAACGATCTTTAAGCGAAACTACAGTGACCTTGAGAAATTTCAAACACTTTTATGGTCGAATAAGTGTTACAATTTAGTGTGAGTAATTAAAACTTATAGTTAGAACTCAAGGTAGCGCATTAGAGTTAAGGCTTTCATCATGAACAAGCATCAATTATGATGCCAAAATGTAATTTAGTCACATGGATGAATGAATTTTGCGTCGAAATTAAACATTCACTCTTATTTCTGGTTGGTTTGTCTATAAATTATTGTCCTAACTCGTTAATTATTCAATTTATGCTTATGTAAAACTTCCTCACACCCATCAAGGTTGTAGTTTCACTAGTCACCTATTTTCATTAGAACATCGGACCGATGTCCAGGGTCGATAACACACACTAATAAGGTTTGTCATCCTAGGACTGCACTGTCGTCCAGTGCTCCTAGGTTTTCAGTAATTGTCTAACTTATATCGGCTCGTGATTCCAATGAAATTCAACGATATCTATAACTTCATACTGAAAATTATAATGTGATAATTAATGACTTGCTTCTAGAAGTAATTCCCAGAGTTCTAGTGAAAAGCCGCGGCCTGTAAAGTTAATCCGTTTTTAGATATAAATCTGTGCTAGTCAGTCGTCGAATTATAAGAGAGTTTTATCATCTTCATGTGTAGAAACAACTACCTTCACAAACTAATTTCAGCTGAAGTTATGGTATAAAAACTAAATGGAGGTTGTTACATTAGAGCTTGGAACACCCTAAAAGTTCACAACCTCTAACCCTCTCATGGACTTGAAACTAATATCTCCAAATCTCAAGGTAAGTAAAATAACTTCAACAATCCAATCCTCTACATTTGTAACTACAATCAAATATTTTTATGAAAGTTTTTTTGTGTTTAATAGTTAAATTATTTCAGAATAAATATTAGTCGCTTGAAGCTTGATTAACTGCAATTATTACATGATATTGAGAATTCACAGTAGCAATCGTATACTCAAAAGAGCAATAACAGTTAATTTTATGCACTGAAACACCGGATACAATAGAATTAGACAATAATAATTTCTTATATCTTTGTAAAATTATCCTTAAGGTAAAACAAAGATAACGATAATAATTGAAAGGAAAGTATGTTTGACCATAGTAAAAGAGTAAACTGGCCATTTAGAACAGGTGATATATTCTGTATTGGATCACCCTTGATCTAATAATAATACTTAATCCAATCCATTCAACTAATGAAGTTTATTAAAACTAACAATCTTTGTTCTTGTTCTCGTCAAAACTAATAAGGTCAGCATTTACAAAACTATTTCTTTTAATGAGTTATTAACCACTATAAATTTTAAACAGTCGAAAATATAAAATCATTCGAATAGAAATAAACATATCAGTGAAACAGTTAAAGTGTAAAATAATTGGATTAGCTTTTCATTATAGTAGACTCAAAGGTTTAATATTCATATTACTAAATGGGTTTGGTTTATTGTCCAGTGCTTCCAGGTTTCTAACGATGGTCTAACATCAATCGGTTCATGATCTCAATCAAAAATATCTAACCATTTTTATACTGAATCACATAAAATAGGTGTAATATCTGTGATCTTATGATAGTCTATTATATATTATATTATAATGAAACAGTCATATTAATTCAATGCTTTTATAAATAGTTATTACAATAATCATTGTACTTAAATTTTGATGTATGTAATGAAGTGGATAGACTAGAAATAAAAAACACCACATTTCAGAGAAAAATGAACCACAGAACATAAATCAGAGTGATAATCAGTATATCAGTGTTACTATTTCCTATATACTGTTCGTAAACATGCATTTTGATTTTGATTACAAATCAAGTAGTAAACTTATTGATCGGTTTAGAAATGTATTTTACCATTGTGTATGTTTATATGTGTGTATAATAAATGAGATCAATCTGTTTTGTGAAGCTTATTCAAGATAATTTTTTCTAAATATTCACAATAATGTCGAAGGTCAATAGTATTATAATAATATTTTAACTGAAGATAATTTGTAACACGAACTGACATCAGTTCATTATGAAAATGCATTTCATTATGAATAACTTCTCCACACTTTACTGAACCAAACATTCTTATATATTTGCTATGTTCTATTTTATCATCTAAAGTCCATTCCTGAGACATTTTACGTATATTAGTTGAAATGACATAGTTTGAAAAAGGTGTCATTCTAGAAAATTCCTATAAGAAGACTGAATAACTATCCAGTGCTCCTTGGCTTCCTTAGCTTCAACTGACTCATGTTTTCAATCTGTGAAATTCCTAAAATATCCTAATAGAGAATGATCTTTTGAAGAATACAATCTTTACATAAAAACCGAACTCAAAAAGCTTCTGTAGTTACGATATAAATCAACAAAAATAATAACTGCCTATTAATCTAATGAAATGATGTTATTTCGTATAAAAAACGACGAAATCTTATCACTTATAGGAACTATCGAGTAAATCAGTTGCATTGATATATTTTGTGAGGTGAGTATTTGTCTGAAGAGGAGCTTAAGAAGAAAGTAAGAGGTTTATGTTCAGTGAAAAGGGTGAATTCACGGCCTTCAATATAATGTTGAAAATGCTGTACAGCACAATACATAGCTAGGAGTTCCCTACCGAATGTGCTGTACCTCGATCCGGTGTCTAGCAACCGTCTAGAGAAAAATGCCAAAGGTTGCCAGGAGTTGTTAACCCATTGTTGTAAGACTCCTCCGATTGCTGAGTCGGACGCGTCTATTGCGATGCTAATGGTGCTTAAGTGTCCTGATGTGCGAGCAATGTTGCCTTCGCGATAAGTTCCTTAATTGTGGAGAATGCTTTTCGTGCGGCGTCGTCCAAATTAATGGATTTCGCATTTCCACGAAGTTGGTCGGTAAGTGGTTTCATGAGTAAAGCGCATTTCGGTATGAATCGTCTATAGAAACTTACAAGGCCGTTAAACGTTCGTAGTTGCTTGACGTTGGTCGGTTCTGGGTAATCCAGAATTGCCGCCACTTTGGTCCTAAGGGGTTGAATGCCTTGAGAATCTGTAATGTGTCCTAGGAAGTCTTATGAGTCAGTTCCGATTTGGCATTTCTGAACGTTTACAGTAATGCCATGTTTTTGTAGTCGGTCGAAAACAAGATCCAGATGTGATTCTCTGTCCGGACTTGCGATTAGGCAGTCGTCAACATACGACTGTACGAAGTTGAGACCTCGAAAAACGTCGTCTATGAATCCTTGGAATGTTTGATCAGCGTTTCTTAGACCGACAGGCATTCGCAAAAACTCATGGAGTCCGAAGGGAGTAATGATGGCGGTTTTCGGTATGCCGTCTGTGGACATAGGGATCTGGTTATACGCTTTAACCAAGTCGATTTTCGAAAAGACAGTTGTACCCTTCAAGGTAGCTGTCAAATCGTGAATGTGAGGCAACGGGTAACGATCGGGAATGGTTTCTGCATTCAATCGCCGATAGTCACCAGTTGGACGCCAATCGTTGCTGTCCTTTTTAGGGACCATGTGCAACGTAGATGCATATGGGCTATTTGACGGTCGTATCATGTGTTCGGACTCGTTTTTCGCCAACCTTAGCTTTTCGGGGGCTAATCGTCGTGCTTCAGAGAATAAATGTGGTCCTTTAGTCGTGATGTGATGTGTAACGTTGCTGGTTACACACGGTAGTTTCGGTTGCGTTTGCTGAATCCCAGGATACTTATCGAGTAGTAGTTGATAAAGTGGGTCTATCGTATGCTTAAGTGTGACTGGGGATAATCTGCAACCAGCAAAAGAAGTTACGCAAACGGATAAATTAGTGTTTCCGTCTACTAGCCGCCGTTTGTGCGTATCGATGATCAGATTATGGTGTTGTAGAAGGTCCATACCAATGATTGGCATAGAAATATCTGCAACAACGAAGATCCAGTGAATGGGTTTGCGTAAACCCACATTAAGGTAAACGTACCTTTTGTCATACGTAGCGATAGGTTTTCCGTTTGCCACCTGTAAGTTTAGAGCCGATTCGTGAAGCCGGTCGTTAGGATTTGCTGGGAGAACGCTAACTTCTGCGCCAGTATCGACGAGGTAGCGAACTCTCGTTGTCACATCTGTGACGTATAACAGACGGCTATGTTCGCCGGCTACGGTTGCCGTTAACATGTGCCGGCTTGGAAGTTTCCGGAGTTGTTTTTCGAGTCAGTCGGTTTCATGTTGGGAAAATTGCAGGGTTTTCTGCAATTTCTGAAAGACTTTCCATACTGGTTATGATACCAGCACCAGTCGGGGTTATACGTCTCTCGTGGTCTAGAGACAGATCGTTTACGTGAAATGCTTCTACGTGGGGTGCGTGATCGCTTACGGTCGTTACATAAATTAAGATACCGCGTGAGTGTATGACATAACTCGGTTATGTCATTCTGAGTCGTGTGAGGCTTTACTTTGACTGAAAATACCTCGGTAGTAGATTTCGTAATTTTTAAAATACGATCGGCAGATGCAGTCAGCTCGTCTAAGGCGTTGTTTCGAAACGAGACAAGCACAGGTTGCACCTGTTGGGGAAGTTTAGACAAGAAAAGTTGTTTGAATAGGCCTTCGTCGAAAGTTCTTAGGCCTATCGCTTCTCTCATTCTTCGCAACATGTCCGTTGCAGAACCGTGTTGCAGGTCTATGTTATTAAAGAGTTGATCTAACCTTTGTCGATCGGTTAGGTCTCCTCGTTTAAGAATCGAACGTTTTAAGATTTCGTAAGGTTCCGAAACATCACTAGTAAACATACTAGGTGTTACGTACCTGTTGAATTCCAGCGGTGATGCCTTGACTATTGTGAGGAATTGTGCACGTGTGTCGTTCATGCCGTGCTCGTGAAAGTTGGCTTCTGAGTAGCAGAACCAGGCTTCGATATTGTCGGGCCAGAACGGCATGAGTTGGATCGAGGGTGGGGACATAGTGTTAATCTTAAATACCTTGAGAGTCTGTTCAGTCATAGGGGAGTATACGAGTGAGAAATATATAGATATCCCAAAAACGCGGGGGAAAAATATCATAATGTATGAAAAAATTAAAATACAGCAATGATATATAGAATTCCAAAATGGAACAGACTCACAGTTTACGATTTGGTGTAATAATTATTATTCTTATTGTTTCGTTGTACTATTTAAACTTGGACTAATTTTAATTTGGTTATTTATTCTTTGAAGAAGTGGCTTACATGAAGTCACGAAACGTCAGAAAATCTAATTTTCTACTCTTTGGGATATTACAAACATATTATTTTTATTTATAACAATCAACCCATTGCGCAATTTATTCGAAGTCATCAAATCAAACCTTGGTAATGATACCTACAAACTTTATATCTTTTCAGAAAATCAAATTTTTTTAACTTACTCTTCTAAAATCTAATAAATCATTATCAAGAAGTCGGTTGTCTTCCAAGGTCAAGAATTACTTCATCATATAAGCTATCTTTAGAAACTATTTAAATGTCAAAAGAGAAACAAACTAGCAAACAAGAAATACCTAATCCGGAGCATAGAAAATGTAAAAATTACACTTCTCGTAAATGTAATGATCTAGAAATTTTTTATTGAAGAGATTTGAATAGCTTGAACACCAATGAATAAAATCAACTTGGGTAATCGCCTCAGTTTTGTTTTTTCATCAATACAGACCTATGTACTTCATTGTAAATTAGCTTTTTTAATATAGAATAACCCAAATAATTCAATATCAATAAACAAAAAGTATATTGCTCAGGGTTTTTTTAAAATGTCGTTTGTTCACGTGCCATCTGCAACATGTAGATAACCGTTTTCTAAATACGCATAGATGCATAAAAACAGGTTATTGATGTGACTAAAATTCATGGCTTTTTTTCATAACGAGAAAATGCACAATAAAAAACTTTGTTACAGTTTAGGTCTACTCCATCTGGTCTGTACATGTTATGCATTTTCATCACTTTTATTATTATTATTATTATTATTATTATTATTATTATTATTATTATTATTATTATTATTATTATTATTATCAATGTCGTGTGTTAGTATTTGTACAGTGATATCTGTATCCTCCTCCCATGGTTCACTCAAACACACATATAAAGGCATAAACACCACCTTTTATTATGTTTCGCCTCTACCATCCATCCCCCCATTATTTTACTTTAAAATTAAGTCTCCAGAGCGTGAACATAAAACTTCATTTTAAAAAATGAGAAGAGCGAAGCTATGCAATGCGATACACACACACAAACTACACAATTGCTAGAATAAAAATATATTAAATCACAATTGTACTTGACCTAATTTTGTCTACATTCCTGCTGTTTTTTTATTTGTAGACAACAAATAAGTGTGCGTGTTTGCACATACATATATAAACACACAGAATAAATATACAAATCCAGGACCACTTAATTCTTATATTGGAAATTAGAATATTTTAAGTATTTTTGTTTCGTATTTCTGATCAGGATTGTATTCCCGTGGAAATAAAATAAATGCATCCAAATAATAGATGATGTTTCAGTTTTTTTTAGTAAATAAACTGATATATTTATACATTTATTCTATTTAGTAAAATGAAATTTCTACCGATGATAACATCTTTTGAATTTATATTAAAACAAAAGTAAAATAATTTGACCTTAAGGATAAAAATGCAAAGAATAATCACTGTAACCTATTGAAAATGTCATGCTAGCAACACTAGTTGAAATTATCGAGTCATCTTAATCTTTCATAATTGTAAATTGTTCTCGATTATGTTCATCATTACATGTAAATGTATTTCATATGTTTGCTCAGATGTCGAGTCATTTTTTCTTCCCTTTTCCAGCTTTTCTTACGAACGCTGCTTTTCACTCTAACCTAGTACGAAAAAGTAGTTTCCATTTTAGTTGTGGAGACTTACAACTACAAACTGATTATTTTTAAGTTTATTTACGGTCCAAATACCTGTAGTAATAGTGGGAGGAATTTAATGAAAGTTAAAATGTGAAATTATTTTAGGAGGTAGGTTGTTTGTATTTATTAGTAACAGTTTGGGATATCATATGTTACCAAATAAAGCAAAATACAGTTAGCATTTACTTAACCTAGAATCCAGAATATAACATTTTAATACTGTTGAATAGTTAAGCAACATTTAGCTTAACGTAATACTTTAGGGTTAATTTTAACCAAAGATATTTGAATATTCAGGGCGTAGTATCTAGAACTTTGGGTCATTTTTCCGCTTAGTTACTTTGTGAGAGTGTGCTTTCTAATAGACATTCACTTCAAGTCCTAATGGTCTGAATCGATCATTTTCTCCCCTAAATGGGTCGAAATATACATAATAGCATTTATTACCAATCCTTATCTAAAAATGCAATTGATATAAAAATGTGGACAATACCGAGGTGTCTGTTTATTAAGCATATACATGGGCACAGGAACTGTTTAAGTTACTCTCGAACATTAATAAGATGATAATTTAAACACATAAAGTTATTAGGAAATGATAGGCTGATCTTTTGGATGACAGTTAACAAACAACCTGAAACATGATTTCCTATTGAACTTCAATCAGCTTAAATGAAATAAAAAATCAGATTCATTAAATTGAATAATCGGTTCACAAGGTTCGGCAACCATAGTACCTACATAGTAGATATAGTGAAAGCTGAAGATTGCTATTAAAACAAACGAATAGTGAATCTCATGAATGGAATATATTTGGCATTTTATTGTTGAATATGTATTGTAGTAATAAAAATGTAGTGTAGTATAAGTTTGCAATCTAATTATTTAAAATACACTACGAAAATCGACCAGGTTGTCAATCGTTTAATGTATTTGAAGAGTTATAATTCCACAACTTGTAGAATTTTTAATGATTTTCATTTATAGATATTCATTACAACTCTATGAAATCCAAATAATACTCCTTTTAAAATACCTTAAGTAATAGTTACACAGTATGCACCAAAGACCTGAGCAGGTGTGGAACTCAAAGCCTTCAAATTTCTCATTCGGGACGTCACCACTGGACTGCTGAGATGGCATCCGATTCCTTGTGTCTCAAAGTCCAATCACTTCAAATTATTTTTATTAACAGTACCTGTCTCACACCTAACATGCTTGAACGCCACTGTTCATGTCTTTTCAATGGAACTTCTGGAATTCTGGAATTTAGTCATTAGTAAGCACATGTTACATATAAGTTCGTTAAGAATAAAACGAGGAAACACTATACAGCTGTGATATATGCAAGTAACCAAGTTAAGGGTGGGACAATCACTGATGGCTTCGGATTGGTAAAGTAGAATTTACTGACGCTGAAATTGTAGGTCAATTGATTTGATTTCAATGTTATGATGGTAATATTCTCATTGTGAAATTTTAAAGTTTTATTTTAATAATAAACAATTTTGTGATGGTGGTTGGATTTTGACAAATCTGTATTCACAGATTGAAATCATGAGTCAGTTGAAGCTAGACCACCACTGAAAATCTGGAGGCACTGGACGGCCGTTTCATCCTAGCATGGGACTCCTCAGCAGTGCGCATCCACGATCCCGCACCACGCGGGGCTCGAACCCGGGACCAACTGGCTTTGCGCGCAAGCACTTAACCACTAGACCACTGAGCCGGCATCTGATGGTGTTAATGTCTAACTTCAACCAATCCACGAAGTTGCGCCACCGTACACCATTGTCTTCAGTGAGTTCCTATCTCACAACAGACCTGGTTGAACTCCACTGGTAACGGCTTCTCACTAGAACTCCAGGAGTTTTTTCTGAAGTCAGTCACTAGTGAGCAGTTGATTATTATCAGAATAGGTTTTTGTGGAGATTTTAGAAATTTCACAGGTTGAAATCATGAGTCAGTTGAAGCTAGACCACCATTGAAAACCTGAAAGCACTGGACGGCCGTTTCATCCTAGTATGGGACTCCTCAGCAGTGCGCATCCACGATCATGCACCACGCGGTTTTCAATGGTGGTCTAGCTTCAACTGACTCATGATTTCAATCTGTGAAACTTCTAAAATCTGTATTCATTCAATTTATTTATTTCTGATAAATACAGTTCAGTTTCCCTGTAGAATTAGCGTTATTACTGTTTGTGTAAAAACTGAATAGATAATCTGTTGGCACATTACAATTGTCAGAATACTTCTTCTGCCACCCCCCTTTATTTCTATTACACTGTTATCGTACAGCATAGTATTGATGTTATCATGAATCTCCGTCAACGATATGAAAAATACCTACTTGTATATATTTGTCACATATAAATATATAAAGAATGAGTCATAAAAGTTAATGCTCTACAAAACATATCAAGTAATCTTTTTATGTATATAGATTCTTATACCAACTAACTACCCTTCCCCCCTTTATGTTTACGCTTTCGTACATCACATTTTATCAAGTATTTTTGATAGCCACCCACGCATATGCCAAGCTTTCACAACACGATAAAACTTTATAAGATTTATGTGTGGCTCACTTTTTATACTCGGAAAATTATTACTTTTAATAGCATATTGATGATGTGGATTAAGATAAAGTACATTTGCCAAAACAATCATGCCAGTGCAAATAATAATATTTTCATACTAGTCAAATTCACATGTGATTGAATAAAAGATTCTTGGCATTGATAGAATGATGGAATTTATTTTCATTGTTACCTATCAATATTGTTTAAAATATCATCTGCAATTTTATCATTGCTACTTACAGACGATAGAGAGAATTTAATCTGATTTAATAAATACATAAATATTTATTATTATTATTATTATTATTATTATTATTATTATTATTATTATTATTATTATTATTATTTGGCTTGGATATCTCTATATGTATCTATGTCTTTGAACTTCAGATTATACACACATAAATTTTCATTTTAACATAAAACATGTTTCCTCTCATTAAAATTTTATAAACAAAGTTTTTAGAAATGCCGATAACACTGAACTGTCATTAGTTGTTATTCTGTTCATTTTGTAGGGAACAGTTTGTTGACTGTTATTTTAAAAAATAAAATAAAATGTCAACGGTCTTAATATTAGCCAAGTTTAATGATTAAGATGAAAATTGCTTGTGGAGTTTTGTTATTAAATAGTAATTGCTTCATGGACTACGGTTAATTAGGGGAGCATAGTTAAATTATGGAGAATATTATATGATTATTTCATTGCAATGTTTCTATCATTCAATATGTTCTGTTCTGCCTCCCATATTTCAAAAGAGATGAAACTTAAGAGTTTCAGATTTCAGAGTAAACATAAAACTTTACACACTAAGAAGAGATTAACTGATCCACTGTGTAGCGACCGAACAGCTAATATTCGGTTGGAACAACGGACTGACGAACCCAAAATTTATTTGATTAGACAAGACCACGTTCCTCTGTATAGCTCACAATGTGTTTTTGAGATACTCATATTATATTATATCAAAACACAAACTCTGTGCTAAATATAAACGATTCTAATTAAGAAAACAGAACAAATTACATCAAAAATACAAAATACCTCAAACAGTACAGCCTGTGTTATACAGTCAGAAGTTTCTCTAACGCATAGTAGCGCGCCAAACAATGAAAGAGACAGTTAATACTAAAGGGTTTGATACCTGAGAATCAATACAAATATTCCCAACAAGAGGGAATCAAATATCTATCTGCAGGGATTGCAGCAATTCTCCCAAGCAGACAGTCAGAAGGTTAACAGTCACAAGCTGAACCACGCCGTGACCTTGAGCTTAGTCGAACATGACCTTACTGTCAATGGTCCGGCAACATGCAATAGAAAATTAGGTAACAAAAAATAAGTCTTTAATCAAAATCACGTAATAAAGGCTCAAACGAGGAAGACTGAAGAACAAAAGATATGGTTAAACCAGATCGGAACAAAGGTTAAAATACACAACAGTGAGAAGGAACAAATAAATGACAATACTGTTCAACAAAGAAGCTGCAGAGGGATTTTCACTGTTCTCTTTCCGTTACACATTGTTTTCTCTTTTTTTCCAAATAAAACTTCAGTTAGTTTATGATCTATTATTATTTTCATTTGATATCAGTATTGGATAACTTTCAGAACTTCTATGTGCTTAATTTCTTATGTCACATATTTCGTGGCTCATGCTTGAATATCCGTCAGTGTTTTATGCTTTTGAACTGAAGACAATTCTACGATTCCAAACTCGCTAAATGAAGACAAACAAGGCTATTGGAAATCAGATGGAAACTCTTGCTGTCAAACTGACCAAGTAACATTTTAAAGCTACATGCACAAGATTTATTCAGAAGGCATGTCTATCACAAGTAAAATGAGATTTGGAATCGTATAGGAATAGGACATTCATATTTGACCCTGAAGATTTCAAGTAAAAATTGTTCATTAGTCCATTATTATCGGCTTAACGACACTGTTGTTTGATATAACTGAATTTCATATTTTAAAATACAATCACAAACATTAGTGATCACTGTCATATTTGTCTAGTCGTTTAGTCTTGATCCAGTTCTATAGATCAATTTAGAATGTGTCCACTAGTCTGTGTGTCTGAAAGTCGTGTGCATTGTGTTAGTTGAAGTTCGAATAACTCAGAGATAACTTTTCAGATTATGAAGTTAATTGACTCAGGTTTTAATTCCACAGAGAGCAACATTTCCATGAAGATCACACGTACGCTTTACTGTCGAGCACCAACTATCACGAAATCAAGTTCCAGGGTTTCTTTTCGACTAACTTACATCACCTAATATTACGAACGTAAACAGAATTGATTTACCGAAAGATGATTTCCTCATCAAATGACTTTTTATATCACAAACAAAGTAAGCACAAACTAATGTAAGCACTTAAAAGTGATTATTTTCCAAGTATATAATACATTAGTGACTTTAATACAGTTCCTATTTTCATTTATTCAAAGTCTACGATGGATACTTTTATTGAAAGAAATTTGTAAAACATGTTATATTTTGAAATGAATTCGATATACATTATTTTCAGGAGTTTGTGGAGATTCTAGAAATTTCACAGATTGAAATCATGAGTCACTTGAAGCTAGACCACATTAGCAAACTTGGAAGCACTGGACGGCCTTTTCGTCCTATTGCGGGACTCCTCAGTAGTGCTCATCCACGATCCCACCCCCCGCGGGATTCGAACCCAGGACCTACTAGTTTCGCGCGCGAGCACTTAACCATTAGACCATTGAGCCAGTGGAGTTCAACCAGGTCTGTTGTGAGATACCAAATCACTGAAGACAATGGTATACAGTGACACAACTTCGTGGATTGGTTGAAGTTAGACATTAACATCGTTGGATGCCGGCTCAGTGGTCTAATGGTTAGGTGCTCGCGCGCGAAACCAGTAGGTCCTGGGTCCGAATCCTGCGGAGTCGTGGATGCGCACTGTTGAGGAGTCCGGTACGTCCTTTTACTGTCAGAACACAAAGGAACGAAACGTCCGTCTAGTGCTTCCATGTTTTCAGTAATGGTCTAACATCAATCGGTTCATGATCTCAATCAAAAGCATAAAGACCAGATTTCTACTCAACACATAATTCGTACAATAAAAATATTCTAGTCATGCAAACCGGTGAAACTAAGCAATGTTAAGGTTACATTTTGTGAATAGTACTCACTAGACAATTTGTAAGATACCAGAATGTATGCGAGGAAATATGTGATTTCCTTTACAATCAGTTACCAATCCTGTCTATATACATCTCAAATTTTATTTTGAACTAATAGTCGTGGTGTATATTTGAATTCTGATCACTAAACCATAATCTTCTAACTATCATTTGTCTATGTTTATCGAGTCGACTAATAGAAGGATATCGAGGGGTTGCAAATTTTTATAGTTGCTCTTTAAATCATGAGTACACAACCAGTTAGTTGGAAGCAATCAATAGATAATCATGGGTCTAGATAAACGTCATCAAGACTTTGCATTTGAAATCTCAAGGATACTAATGCTCCTCTAGCGATTCACACACACACACACATTGAGTTTTAGTCAGAGGTAACCATTAAGATATTTTGATAGCTTTTAACTTCCTGTAGGTCTCAGATATATTACACTGATTCATCACTAAGTAGTAATCACCGCCATGTTTGTCTAGATTCTGATGCTAATTGAATAATATTGGTCAAGTTATTGTGTAACCAATAGATTAAATAACTTAACATGGTGTGTATCATGTATGAATATTATTTAGACTGTTAGTCACATTGTAATTTAACTGTTAGAGTTCAATTAGCGCCGAAAATTTGTTATAGCTTTAGTCTATAAACTTTTAACTCTTAAAGAATGTGTGTTTCGTATGTCTGTTTGTTGATTAAATATATTTATTGATCTACCGTTTGTTTTGAATTGTGTTTTTGTAACAGTATCAAAAATCATTACGTGTAACTTTACTAATGCAAGTTTGTTTTCCTTATTGCAGGACAACAGAAAGTGAACATATTAGAAGAAGAAGAACAAAGCTTGCGCAAACTAAACCTGCTGGATGATGAGTAAAACTATTTTGTAATAGATTTCCCTTCTTGTACTAAAACCGCGTAATTCAGTTTCTAATATATCTCTGTTGTGCTCGCACGCCATGTTCTCACTTGAGTGGCATCTGCCAGTCCTGATTGTTGTGTTGTGTTTCAGATCGCTCCTGCCTGCAAGTAAACGCTATGTCTATGTAAAAACATGATGAACTCCCAACCATCCCAGGCAAGTTAACCGTCAACACAACCCCTCGCCAACCGCCACTGTTAGGAGTCTCATCAGACTATGATATCTGGAAAATTAGAGTAATGACGTGCCTACGTCGAGTTCCAACGGCGGAACACTTCGACTATCTTCTGTCCTACTTAGATGACGAAGCAGCGAAACGAGCGACAGCTAACGGCTTTACTGCGTGCAATTGGAAGATTTTAGATGAATGTTTTTCGTTGAAGGTGGATACCCAGCAGACAGCCATCCAATTTTTGTCTCGCCACCAGGAACCTCATGAAAGCCCCATCGACTATCTTCACTCATTACAGCAGATAGCAACCCAGGCATTCCCTATCCTGGACATCTTAGGGCGAGAAGAAATTACACGCTCCCGTTTTATTGAAGGACTGCTGCCAGGTGCACTGCGAGAACATCTATTTCGAGTGCCACCGGTTGACACAGCCGACTTGAAACGAACGGCACTTCGATTTTTGACTGCTGAAAGACTGTCAGTTTTATTGGCGACCTATCGACCAACCGTGATGACTATCGATGAAGCCACCGAACCTAATCGACAAGGTAGCTTTCAAAGTGCCGCGGCTATTAGAGAGTTCCCTAACCGGAATAATAGACGAGGGCATTCGACTTCCACATGGAACGGACGGTCGTCAAGGGACAACTATCGAAACCAGCAAACAGAATGCTTCTACTGCAGACGTTTCGGCAAAAATGCCAAAAATGCGGGCATAACCGCGTGAGAAACAGAGGTAAGCAGTGTCGTTTGCATATATCGTCTTGCTATGTTAGACATCTATGCCCTGTTACTATTAGGGGCAGAGTGCAAAGTACTGAGATTAATATACTATTAGATACAGGAGCTTCAGTATCCTTGATCAAGGAAGACCTCTTGCAGAAACTTAACCACAGCACTCAGCGTAAACAATGCTCATCTACATTAATTACCGCGAGCGGAGAACCCTTGAAAGCGTGTTCTAAGATAGGGTTAGAACTAACGATAGACAAGAAGAAGAATATTCGTTACCATTCGGCAATCGATAAGTTTAAATAAATAAATGCCTTGAACAGTAGAGTCCAATCCGTTTCAGGTGGAGACAGACAAGGAATGAAGGGTTGGAAAGATCGACTGAAGTTAGACATTAACACCGTTGGATGCCGGCTCATCTGTCTAGAGGTTAGACGTTTGCGCGTAAGTTCGAAGATCTAGGGTTCGATTCCCTTTGGTGTGTGATCATGGACGTTCACTGCTGAGTAGTCTCGTACTAGAACGAAACGGCAGTCCAGTGTTTCCAGCTTTTCAATGGTAGTCCAGCTTAGATCGGCTCATGAATTTAACTGTTATAATTTTAAATAAATTATACAATTTTTCAGTTTCCAACTAACAATCGCTCAAGAACGATAATGTAGTACCAACCAAATAACCAAGACTTACTCTTAAATATAGAATCATTGTAATAAATAAATAGTACTAAGAATGGTTAACAATGAGATAATACACAATCATTACATAGTGATAAAAATTAAATTAGTTTAAATTTGTAATCGAGACTCCAGTATTGCATCATTAAAGAGAATCCCATATTGAAATAAATGGTAAAGAAAAAACTAAGGTTTATAATAATTCATGAAAATATTTAGGATAAAATAATAGTTTAATAAAATACTGAACTAATTAAACTGGTCAAGATAGGTGGTTTTCTTGGAGGAATCGTTAGTGAACATATTGCTATTACTATTATATTTATTAACAATTAATTTTTACCATTAATTTAAGTGGTTCTCTTCAAACTTTGTAAAATGCGAAAGTAATTTTCTAGTCTCTATAATTTTTAATAATTCTTTGATTAACATCAGTTCATCATGATGACAAATGCCCTCAACCAATACTCAAAATCTGCACAAAATTATTGAAATATTAATATCATATTTAATTTGTATGTGTTGATGTGGTCTACGAAAGATCAGTTTTTACTGGTTCATGTGCTTCCTAAGAAAATTGGTTTGATTTTAACCCTTCATCACAAGTTTTTTTTGTAAAGTTGGATAGTTGCTAGTACTTTAGTCTAAGACCTGGGTATTTGGAATTCGTCAACTGGATCTGTGTTGATCTTCATATTGAGACTAGAACCCATTACCCATCCCCCTTCAGACATCGAAATCTCATCAGCTGAGCTAATGAGTCCATTTAAACAAAAGCTTGTGTAATAGATATGAATTTTATTTATCAGAGATAATGTTTTCTTTTTATGGGTATTCTGAACTGAAAATGATTATAATTAATGCCATATTTTATTAAAAATTACTATGGTTGGAGACTCTTATTGACATGGCTCAGAATCGATCATAATGGCGTAGATGTATACACTCTCTGACTTCCCTTAAACTATGAGATTAAAATCGCTTCATATCTTTCTTTCTACGAACTAATTATTTCTCCCTGTACTGTGTCCTTATATGTAATCTTTCTTTTATATATATTATCACCATTGAATTAATTACTTCTATGGATTCGGTGTTCATCTTGTTGTGCTAATGAAGTATGGCAACTTAGACCGATGCATATATATGCCTGGTCCTACGTTGTAGCTGACTGACTGAGAAATCACTGCATTATAAATAATAGATCAAACTAGTTACACACATATCAATATGATATCTTTCAATTAATAATAATTTTAGAATTCAATTCTTTTAAATCACCACATATCTGATAAATTTCAATCTAACCATCTGGTATCTCTTACAAAATGTCTATAAAGAAAAGAAATAATCTAAATGTTAATTTGTATCGAACAATTTTATTGAGACTTAAAACTTTGTTTTTACTTTCTTCTTTTTTTTTGGGGGGGGGAAAGAGATTACATTTTAGATAAAGAATTTTCTATTTTTATGTATAAATAAAATAGTATTGAATAAATTATCACTTATCTTTATGTTACATTTATCCAATCTGATAATATTAATAATAATGATATCAATGGTCTGGATTGGAAATAAAAATAAATTATCTGATTTAGTCAGTTCTACCAGTTGATCAATTTACATTGAGATCATATTGTTGGGTGAATAATGACAAAAATAAACAAATATTGGATTAGTATCAGAAGGGGTTTTGTGGATATTATAATAATTTTAATAGTTGAGATCATGAGTCAGTTTAAGCTAGATCACCATGGAAAACCTGGAAACACTGGACGGCTATCTCGTTTTATTGTGGGACGCCTTGCAAGATTCGAACTTTGGACCTATCGGTCTCGTGCGTGAACGCTTAACTTCTAGACCACTGAACCAGCATCCAACGGTGTTAATGTCTAACTTCATCTAATCCATAAAATCGGGCGACACATCCACCATTGTCCTCAATGAGTTAATATCTCATAACAGACGAGGTTGAACTCCAATGATCGTTGTTGAGGAGTCCCACTATAGGACGAAACCTCCATCCAGTGATTTCAGGTCTTCCATGGTGATCTAGCTTCAGTTGACTCATGACCTCACATATTAAAATATTGGATCCTCAAAAAAATTAATCTGAATACTGATTGTTAAGTAAATATGTTTTAGTATTCTAAAATAAAACAAATTCTTTATTCGGATTTCAACAACAACAAAAACATAATGAAGAGTAGTGATTAGATTTATTTAGACAAAGAAATTTATTATTTATTATTCTGCATGGAATAATTGGTAAACTGTTTATCTCCTATTTTAGTAATTAGAAAGCTAATAAATTTTTTAGGTGAATGGTAGTTATTTATTTAGTATAGTTGATAAAATGACAGCTTTTTGGTTCCCGGTTCCTACTGCAGAACAAGTTATTTCTACTCAAAGATGGATGATGGCTAGTAGTAGACACGCATTTCATCCTGTTTGGGACTCGTCATGTGAGTGTACCTGCATCTCATAGTTGATGTTCACTCCTGGACTAAAAACCAATACCGTTCGCCTTAAACGCCATTGCATTATCCACTTAGCCACCGAACCCTTATAGCCATTTGCTTGGGCAGCGGGGTGAAGTTTGAATTCATTTTGTATAGCTTGATTGAATCTTCCCATGAATTGCAGTTCTAAACATCAATGGATAAATTTAAACAAACAATACAAAATGAAGCTATTTTTATGTATTCAATGATCTTCCTTGTTACTTATATAAAAAGAACAAAAGTGGTTAATCTAACTTAGATGTTCTAAGCTTTGGATTAAATCTCTCTCCTTATATCTCAAAATCCAATGTTTGATTTGTGAAAATTTTAATCTCAGTTTAAAACCATTTTTTCTGGAGAATTATTTATTAATGTAAGTATAAATTATATTCTGAAGATAATTAACAGTACATATTGTAATCAGATGAGAAGCTTTTAAAAATAGGAAGCAGTGAATAGATGTTTCGTCTTATATTCTGAATCTTCAACAATGGATGGACAAGATTTTTATATTACTAAGTTTAAATCAAACGCTACAGAATTATAATATTAATGTCCAAACATTTATGTATTTGGTGAGTTACTGTCTCACTTTTAGCATCAACAAACTTCACCAGTCACGACTTCTAACCGACATTTCAGCGATTCATCATGAAACTGGTCATTAAAAATAAAATTAGTAATTTAGTTTGTCACTAACGGAACTACATAATCGTCTTGTTATATTGTAAATTAATTGATTTTGAAATTGTATTGTAGGGCCAGCGAAATGTCACCAATCCCTAGTCAAATCATCCGGCGGTTGGGTCATTGAATATCGAGCAAATCATCGATCCTCGTCAAGGTCAGGGACAACCAACGCGCGTCAGTTAATCGTATTCCATAAACTGGCCCATGCGACATTGGTCTTACTTTCGCTTGTATCTACTTTAACTAATATATTTCTGTAATAACGTCCTCTGTGTTGTAGTCTTCAAAGAATCTATGGTACCTTGATACGTCAATGGGGTAGTCCACGTAAGGTGTTGACCACGAGGTGTGACTTCGACGTTAGCTGGTTCGTCACACTATTCCCGTCTAATTCGCGTAGGTCTCCAATCATTTCGACATAGATCATCTATGTTGGCGATCTACACTGGTGAGCCCGACGTGATACGAACAGTATTATTGGACCCCTTTCATATAGTTATGACTATGAAGTGTTCTATGTGAGACTTGAAGGTCCAAGGTTCGATTACTTGAGGGGTATTCTACTTAGCCGTCTCTCGTTCAAAACAGTGCCTCAACTTATGTCAGTTTATGATAAATAAGTTCTACAAAGTCGTTAAATACTTGAATTATATTTTGAAGGTTATTTTTTGTCAATCAAACTGGCTAATAATCTGTTTTAGAATACTGAAAATTTTGTTTGGTTTTACTACTAGTAATTAATGACTAATTAGGAAATTTCTTACGCTCACGATTTGATGAAATAGAAAATCATCAAATTATCAATGATATAGTTGATTATGCTAATTCATTCAAGGTAGAAACCTATCCAAGTGGATTGATGATAATTTTTAAATTTAGATAAAAGAAATAATTACCAGTGATTCTAGAATTTTTTAGCATTAATTTTATCAAACTGGAACGAAATATGAATGTACATACAGATAATTTATTTGACTGGGTTTATGTGGCTGAGATAATAAAAAGACATATAAACATAAAAGTGAAATAATTAGAGCACTGTCCGAACACAACATCTCTGAAATGTGGATAGTAGCTAGTAATGGAATCCAGGTTGAACATTTCGATCCATCCGGAACTCATCAGCCGGAAGTACCTGCATCCCAGTGTTGGTGACCACACCAATAATATTGTCCAGTATTTTTCCCTTTAAACCCCAACGTGTTATCTACTGAGCTACTAAGTCCAGCTAGACAATAGCTTGTACAATGGCCATGCATTTTAGTTGTTAGGGTTAGTGATTTTTAAATATATGATGCTGAGCACTACACTTGATGAGTCTCTATTGCCGTACACGCATCTTAATGATATCGCTCTAATTTTTTCAGTTAGTCACAAGTTTTCTATAAATGAAAGATAAACTTTTATGACTAATAGGGATCATCTTGAGAACTACTATAAAATGATCAAAGAGCTGTTTCTGTCTGGCTTGTTAATGTTCAGACACGCACGCATTCATATCTCCATATAGGGTCAAAGCTAGAACTTCAGGCAATTACCGATTGATATATTATCTAATAACTATACCGGGTTCCAATGGTTCACAGTTTTGGCTTCGAACAGTTTATAGTTTATCATGGTTCATATTCAAATGAAAATGAAGAGTTTCCTTCACTTCTGATTTGATGGATTTTGGTTAACTGTAATGCTGAATTATGGTAATTTGATTGACAAAATACATAAATAATTTCTAGTCGTAATATACTGAGAAATTCTATAAAAATAGCCCGTTTATTTTAATAGGATTAATTTCTTAATTTGTACAGTAAAATTCAATATAATCACTACTGGAATATTAGTCTTTTATTGAATAATGATAGATTTCAAGTAAGTCACAAATGAATTAATCGAGAATATTACAGATTAATTGTATCTTGATAAGAATGTTTACCTTCAATGAGATAATAATGATAATACAATCTCATCTTTATAATATATTATGAAAGTGAAGAAAATCGTTTGCTTTAATGAAATTTTCTCACTGCATAAACTAATATGTAATTTTTTTCGGTTATTGGTGAATCTGCTCAATTTTCAGAGATTTATTATTATTAGTATTGATGACGAAGAGATTAAGTAGTACATAAAAATGAAATTTGTAATGTAGATAATATTTATTCATTCATATATAAATACATTTGAGAATACTAACTGTATAGTGTTATCACCAATCATTTAAATTATCAACATCTTTTTTATCGACTTATAAAATCATTTGTTTGTTGATATACATTCCTAACTTTGTTATTCATTGACTATTGATATGGTAGTGTGAAGTTTGATGAGAGAGAAAGGTCAAGCAACAGAATAGTTTGATAAAAATAAAAATGATGATAATTCATTTATGATTCAATTTGTGTAAGTGTATATGATTGTCTGTTTATTTGTATGGTGGGGCATATAATTGAGCCTGCATCACTTGTAATTAGACAACTTGGTCATATATATAGATCAGGCATTGTAATTCTTCTTTAATTCCACTTTATACTTATTTACACGTAATCATTATTTAAAGGGGCAAAGCAAATCATAAAGCAATATAAAAAATTATGAATGGGGAGGGAGAAGATGAATAAAAGTTGTTTGCTTGAATAAATGTCATTGATGCGGGAGCAAACTAAAGATTAACAAATATTTTCTTCAACTTCTTATCTTTATCCTTCTTAGAACAAATAAACATTATAAAAAACATTGAGGTAATCAATTTATGTTAGAAATGACGTAACTAGTTTTTAGCTTATGCTGCAAGGTTGAATTTTAATGTTTTATAGCATTAACAAGGTATGTATCATTCGCACAAAAAGTTCGCTTGATGAATGATTCATTCATGTTTATTTTAGTGATTGTGTAAGGGTTTTCATTAACATCCCATACATAGGAGTAATTTTTAATACTAACTCAAAGACTGGATAATGTCATATTCATCAAGAGATTTAACTATCCTGAACACTATAATGGTTATCCTAAATCATTAGTTTATTACATAACGCGTTAAGATTAAAATCGATAGTTGTTGGATTCGACTTTCAGTGTGAAAATCAATGATGGGATAAAGGTATATACGACTGACGAATTCCAAATAGGGCGTAACATATGTTTTGAATCTTACTGCCAGCATCGCTCTAAAAATATGATTATTGTAAAGTTATTAGCCTCCGATCCCTTGGTCAAGTTACTCCCATTCTTATGATAATGTTGCTACGGTATTAATTACTTTGAGAAAAGTATCATGAATGGGTTGACTTCTAGAATTCACCGGAATCAGTAGTATTATTTAGAACATTTTTAAACAAAATTGTAAGAACTCTCAACAGCTTACTGAATCAGTGATTTAAATAAGAACAAATAATCGTGAAGTTGAGTTTGAATGAAAGAAGAATGCAAAGAAATATAAATAATTCATTCAAAGTAGGCTTAAACTTAGATTAGTGTAAGAGGTTTTGTAGAGTCTCATTAAATCCGTAGACTGCAATCATCTCAGGTTGACTTCAAGTTGGAGTACGATTAAAAACCAATGCGCGCTTGACAGCCGTTTTGTCTTAATATGGCGCTCCCCAGCAGTGTTCGTCCATATTCCTGTTAGGAATCAAAATCAAGACCTTCAGGTTTCACAGCAAACGCTTAACAACAGGACTACTAAATTCGACTGCTGGTGGTGTCGTAGGTGTACACTGCCGAGGGATCCGATAGCCTAAACGCAATATTTGTTCAGTGATCCATGGTTCATAATGGAACCTCAACTGAGATAAGTTTGTGACGAATTGTTTAATTGATAGACACACTCATATTAGTTGGATTCAAAGCCAGATTTCATCATTAGTCAAAACCAGATGAAGGATCGTTGAAAACTAGGGAGTAATGGACAGCATCATTGTTAACGATTGTATAATTATCTACACAGTTTTAATATTTCTATGAATCACGTAAGTTCATAATCACAACTGAGTCTTTCAAACATACAATGTTACTTTTACTCTTATCAATAATAAACAAGAGTTTGACATTTATTCACCCTTCTTTTCTGTACGAAACAATTTCTTTGTTACAAATTAACTGAATAGAGACAACATTTTTAGAAATATCCAGCCGAGGTTGTATTATTTTGTGGCATTTAATGTTTCATCACAATCATTAAAAGTTAATCAGGGTACCGTCATTTAGAAATACTTTAACAACCAGTCAGAAGGATGAGGCAAACAATAGATAAGCTGAAGCAGCCGCACACGTACGTACATCCATATATACATATAAAAATGACCACAGAAAAGCTAATGAATAAACTATTTAGTTTAAATAAGCTAAAAAATTACTGAAATTTAGAAAGTAGTAAATATCTGTTTTTTTCTTATTTCACAATACTTTATTTCTACTAACTTTCAATTTTAAATGACGTTGTCTCCGTATTTTAATTAAATTTTCAGAGGTCGCTATTTTATTTTGGTTTTTTTCGGTTTAGCAATTTGAATTAACATCTATTTGTGCCATGCTCGGAATTCCTATTTTATGACTGACTTTCGTAAAATTCAACCGGTAGTAAACTGTGGTAGAAGTCTTCTTCAAAGGGAACTATTTTCCTAGACTGTCTACATTTTAGTAATTAATTCTCACTCTAAGTGATCAACTTCATAAAAAACAATAAAAGTCCTAGAGAAAACCATGATTGATAGAGTATAGCCAGGTCAAGAACAAAACAGATATCATCAAGAGTTGAAGAATAATCATGTGATGAATCGAGAATTATATTGAGACTGGAAATGTGAAGTAATTGATTCTGACTTAGCCTGAAGGTTATTTATCTGACCCGACAAGTGATCGTGAATATACACTACTAAAACGTCTCATATCAGGAAGAAACAGTTATCAAATCTATTCTAATTTTCGGTTATTCTTTAACTGATGCCATTCTGTTATGAAAACAAGTAAACTGAATTATGTTCACAAACGTTTTGGCCTAATAAGTGTACAAATAAATATATTCTCTTTAAATATTTCATAAACTTAAATATATTCTTCGTCTAAAGAAAATTTTAATTCAAGAATAATTGAAAGTTGAGACGGAATGTATATTTTTTTCGTTGAGTTCTGTAATCACTCAACATCGGAAGATCTATATTGAAAGCCAAGAAACACTGAACAAACAATAAATCAAACTAGTTAGAGATGTCTCAACAACATGTGTATATTCCCCACAATATGGATTAATAAATGAATCTGCAAGCGTGTCACATGAATTTTACAATTAAATCCACTTGGTATTGTTTGTTTGAATCTTCCCATTGATGTTTAGGACTGCAATTGATCAGTCTCTTATTGGCATATGTGCATACTGTGCGTATTGCCTCGATATAACCTTAATTCACAAGCATTATATGCAAAGATGGATAGTGGCTAGCAGTGGAATCCAGGACGCTCGTTTCTTCCTATTTAGAACTCGAGTCCCAGAGTGAACATCTGAGATGCAGGCACATCCAGCTAACGAGTCCCAAAATAGGATGAAACGTGCATCCTGGATTCCACTGCTAAACATTGATATTGTTTTAATAAAATAGATATTATTAATATTCAATTTTCACTTGAATTTCCTTTAGATTTTATTGTATTGTATATTTTATAAAAGAGTTATATTGACTGATTCTTATCATATACGACAAAAGGTAAAAGACAAGAATATTTTAAAAGTAGGAACGTTAATGAATGGAATTGAGGAAGTAATGACTATTAACTATATAATTTTCAAATTCCGAATTTCCACCTAATATTTATATAATTTATGTTCTACATGAGTCGATTTGATACAAATCCACATTCTGCGCATAAGAAATTTTAATTGATCTGATATAATAGTATTTAAGATTTAAAAGTCCTGCACAGGGTTACAAGCGATAGGGAGATTAAAATATCTTTTAATAATTATGACGAATATTTACAGCTGAAATGGTTAATTATTATACAATTATGTCCTCTTTATATTTGGTCCAGGCCCTGATAATGTTTTCCAGAGAAATTATGAAAACTCCACAATCAAACCATTTAGCTCAGTGAATGAAATACCACTGAGAGAAGAGAATATTATCTTCTACTGTATAATGATAGAGTTTTTGTACCTATTTCATTTTTTTGGATGTTTCATCAATGTGCTCATCAAAGGGATTCTTTCTTAGGTCATAAATAAAGACACTAAAAACTGATTAAAAGAATTAAAGGGATAAAAGAAACTAAACGGGTAATAAAACAAAGCTCTAGTGATCAAATTCAATAGGATATAAGGTGTGTCGTAATTGTAATCATATAAAAGCGTCCCAATCCATTGAAATCCATGTTTCTCATCTAGCATGTGGATTTGTGCGTGTGTTTTATTTATTTTCAATCGTACTTAACATGCTTTAATAAATCTACTAATAACATCTCTTTCTTCACATATAATTAGATGTAACAAGAATATGTGGTGGGAATTCTGGCATTATTAAGGAGCACAGATTGATGGAAAAATGAATAAGTTCAGCTATTTACTTTGATATATCTCATATGGTCTAAAGTGGGACAGGACTAATTTCATCCCCGATAAAAATACTTATCACTATATTTTATTCATGTTTATAAGTCATAAATTTTAATCTTACTCCCAAAATAAACTGTATTCTGAGTTAATGAAAATTAATCTTATAACTGAGAAACAATATAGAACTGATGAAATTGATACTATTCGGTGTTCATTATCAAAATATGAAGATATGAATTATGCTATTGTTCAGAACTAATTAAGAATAAAGAAGGATATTCAGAATTCACTACCTCAAATGGTAATAATTATTTATTAATATACAAATATTTACTATACTTATTATTTCAATTGCTACACCAGAGTGGCACGATAATACCAAAAAGTGTGATACGGGTTTTTGATATCACAATCATTTCAGTCGATTGTTCAAATCAGCAAGTAGAAGTTATATTTTCATAAATTCGCATTGATTATTTGTAATTTCCTTTCAACAGTTGTCTTTAACAATCTTTTTTTTTTTAGTCATATTCATTGTAACAGGTATTAATGGGTTTAGTTTTGTACTGATTTCCAGTATTCGGTTGACTAAATCTGTTTAGTGACAATAAATCTCAAGCTCTGTGTATTTGGTTTGTCAGTTTAGGTTACCATAAGTGTGCTATTACGGGGTGAATATCAAGCAAAGCTGAACTTTCGTGACATTCTATCTGAAGTTATTTTTTATATTTTTTGTTTGATACACAAATTATCATCGTATGTTTTACCTTTCTCAAGTTATTGTTAGTTAATCACGAATCTATCACATAGCTCTCTTCCACCGATGGCGTAGTTATGTCCATATTGTAATATTTCTAATTAAGTTGATCTGTGGTCAAGATTCAATTCTAATAAGTCGTGTTATAAAATTGAACTGTCGTTTTAGGAGTTATCTTCCTAATGTGTTCTACCCTGGCCATTAGATGAGCATAAGTGAAGTGGATTGTGGACCAATAGTTGTTAATTTTTTTTTTTTTGTTATCTCAGTATTATCGTGTCATTAGTTGGCTGAAGGGTATTGGTACTAAACAGACAATCTAAGAGAAATAATCAATACTTGAACTAGATCACTGCAATTGTTTTCCTGTAATTAAGACCTAATCACATGGGCTACGAAATAATATCAACCATTTGATTCTTCCCAGTATTTTAGTGTTATGTGATTTACCTGGTGTGTTAATAAATCCCATTTAGTTTGGGATTTTATTGAGATGATGGTAAATACTTCTTAACCTATAAGGTGTTGCGTTTTCTGAGTTAGTAGATTTAATCGATCATGCTCAGATGATGTCAGGATGAATATGCAGTACAGGATTGTCAGTTGTATGCACTACGAAAAAAAGAATTCAACAAGCATAGAGTTATCATGAGAATACAGACGGAGATAATACATAGAAATGATAAAATGTTGGTGTGAACGAATCATCATAAATTAAATGTCTGCCGCAAAAGTTACATAAAACCATCTGATCACTGTTGCATAATTTCGTATTCACTTATGTATAGATTATGGTATAACATATTACTGGTATTTTTATTGTCCACTTCTTTCTATCTTTTGGATACTGATAAATCGGATCTAATATATCGAGTACGTGAATTTCACTCTACAGGTACAATTGGAATTCACACTGTCCTTATACAAATGGAACAGTGAAATGGATCATATACATAATGGTTCGTATTCATTTTTCTAATTTAATTCGTTAATTTTTATATACTTTTTTGGATAGGAACATAGTCTTAAATAATTGGACGATTCCTGTTGTGCAACTCGAGGTTTATATGAGAAGACGACTATTTTAATGTTTACATTTGAAATCAATTACTTATAGCACATGTTTACAGATTTTAACATTCTGTTGCATTTGTAAAATAATATATTGGTAATAAGATATGTAAAAAGCTTTTGAATGCCGAAATCCAAACAATTATTCTATGAGCGTACTTGGAAATACTAAGAATGCGACTTATTTATATCAATGACTGTTAAGGTATTAGTGAAGGTGTTTTGAGTTATTTACGACGTATTATTTTGCATTGATGTATTTGTTAACTAGCCCTCAATGCATAGTTATACTAATTTCGTTGAATAATTTATGAATAAAAAGTTACTTACTTACTTACTTACGCCTGTTACTCCCAATGGAGCATAGGCCGCCGACCAGCATTCTCCAACCCACTCTGTCCTGGGCCTCCTTTTCTAATTCCATCCAATTCTTGTTCATCTTTTTCATGTCTACTTCCATTTCTTGGCGTAATGTGTTCTTTGGTCTTCCTCTTTTCCTTTGGCCTTGAGGATTCCATGTGAGGGCTTGTCTTGTGACGCAGTTGGGTGCTTTCCTCAATCTGTGTCCTATCCACTTCCAGCGCTTCTTCCTGATTTCTTCCTCCACTGGAATCTGGTTTGTTCTCTCCCACAGTACGTTGTTGCTAATAGTGCCCGGCCAACGGATCCGCCTGGAGTCCCTCCGGGGGCTACTGCCGGTCCCAAGCCCGGATAAAGCAGGAGGGTTGGGCATGGGGTTAGCGTCCCCATCCCGTAGAAAATTAACTTGCTAAAAAAACGCTAACCAGAAAAAAAATGAATAAAAAGTTAGTAATATATATTCATATTTCCGGTTTGTAAGCTTGTGTCTATATTTTTTGACATTTGTTGGCTTAAGGAGTTGGGAATCGGTCTTGGGAACAAATCATTATTTCAGCTGTCTCAGTTATAATCAATACTTTATCAAATTAGTGTAGTCTTTACAACATTCATTAGCACATTTCATACATAATGTCTGTTCTTTCGAGATTCTAATGCTTTTTTAAAATAATTTAGTTGTTTTCCTTATTCCTTTAGTTGTACTACCGTATCTACAGTACTATCTCATTAAAAGATAATCACTTTAATTATTTCTAATTTCGTGAAATGCATCTTGTCAAAATAAATACGGTGCATAGGATTTTTTGACATGGTCTCTTTGTTCGTGAAATACCAGTTTTACATCATTGTGTAACCACTGAAGTTCTAAAGGGTATGGGTTGTATGTAATCGTATAACTTAGGTACCATTCACTGTTAAATAAACAAACTAGAATACAGTCTTTTTGGATACCAGCTAGTTTATTGACTTGAAAAGCACTAAGATAAGTTGAATGAGTTATTAACAACGTAATTATATTGATTATCGAGTGAATAGTAATGTAACTAATAATTACTAGATACATTTGTACAAATGGTTAAAACTAACAAATGTATAATTCAAAGTGACATATATTCAGTTGAGAGCATGATCAATAACGAGTAATGCAGACTCATTGAGGAGAAATATGACAAACTGTTACAAAAACTTCCATAGTTTGGAGCTAATTTGTCAATAAATCTATGGTTCGTTTAAGTGCTCAATCTTTTTTTCGAGAAATTATTTAAGTTTCATCAGAGTACAAAGGAGTTTATGCCCAGTTAAGTTGGCCACGGTCTAGGAATGTAATCAAAATTGTAATTACAGACAATGTAGAACCATCTGTTCAGAGTATATTTATGTCAATAGGTTAGCTAAAACTCAAAATGACCGGTAATTCTCCCAAAGTTTGGCAGAATAATTACGAACTACTTATGAGTAGTCAGGAGCAGGCCTAGAAAATACTGGTGGTTCTTAACATATGCGTGAGAGGGATAAAGTCTGATTAACAAAAACATGGTTTATCAGACAATCCTAGTATTAAGTTAAATAAAAAATGCGGTTTTTTGAAATGTACATATATCAAGGTTGTGGTTTCGTCAACCTGAATATAAGCCTTCCTGGAGTGTGAGAAAACTCGAGACCCGCTGTAAAACGTCACTGAGATTTAATCAAGAAAACATACTGAGAAAAATTAGGCCCCACATATATTTAGATAGTTTTCGTTGTAAAATTATAACTGTTAACGAGTGACAGGTTTACTTCGAATAACTGAGACTAAATCTATACATCTACTTAAAATTCAAAGTATAATTTACACTAGTAGAAGTCGTCAGTTTGGTTTTCAACTTTAAATGTCTCCTAGAAGTCAGTGTAGAATGTTGTTTTGTACTAAACATGAAGATAATTGAATAACTTATGTAAGTATATATATATATATATATATATATATATATATATATAGCAACCAGTTGATATCGAGGATGCTTTCGATTGAACTAGTTCGATGACCGTTTGTCAAATAGTATTATGAACCATCTAGAGATGAGGTGAAGACTTTAATCCAATACTGTCTCAACACATGTTTTCAGTAACAGAAGTACTTAGTACAGTTATCTGAAAATGTTTCGTTAAATATAACCAATTTCCGAAAGCATACACTAACAGTAACAGAATTATGAGTACAATAAGTGATTAATTTGACTATTTTCTGAATTTTACTTTATAGTTGTCACCTATGATAATATATACTGGAAGTGACAGTGTATACATAAACTCTATAAATATATTCCTCAACATAAATGTTTATGATTCTATCTACTGAAAAGTCTTATGGAAGTGCATTCTACTGAAAGGAGGGATAAAAAATTAGCTAAACACTTTAAAAGATCTTGGTTCAAATACTGATGGTTATGTTATGGTTTAGATTAAGCATTCATCAGAATTTCTAATCCAATATGGGATTTAGCAGGGTTGTTCACTATTCTTATTTTTTAAACTTTGCGTAAAATATTTCTCATAAGTTAAAACTTGCTTCGTGTGACACTAAAGGAATAGATCAGCTACCAGATTTAATTATTAAATTGAGAAATATGGATGACGTTATTTCATGACTGATTTCTTGACGTTGTTGCTACCTTGAAGGTGGCGGTAGAGCTTGCCTATCGTGATGAACAAATCGAGCTATGGTGACTAGAGCAAACGTTTCTCAAGGTCCTAACATGCCAAATGGGTCGATAAGACTAAGAGCGGCAAACCCAAGGTCCGAAGGCGAAGTTGTACTACTGACTGTACAGAGTTGTGACGGCAGTAAGATGTTTCCTTCAGACAACCAGCATAACAGCGATGCTGCCTTTCCACAAAGAGGGGTGTGGTTAGAAACGGTCGACCCTAAGAATGCACACCTCGTCTTATTCCATGGATTTCCGTCCTCGGCGGTAAGGTTTCAACAAGTACGGAGCTCACACGAAAATTACCCATAAAAAGATCGTGTGTGACCGACCTAAAGCAGTTGTCCCTTGGGCACTGCGGTCACGCTCTCGGGTCACTAAGACCACCTCTAATCCAATTTCTTCTTCAGGTACCTCCAGAAGAACCCTTCCAAGGTGTGGGCAACCGGGAAGTGATAACCGCCCTCCTACCTCTAACAGCACTCAAAACCACTGTATTCATAATCAGCCTCCCTCTTAAATTCCTATTATTCCTCTTACACAGACCTTCAACTCTAAACTTCCTCCTCAAGTGTCACCCTAGCCAACGATTCTAGTGCTCAAAACACTGTCCCAGGTCTACTGAAACCTCGCTGTCCGGCAAGACTGTCCACTATATCCATTTTTTTCAAATTCATCATAGACATATTGCTGGAAATAACACTCTCGTCGACTGAATTCTCGGGCATTGATCTACCAGAAAGTCCACTCATCGACTTCTTCAGAAAGCTAAACGCTCAGACATAGTACTCGTAGGGGGTGGCTTTAATGCTCAGATAGGTAGCTTAAACCAAATAGAAAGGCAGTTAGGTGAATATTTTAGCATTCCGGCACAGCGAACAGATAATGATGACCGTCTGCTGCAACTGCGCTCAGACAATCGCTTATTTTTAGCAAACGCAAATTTTAAGCATAAGAAGAGACATCGTCTAACATGGCGACCCCCTACACCAAACCAACGATGGACTCAAATAGACCATATTGCCATCAGTCATCGTTGAAGAGGGTCGGTAGGAGATTGTCGCTCATTCTGGAGTACCTGCTTGGACTCTGACTATTTTATAATACGGACACGCATCTGCTTGCGCCTCACTGGACGCAAAATATCCTCAGTAAGAAGACCCATTAGAACTTAATTGAGTAGCGAGAAAACCAAAAGTAGGTTCCAGGAACAACTGAAGTCACAATTATTTAGTTCTGAAAACGAGGCTGATCCAGATGCTGCTTAAAAAGATATACAAACAGCTATGGAAACAGCAGTGACATCTATCAGTGATTTGAACCACAGGGTTACAAAGAACCAATGGATTTGCTCAAGGTCTATTGCACTGATGGATTCTCGTAAACTCATCCCATCAGGCTCTGAACACAATGAAGAGCGACAACAAATCAGATCTAGGTTAAGAAAAAGTCTAAGAAACGACTGTGAGCAGTGGTGGGCAACGAAAGCAAAAGAGATGGAAAAGGCGGCGACTATAGGGAACACAAGACAGCTTTACAGACTAATAAAAGAAACTGGAATTAATAAGTCAAGTGTAAGTGAGATTATATCGGAAAAAGACGATACACTCATCTGCTCCCAGTCCAGGCGTTTAGAACGATGGGCGGAACATTTCAGAGAACAGTTCAGCTGCTCTACCACTACCCTCCATTCACAAACAGCGTGAATGGAACATTGAAGTAGGTCCCCCAACTCTTGCTGAAGTTCAAAATGCTATAGTTAATCTGAAACGAGGAAGGGCAGCTGGTCTAGATGGACTGGCTCCAGAAGTCTTTAAGGATGGTGGTCCAATTTTAGCGGTTAGGTTTACTAATATTTCAGCTAAGATCTGGGAGTCAAATGTTGTTCCACCTGACTGGTCGCAATCACTTATCGTCCCAATATGTAAGAAAGGGTCAAAATCATCCTGTGACAACCACAGAGGGATTAGTTTAACTAATATAATATCTACAATACTAGCCTCAATAATAATCAGACGCCTAACTAAAACTCGTGAACTGCAAACACGAGAGAATCAAGCTGGCTTCAGACCTGGTCGTGGCTGCATCGACCACATATTCACCATTCGTCAGGTTCTAGAACACAGGCATACTTATCGGCGTCCGACAATGGTGGTCTTTCTTGACTTAAAAGCAGCATTTGACTCGGTAGACCGCGAGATTCTGTGGCAGTGTCTGTCATTGAAAGGCGTACATCAGAAGTACATAAACTTTGTAAAGGCTCTTTATTCGAACACTACTAACCGAGTCAGAGCTTATGGCGAACTGTCATCTAGTTTTACAACCTCAAGTGGTGTCCGTCAAGGATGTCCACTTTCTCCATTTTTGTTTAACTTCATCATAGATCTACTGATGGAAATAACTTTCTCGTCGACTGAATTTTCGGGTATTGATCTCCATCCAGGAGGTCCACTTATCGACTTAGAATATGCATATGACATAGTCCTGTTCGGTGAAGACGCTGATAAAATGCAGAGTCTTTTGGTAGCACTAAGCAACAATGCCAGAATGTTTGGAATGCGCTTCTCTCCCTCTAAATGCAAGTTGTTGCTTCAGGACTGGTCTGCGTTAACACCTGAACTAAGGATAGGGAGTGAATTAGTCGAACGCGTTGACAACTTCACTCATCTTGGACGTCTGATCAGCCCTAATGGGTTGGTATCGGACGAAATCTCAGCACGGATTCGAAAAGCTCGTTTGACTTTTACCAACTTACGTCACCTGTGGCGAAGGCGAGATATCCGTCTATCAATAAAAGGACGAGTATACAGCGCGGCAGTCCGTTCTGTTTTAATTTACGGCAACGAAACATGGCTATTAAGAGTAGAAGACACTCGTAAGCTACTAGTATTTGACCACAGATGCCTCAGAAATATTGCTGGCATCTGTTGGGATCACCGGGTAAGTAATAGTGAGGTTAGACGCAGGGTATTAGGAAATGATGGTGAATCAGTTGATGAGGTTATGAATCCTCATCGTCTGAGATGGTTGGGTCACGTGTTACGTATGCCTGAACACCGATTACCACGTCGTGCAATGCTATCCGGAATTGGAAATGATTGGAAGAAAGTTAGGGGCGGCCAAACCAAAACGTGGCATCAGTGCTTGAAGTCACTAACTTTTGGTCTGAGCCATGTTGGTAGATGCAGACTACTTGGTTGGGGTCCGCGTGACTATCGTAACCGATGGTTGGAGACTCTTGGTGACATGGCTCAGAATCGATCACAATGGCGTCGGTGTATACACTCCCTGTCTCCCCTTAAACTAAGAGATTAAAATCGCTTCATATCTTTTTTTCTGCAAACTAATTCTTTCTTCTTGTACTATATCTCTATATGCAATCTTTCTCTTATATATTACCACCTTTAAATTAACCACTCCTATAAATCCGGTGTTCATCTCGTTGTGCTGATGCGGTATGGCAACCTGGACCGATGCACATATGTGCCTGGTCCTACGTTGTAGCTGACTGACCACTCATCGACTTAAAATATGAAGATCGTATGGTCCTGTTTCGCGAAGACGCTGATAAAATGCAGTCTTTTATGACACTGAGCAACAATGTCAGAATGTTTGGGAAGTAGTCGAACGCGTCGACAACTTCACTTACTTTAGAATTCTGATCAGCACTAATGGATTAGTGTATGACGAAATCTCTGCACGGATTCGAAAAGCTCGTTTGCCTTTTGCCAGCTTACGTCACCTATGGCGAAGGGACGAACATACTGCGCAGCAATTCGTTTCGTTCTACTTTAGGGCTTAGAAACATGGCCATCAAGAGTAGAAGATACTCATAATTTACAAGTATTTGACCACAGATGCCTTAGAAATATTGCTTGCATCTGCTAGGATCATCAGGTAAGTGATAGAGGTTAGACTCAGGGTATTAAGTAATGGTCGTAAATCAGTTGATGAGGTTGTGAATCTTCATCAACTGAGATGGTTGGGCCACGTGTTACGAATGCCTGAACACCGATTACCACGACGCGTAATGCTGACTAGTGTTGGGGATGGTTGGAAGGAGGTTAGAGGCTGCTAAACCAAAACGTGGCATCAGTCCTTGAAGTCACTAACTTCTAGTCTGAGCCATGTTGTTAGATGCAGACTACTTGGTTGGGGTCTGCGTGACTTTCGTAACCAATGGTTGGAGACTCTTATTGGCATGGCTCAGAATCGATCACAATAGCTTCGATGTATACACTCTTTGTCTTCCCTTAAACTGTGATATTAAAATTGCTTTAACTTTTCTTTCTGCAAACTAATTCTTTCTCCCTGTATCATATCATTATATGCAATCTTCCTTTTATATATTATCACCATTGAATTAACTACTTCTGTGAATTCGGTGTTCATCTTGTTGTGCTAATGAGGTATGGCAACTTGGACCGATGCATATATGTGCCTGGTCCTACGTTGTAGCTTACTGACTGACACTGTTGAGTGATATAGCTCATAATAGCGCCTTAAAATACTTTTACTTTTTATGACACGAAGTCATCCTTTCTTCTAGAATTATATTATTTGTGTCCAATGTTTTCTACTAATAATAACAGTACTATTACTACTTTGACGTTTGTCTTGACAGTATCATCATGCTGTGCTAATATAATGTGCCCGATTGAATATATATATATGCACCAAGTTTTATGCTGCATAATTGGAACTACATATCAACACTGCTATGACCAGATAATATTGAACAGATTAGTTAGTTTTTTTCAGTCGAAGTTCATCCTTATTACTCATTTGGATTGATTTCACATTCTTTGAATCAATTTATAATTGGAGTATCAAAAGCATAATAAAATAAGAGTCAAACGATTAAACATGTTCATTCAATAATAATATTCTACATATTTTAATCTACGAAGAAAAATGAGGAAGAACAAGACGTGAAAATAGGAGGACATTTAGTGAAAATGAACTATATATATATATATATATATATATATATATATATATATATATATATATATATATATATATATATATATATATGGAGAGAGAGGGTATGTTTGTTGGTTTTATCGGAAACAAATGCTAAAAAGGTACAAATACTATCATCACTATCATTAAACGTAACAATAATAATAATAATAATAATAATAATAATAATAATACTAAAATTAAATTACAATATAAGAAGTAAAGTTGATTAATTGGTCTAAATTAAAAAATAAAAATAAAAGATATTTCAATTAATTTGACAGAGAATAAGTCTAATTTCACTGTAATTCCTATTCATTTGCAAATCGATGATAAGCTAAACCTAAAAAACACATCAACTGCCAACTAGTAATCGTCCACCATACTAAAAATCCAAATATACCACGTGAAATAATCATTCCATGAAATAAGAAATGATCTAAAATTTGACTAAAGATATATCTAGCTTGAATAAATAAAGTTGACCATGAAGTGAAATTATTTTGATTCATGAAATCAATTAAAAAATAATTTGTAAAATTATTTTGAATATTCGATACAAAAGATGGTAATACATTTAATGTATCAGAAGAATATAGATATTGTTGTTGATGATAATCATAAGGTAACCATGATAGACCTGATAAATTTTTATATAAGCATAAAAGACATAAGAGAAGAAAACAAGGTGAAATATACTGTAAAGCGACTAGGTTCAAACAATAAAATATACTTGCAACTAATCGTTGTACTTCTTTATTCGAAGTTTGTCCTGCTTCATGGGTAAATTTATCCAGTTTATCTTGGGCAGAATTTAAATAAGCCTATTGTTTTTTTAAAAAAAACAAATAAAATTGAATTTGAAATAAGTATTGTTATTAGTACATTTGAATTACTCAATTATTTAACAATAACAAGAAAAAAAAGTTGATTAAGTTGTATTGAAACCAAATGGTAACGAATTCGATAGATTGAAAATTTTAGTTATTCTAAGAACACTATTTATGGTGGAGAAAAAAGTGCAGAACACCTAGAATCAGTAATGTTGTAAGAGACTGTTTAACTATGAGGTAAAAACTTTCGAAGCTATTTTTCTACGACTTTATTTACATATATTGATTGTATTTTTATTAATTACTTTCTTATTACCATAGTTCTAAGCTTTCATTTGAACCGTAATTTTTTGCTACAGCATCTTCCACTTGTGGTGTATGCTACTTATGTCGACAGACATAAATAGTATGTAACACCAGTCGGAAGAGGAAAACCGGACAGAAGGCTAAGAAGATCGAGTCGAAGAGTATAGAAAGGAATTATGAATTGGAGGAACCATACAGAATGTGAAGAAAAAATGATGGAAATTTGCAAATTAAGTATTCTATGTATGGTTGTCATATTTTACCAAAATATTCTGTAATTTTGTACCAAGCAATAAATTGGTTGTCCCCACCTAAATCTCGTTCATGACACACTTATTAACTAAAAACAATTATTCAAGTACATAGTATTCCGTTTTCCCATCATTATTGTTGTTGTTCCGCGTTAATGCTGTTACCCAGTTGGTCTGGCCTTTATATATATATATATATATATATATATATATATATATATATATATATATATATATATATATATATATATAGGTGAATGTCTGAAATATAATAATTATTTCGGGTCGGTGAACATTGGTCTTGCGTTTTTCCTATTCGTTTGAAACCATTTAGCATTGGGCCAACCGTTAGGCAAAGGATACCAGTCTTCTAAGTCCTTGCTGCGTATTGGTTGGTTGTAGAATGTAACAAGTAACGGTATGGGCGACTAATGGAGATAGGTTGATTTGAAGATAGTTTACATTACAAGCTAATTTCAGCCGGAAAATCACTAGAAAAATAAAGAGTGGAGAGCTATTTGGTCCTATTTATGGAGCTTTCCAGAAGTGCGCACTCAGGGGCCTTTTAGGAATCGAAACCAAGAGGACCTTTATGACTCGTCGTGAGCGCTTGAATTTTTAAACTGTTGAGTTAGTACACAAAGGTCCACATTTTCATTTTGATCAAGTTGAGCTATTGTCCACTGACACCGGTGATATTTGTTTCAAGCCTGGCATAGCTTCTCATTTGAAGCTCGGAAATTTCGATTGAACATTATTACTATTATTTGCATGGGTTTTTGGATGTTGTTTAATTACTAGTTTACATCACAGATCAACTTTCGGTAGAGAAGCATCGAAGAAATGAAACAGAGAATATTTATTTCTACATAATATGATATATCTTAAAAGTGAGAACTCATAAGTTCATGTATTTGGTTTTGATGATGATACTATTCAGGTGCTCAAACTGAAGTAAGTGAACATGTAACCAACTGACTAAAAAAATAAGTCATTCCTCTAATTAATATAGGATAAGGTGTAATGGGACCTTCAAGTTACAATTTGCATACTTGTATACTCCTAAACTCTTTATACGCTTACATCATACACATATACATAAAAGCATGCGATGCATGTGATTTATACATGGTAAAATATTAATTTCCAGTAAACCTGTATTCGCAACTGTTGAAATGACGCGTATAGAAAGGAGTTAAGGGTTTTGAATATAATTTACAAGGGATTTGAAGTTTATTGTTACAGGCTTTAGAGGGTATGGGTCAAAATCATTTACAGAGCTCAAAATTGATTAATTCGTTATTTCAGTGCCAATTATGTCATTTTTGTTACTTTCCTTTCCTTAACTTATTGTGCTATTTCTGCTAGCACTGATATCAATGTTTCTATTTATTTGGTTTTCCTCTTATTACTTACTTACCAAATGACTGTTTTATTTATTGCTTTTCAGGTCACGGTGATCTTTAACAAATATCACAAACCTAAAACAACAAGCGACGAAGAATAACTGGGTGTACACTATTGAATTCAGGGATTCTCGTTGATGAAACATTTTTCAATATTAGCGGGAATTGTAGTGGTAATGTTCATATCCTGTTAAAGCATCTATCGAGTGGATTCCATAATATATATAAGTAAGCCAAGTGACTTATGTGACGTGATTACTTATCAAATAAGAATATGAGTACTGTGTTCGTGGCATAGAAACAATACAAAAGTAATTTGAAAAAAATATTCAAATTATTAATTTTATATCTAGTTTCATTACTAAGTAAAAACGCTAGCAAAGAAAGTTTTATAGAAGCATCTCAAGAATTCCTAAAAGCTATTCAGAAAAATAGATAGCCACTCGTACATTATCCTTTGAATCCATTTTACTGACAATAGTACATATGAACTAAACAATGAGCATAAAAAAACTAGACACATACTTGTAATGTCCAACGAACAGTGGAAAGACGAAAGAGTACAACTGACAAAGATACAATTAGTCGAATACTATCCAAATGTTTCATGAATAGATTAGACATAAAGTTGATAATTATGATGAGAAAAGGTTTGCCAGTCAATGAATTACTATGCGTCAGCGTAATCAATGAATTAGAAATATGATCAGTGATTGGAATAAACCAAAGTAAAATAGGAATTATTGGACAAATGAAATTCAGATGTAGTATGATACGTTTGATTACTGACATTGGACATTGTCTAAATATAGAAAAATGATATAAGAATTAAAGGACATAAAGTGCTGTTGACTACATTACTGTTTATTATTTATTATACAGCTTTCTATTAGGTTTTATGAAATTACTCACTTGGAATATTTAATTTTCAAGATAAAGAAGGTTCTTATTCTTGTAGTATTTATAACAAATATTTTCACTGGGATTTCTAGGGACAGTCTTTATTTGGTATTTATTTCATGTTCAGGTACGAAAGTTGAAGAGTAATTGGCCTAATGTGACGTGAGTAACCTTCTAGGGGCTTCTTTGATCGCTGGTCTGACTCCAATTGTTGCTTTCAGAAGCCATTTTATAATAATTAATTTCTACAACCCTACTGATCGACCAGTTTCCAGGCATTGTTTAAAGATTGTTGTATTTCAAGAAGGTAGAAAAGATTGATAAAGTAAGTACATTCACGTGACGTACTGTGTGAAATAAGCAGAAAGTGTGCATAAATTCAGTCGGGATGATAAACATAGTATACATTGTTCTAGCGTTCAAGTAAATAGTTGAAAGCATGACAAAGTATAGCTTTGACACAGATAAAAACAGACAATTTAGATAGATCGACAACAATGATATATGATAAAATCAAGAACTTTACAGTGTTTTTGTTATATGCTATAACCTTTATTTCAACGATTAGTACGACGATAAGACTTAATTTCACTCATTGTGGTGTATACTACCTATATAGACGGACATGAGTAGTGTGTAACACCAAACGGACATGGAATACCTGTCAAAAGAAGGGTGAGAAGATTGAACCGAAGAAAACTGAAAGGAAAACATAAAGGAACTGAGAATTGGGATAATCATGAAGGTTGTAAAGGACAATTGATGGAAGATTTGCAAATGAAGTATTTAATGTATTGTTTCCACATTTTACGAAAGAACTATAATTTTGTGCTAAACAATAAATCAGTTATCCATACTTGACTTCTTCGTTCTCTACAATATATTTATTATTATTCACTTAGAGTTAAAAAATGTTTATCGAAGGATCAGATCAGCAAAATCATGGATTCATTACAGAACTTTGTTCCAGAATATGTAGATGTTATATATTCTCAACATAAACACATTTTACAGTCTGGCATCTTCGCCCTCCGCCAAATGTTAGAACACCGTCATACTTATCAAAGGCAGGATTCTAATCCTGTACTCGCCCTGGGTGGTGAGCAGATAGAAGTAGTCGAGAAGTTCGTGTATCTAGGTAGCTGCATAAGTTCTGGTGGTGGCGTGAGTGATGAGATCAATTCAGGTATAGTGAAAGCCAGAGTGGCTTATGTCAATCTGGGCCATCTTTGGCGCCTTCGTGATGTTAGTCTAGTGGTTTGAGTCATGAAGTCACTGACAAGTGGTCTGAGTCATGTTGATAGGTGTAGACTACCTGGTTGGGGACCGCGAGATGATAGCAACCGATGGTTAGAGACCGTGAATGACATGGCTCAAAATCGATTGCAATGGCGCAGGTGCATCCACTCTTTGTGTTCTCCCAAATTCTAATTTTCTGAATTCTTCATGTCCCTTTTTTCCTCTTTCCAAATTTATTTCACTGAATTATACTCTTTAAATAACATCTCCAAACCCTAATCTTTCCGATCACTGCTTACACTCTTGCTACCTCTACCACAATGGGATTTGAATCGACAACTGCATCTCTGTGTTAAGGTGGTGTGGCAACTCGAACTGATGTACGTACGTACGAAGTTCTACGTTGTTACTGACTGACTGATGTTAGTCTGGCTGTAAAAGGTCGGATCTACAACGCGTCGGTGAGAGCAGTTTAGCTCTATGCTTGTGAAACTTGGCCTCTCCGAGTTGAGGACGTTAGACGACTCTTTGTGTTCGATCATCGTTGTCTCCGAAGGGTTGCTGACATCCAGTGGCAACACCATGTTAGTAATGCAGAGGTTCGGCATCGTGTGTTCGGGCACAGAGACGATAATGCAATTGGTGTCACCATCTTGAAACAACGACTTCGGTGGCTTGGACATGTTCTGCGAATGTCGTCCCAGAGAATTCCACGTCGTGCATTATTTGCCGACTCTCGGACTGGTTGGAAAAAAAGCGGATAGGTGGTCACTGTATGACATAGTGTCGTGGTATGGAAGAAAGTTGCAAAGGGCTGGCTTGTGTTGGTCCTTCTCGACTCACTGGCTGGGGTTCGAGAGATGGTGCAACACAGTGGCTAGAGACGTTATCGGATATGGCTCAGAATAGAAGCCAGTGGCGATCCTGCTGTAACCTTCTTTTACTTTCTTCACAAAAAGTGGTTGTGTCCTCCTTATCTGAAAAAATTATTCTGGTTGTACCTTTCCGTTTCCCCTATTATTATTATTACACTACGATACACTAAGTTGTGGTCGTTATTGTTCTTTTTTTCTTTCTTATATGCACCTTACCTTCCTTTTCTCTTTCCATTCTCATTGTTTTGTGTGGCGCATATATATATATATATATATATATATATATATATATATATATATATATATATATATATGCCCCTTTGTACCAATATTTATGTGTTCAAATAAATAAATAAGATTTACAGTCTGGTACGAAAAGTCTAGGACACTATTAATTCCTACTGTGTAACTAGGGTACTGATAGTTTTCTAGAGCCCGATGTCTAAAGGGAATAAATGATTTAATAAACGCTGCTTGGATAATCTACAAAGGAATTAAAATACAAGCACAGTAAATCTAATTAAAAATCGATTATTATCCACTACAGAATGTACACTTACTTAACTGTGTCTAAGTATATCTTCCCAAATTTTATTCCTGGATAAACAAACAGTGAACCAATTATACAGGCTATAACAGCTAGAATGAAATTAAATGCACCCCAACTGATAATTGGAGATTTAGAAGATGAGAATTCTCCAAAAGTCAAATTCCCGTAAGCAGCTTGAAGACCAAAGTCAACCAACGTCCCATCAAGGGAAAGAAATAAAGTTGCAGCAACAAGGAAGAAAAAGCCAGCTGCAAGGATGAGTATACATTCACCTGAAGGTTTGTTTGTAAGTGCTGTATTTGTAGTGAATTTAGAAGATTGAGATTCGATTTTTGTGGCATTATTTTTAGATTGAAAGTATATTGCTGTTAAGGAAACGAGAGTGCGAATGGTGAACCAAAGACTTAAAGTCATCCAAACTAGACTTAAATTGATACGTACATTGAGAGATATGGAATAAGAAGAATCTTGTTTTGTACTGGCACGTGATAGTTTTGTTTGATTTCGGTCAAAACCCTCATACCATGGGATGATACAATTATAGGCTACTTCGTTAATTAAATATACACAAGAAGCACAAACGGTGAAGTCGACTAGCCATTGGTGACTAGAATATAATGGTAAAATGGCGATATCAGAAGTAGATACATGTGATTGCTTCAGATGAATGGTTGTAGAGCGGGGAAAATAGAAAGTATCAGAGTGACAAGTTGTTCCATTGGGGGATCCAGAAAGTAAGTCATTTCTCTTTCTTTTTCCTGAAATAAAAAAGTGGTTGTGTTTCAAGATGGGCTATATGTTGTAGAACGTGCTCTCAATTACAATTTTTATGATGTAGCAAATACAACATTAACACATGTTCTTGCAATATCCCTTATGGAATTGGATGGTCACTAATAATAAATTTTATAGATTATTTAAATATGCGACAAGTGCCTAACTTGCAATTATACTTGGTAGAAACATATTCATATGGTGGGTTGTTATATTTCTCTCTTACGGTTATAACCTAGCTATTCCTATTGCTTAGTATTCTCGGACACCGATTCACTCGACAAGTCCCCAAATCAGAACACGGTTGGACAGGAAAGAGATTATATTCCAAATAACCAGGTTAGATGGAAGTAAGAAGCAAGTGAGTGCAATAGGGAAAACAGTATATTTATAGTTTTTCACATGAGAAGATTTCTAGATTGTTCACTGAGTATTGACTAACGCTGATTGGATAAAAATTAACCAATCAGTGTGCACCAAAGTAATCGTGCACTGAGCATGCTTTGATCCAGTTTATGTCCCGCTAACAGTGGGTCAATGATAAGATTAATCAGCCGTACTTTTTTAGGTTTCACGAATGGCTAATACTTCTATTTATTAGGAAACAAACTAAAAAGGGCCTAGATTGAATTGTGAAAAATCAGTCATTCAGTAACAACGAAGAACTTCCTACGTACGTACAACTTTGCAGTTTACTGATTACGACACATGTCAAAATGATGCTGAGATTTAGTGGAGTTTTGGTCAAATTCCTGATTGACGTGTCAGGTTTTAGGGACATTTTATAATTAGGTTGCCGGCAAATTCTATTCATCTTCGAACAACCGTTTAGATAGTTTATCCAATACACTAATTTTTATGCGGCCTTTAGATCTAACTTAGACTCCTAATTTTTTGATACAGAAGTTATGATTCAAATTTAGACTGAATTTTCGAGAGGTCTCGACATTCATGGATGAGTATCCACTATCTTTTTGGGGGTTAAAAGTCATAAATACGGAAGGCATAATGTAGACGAAAGCTTGGAAGCACCTGATAACAATTCGCTTTGCCTAAACATCATAAAATAATAAACCCATTCATTGACAACTATTAGTGCTGGACGAAGTTTTAGATACAGTACGTGAACAATCTATCGAGATCGGGAAATAAAAACGACTGAGATGACTTTGGAATGACCCACGTTTTCCGGAAACACTGAAAGTTAGACTTTAATGTAAACACCATAAGACATTAGTATCGTGTTTCGGTAGCCAGATACACGAACATTGTGCCAATATTCTAGGAACTGCGATCACTGATTTTATAACTGTTAAGTATAACTGATCTACATCCGTACCAACCAAGTGCAAAATAGGACCCACAAAAACACTTTGAAAGTTATTTCACATACAGAAAAAATTGTAAGCTAGAAGGGTAACGAGTTTGTAAAGCGGATTTTATGCAATTTGTTTAATTTTGTTGTAACTAACACTCCAATTCTAAATAGACCATCTTAAAGAATAATCTTGTGCTTCAGTAACTAGATGAGAGCTTATCAGTCTGGCAAAAAGAACCTAGGAGATTTTGACAGGTTGTTTGTGAAAGATAATTGAACGGAAAACAATGAATAGAATACGTACACGATATTTCATCATCATTCGCAACCTAGAACAGTGAAGCACTAAACTAAGTCTGCTAATGGCCGTACTTGTATGACGAGTTAGAAGTTGACGTAATTTTTACCCTATTATGTCTATATTTTATATCGTTTAGTAAACATGACAACTGAGACCAAAGTAACTCAGGTTGAAGTATCCGGGGCATTTGGTCGAGAAACACATATTAAATACTGTAACGACATCGTGGTGGTGTATTTTCTGTATCTGGTTTAGGACAAGCGACACGAAAGAAAATCTTAAGCTATAGAAACATACCTTTGATCTTTATTTTACAGTTCCCACTAGCTTCTAGAAGTTGTTGATCTGTTGGTACGGCGTATCGCGTGAGACCCGTAATTAAGAAACGTGTAAACGAGAAGAAAGAAAGGACTTTCGACAGAACACTTGCAGCCACTAGCGTCGTTGCCAGTTGTAACCCTAGTACACCCATCAGAGTAACGCATAACTTATTGTTCGCACATCATACAATTAATCTATAATTCAATAAACAATATGTTCTTGATAAGCTACTGTAAATTAATTGATTTCTTTGCGCTCATGTCTTGATATAAAAAAGTTGTTTTATTTTAGGTAGAGTTATGTTTTTACGGTCATTTGGTGACGGATTGTTGGAGGTTAATTAATTTTGGTACTATAAGTCTGTAATTTGTGGACGAATTTGACACAGAAAGGAAGGCTCGTCCCTCCAAAATTTACATTTCTTTCACTCCTGATGCATTGAAGCTCAAAACGCTATTGCTAGTTGCTAAAGATGATTTATTCGGGAATTAAATTTGATAAGTGTGTTATTATTATCTGCAACATTACACTGTTAAGTCACCTTAATTAGAAATCTATCAAAAAACTTTATGAAGCACACCATTGATGGTGGAACATAACTGTCCAAGAATTACTCGGTGAAGCTATTGGATTCATATCTCTTTTTGTACCGTCGGTTCCAACCATGCAGAAGAACGTATATGTAGTGAACTCTATCAGCGGTGGTTATCCCAGAAAAAACTTTCATGTAATACTTACGTGACTGTTGCTTTCAGTTTGTTGACCAATACGTCACCTTGTTTTAGTTGCTATTTCTTCTGACGTCATATTATTCATATAGTGCCATTTTGATTTATAGTATTAAGATTTGTTTTTGCATATTATTAATTTTGTTTAGTGTTAAGCCTTGATTAAGTTATTTTACGTGTCTGATACACTTTCAGATAAAAAATGTAGTTTGCAGCCACATCAAGTATATATGGTATGATGAGATTGCGCGAAAAAATTAATCAAAGTGATATTCAATATATATATCGATATATGTATATATATACCTCACGCAAGGAAGCCATAACGTTGGCCTACTTGGGAACCCACCTACTGATTTTAGGTACTATCTAAGTCAAAACACTCAACACAACGGTTTAGTTCACTCTAGTTCCACATATACGCTATCTCATCCTTTCTTATCTCTCTCCCTCTCAACATTACTGTTATGGGGTCTCCAAATGTTGAGGGCGACAATCCAACTATTCTGAGACCATCTATGTACTCCGATTCAGTGGGGAGTAGCACATCCTTTTCAACTTTGATAACTGTCTCTAGACTTAAGAACTCCTTGACTGAACCTCCTGATCACTCAACGAACACACTACTTAACCATTCAACTCTACTTTTCACTCTTAGACATACTTATTTCACCAAAACAACACCCGACTAACGTTCTCACATTAACCCTATTGGTACTAAACTAAACGCTCATCAATATGGAGTGAACGCTCCCAATTCTTCCTTATCCCATGGCAAAACAGACAATCTACTGGGTTTAAATCACACCCTTCTACTAGACAAACAGTCACCGTTCCTAACACTTATGTTAATCACCGCCCGATCTGTACAAAGTAAGGTGACTCAACTACGCACCCTATTAATTTTAAACAACTCCTCACTTGTTTTCATAACGGAAAGTTGGCTGTTCTCCGATATCACAGTCAGTCAGTAAGCTACAACGTAGGACCAGGCACATATATGCATCGGTCCAAGTTGCCATACCTCATTAGCACAACAAGATGAACACCGAATTCACAGAAGTAGTTAATTCAATGGTGATAATATATAAAAGGAAGATTGCATATAATGATATGATACAGGGAGAAAGAATTAGTTTGCAGAAAGAAAAGTTAAAGCAATTTTAATATCACAGTTTAAGGGAAGACAAAGAGTGTATACATCGAAGCTATTGTGATCGATTCTGAGCCATGCCAATAAGAGTCTCCAACCATTGGTTACGAAAGTCACGCAGACCCCAACCAAGTAGTCTGCATCTAACAACATGGCTCAGACTAGAAGTTAGTGACTTCAAGGACTGATGCCACGTTTCGGTTTAGCAGCCTCTAACCTCCTTCCAACCATCCCCAACACTAGTCAGCATTACGCGTCGTGGTAATCGGTGTTCAGGCATTCGTAACACGTGGCCCAACCATCTCAGTTGATGAAGATTCACAACCTCATCAACTGATTTACGACCATTACTTAATACCCTGAGTCTAACCTCTATCACTTACCTGATGATCCTAGCAGATGCAAGCAATATTTCTAAGGCATCTGTGGTCAAATACTTGTAAATTATGAGTATCTTCTACTCTTGATGGCCATGTTTCTAAGCCCTAAAGTAGAACGAAACGAATTGCTGCGCAGTATGTTCGTCCCTTCGCCATAGGTGACGTAAGCTGGCAAAAGGCAAACGAGCTTTTCGAATCCGTGCAGAGATTTCGTCATACACTAATCCATTAGTGCTGATCAGAATTCTAAAGTAAGTGAAGTTGTCGACGCGTTCGACTACTTCCCAAACATTCTGACATTGTTGCTCAGTGTCATAAAAGACTGCATTTTATCAGCGTCTTCGCGAAACAGGACCATACGATCTTCATATTTTAAGTCGATGAGTGGTCAGTCAGCTACAACGTAGGACCAGGCACATATGTGCATCGGTCCAGGTTGCCATACCGCATCAGCACAACGAGATGAACACCGGATTTATAGGAGTGGTTAATTTAAAGGTGGTAATATATAAGAGAAAGATTGCATATAGAGATATAGTACAAGAAGAAAGAATTAGTTTGCAGAAAAAAAGATATGAAGCGATTTTAATCTCTTAGTTTAAGGGGAGACAGGGAGTGTATACACCGACGCCATTGTGATCGATTCTGAGCCATGTCACCAAGAGTCTCCAACCATCGGTTACGATAGTCACGCGGACCCCAACCAAGTAGTCTGCATCTACCAACATGGCTCAGACCAAAAGTTAGTGACTTCAAGCACTGATGCCACGTTTTGGTTTGGCCGCCCCTAACTTTCTTCCAATCATTTCCAATTCCGGATAGCATTGCACGACGTGGTAATCGGTGTTCAGGCATACGTAACACGTGACCCAACCATCTCAGACGATGAGGATTCATAACCTCATCAACTGATTCACCATCATTTCCTAATACCCTGCGTCTAACCTCACTATTACTTACCCGGTGATCCCAACAGATGCCAGCAATATTTCTGAGGCATCTGTGGTCAAATACTAGTAGCTTACGAGTGTCTTCTACTCTTAATAGCCATGTTTCGTTGCCGTAAATTAAAACAGAACGGACTGCCGCGCTGTATACTCGTCCTTTTATTGATAGACGGATATCTCGCCTTCGCCACAGGTGACGTAAGTTGGTAAAAGTCAAACGAGCTTTTCGAATCCGTGCAGAGATTTCGTCACACACCAATCCATCAGGGCTGATCACACTTCCAAGATAAGTGAAGTTATCAACGCGTTCATTTAATTCACTCCCTATCCTTAGTTCAGGTGTTAACGCAGACCAGTCCTGAAGCAACAACTTGCATTTAGAGGGAGAGAAGCGCATTCCAAACATTCTGGCATTGTTGCTTAGTGCTACCAAAAGACTCTGCATTTTATCAGCGTCTTCACCGAACAGGACTATGTCATATGCATATTCTAAGTCGATAAGTGGACCTCCTGGATGGAGATCAATACCCGAAAATTCAGTCGACGAGAAAGTTATTTCCATCAGTAGATCTATGATGAAGTTAAACAAAAATGGAGAAAGTGGACATCCTTGACGGACACCACTTGAGGTTGTAAAACTAGATGACAGTTCGCCATAAGCTCTGACTCGGTTAGTAGTGTTCGAATAAAGAGCCTTTACAAAGTTTATGTACTTCTGATGTACGCCTTTCAATGACAGACACTGCCACAGAATCTCGCGGTCTACCGAGTCAAATGCTGCTTTTAAGTCAAGAAAGACCACCATTGTCGGACGCCGATAAGTATGCCTGTGTTCTAGAACCTGACGAATGGTGAATATGTGGTCGATGCAGCCACGACCAGGTCTGAAGCCAGCTTGATTCTCTCGTGTTTGCAGTTCACGAGTTTTAGTTAGGCGTCTGATTATTATTGAGGCTAGTATTGTAGATATTATATTAGTTAAACTAATCCCTCTGTGGTTGTCACAGGATGATTTTGACCCTTTCTTACATATTGGGACGATAAGTGATTGCGACCAGTCAGGTGGAACAACATTTGACTCCCAGATCTTAGCTGAAATATTAGTAAACCTAACCGCTAAAATTGGACCACCATCCTTAAAGACTTCTGGAGCCAGTCCATCTGGACCAGCTGCCCTTCCTCGTTTCAGATTAACTATAGCATTTTGAACTTCAGCAAGAGTTGGGGGACCTACTTCAATGTTCCATTCACGCTGTCTGTGAATGGAGGGTAGTTGTGGATTACCTGAATGCAGCTGAACGTTTCCCTAAATTGTTCCGATATCACGGACACATATCTACAAATAGACACCTATGAACTCTTCCGCTGTGATCGAGTCATCATGAAGAGTGGTGGTTGTCTTGTTTATGTAACAAAAAAATTGAGAGCGGAAATCTATAGCGACTACGTCCTCAGCAAACTTCTCGAATCGATATGGCTTACTGTGCACACTCATGAATGTAAAATACTAATCGGATGCATATATCGAGCACCTAACACTCCTAGTTTTACTGACACTATTATAAGTGAGTCATTAGCTCAGGCTGTCTCGCTTGACTTCACTTACAAAATTGTATGTGGTAATTTCAACCTTCCCACCATCAAATGGACGACACATTCTGGCCCATTGTGGTTTGAAAGCATACTTAGGTCCTTAGACATACACGGTTCGCAACAACATGTACACATGCCTACACAAGATCACAAAATTATTGACTTGATATTCTGTCGTAAAATCAAACCAACATAAATGGTGGTTGGCGAAAAGTTTCCCAACAACGATCATAAAATAGTTCTTTTCACCCTTCAGATTCTTGCCATATACAACAAATTAAAGACATTAAATACGCGTTTCCAATATAGTTACTATGCAAACGCTGACTGGGAAAACTTTGGATTTATAATAAAGCACTCTGACTGGAGTAGTTTCTTTACCAGTGATAACCTCTTAGAAACATCCCTTCAATCCTTTATAAAATGCCAGGGATGGACATACAGACGCTACTACTCAAAATATACACATTATTTTTAGAGACAAGTACATATCCGGAAACCTGGAAGGTAACGTATGTTCTTCCCAAACACAAATCCGGACCGATTAACCTGGTCGAAAACTACAGACCTGTAAATATCACTCCAGTCATATCACGCGTAATAGAAAAAGTGATACAAAATCAACTATCTGATCACCTACTTAAGGAAGATCTGATAGACTCGTCACAACACGGCTTCATTAGGACAAGGTCGTGCAGCACATATCCGATAAACTTCTTTAACGAGGTTATTCTTATACGCGATCAGAAGAAACTATTTATTATACTTCGATATTAAGAAAGCCTTTGATAAAGTACCTCATAATCTTCTAATCAACAAACATAAGTCAGTTGGGATTATAAATCCCCTTTTGCAATGGATCAAGTCTTTTCTTACAATGAGATATCAAATAATCAAGATTAACTCTAAGACATCTACACCTCGACCAATAACCAATGGTGTTGTGCAGGGTAGTGTCTTTGGTCCATTGCTCATTATAATCTATATCAACAATATATGCAAGTGTTTTAGCACAGGTAAGACCTGCCTCTATGCCGATGACCTAAACGTCATCTATAAAACTGACATTTGCAATGTACGTGGTACTATGCAAACAATCCAACATGAACTCAACATGGTAGAAAACTGGTGCAAACGCTGGAGGTTAGAGCTCAACACAGAGAAATGCGGCTGGTTATGTATAGGAGTCAATTCTCTTAAAATAAAACTAACTCTTAACAGCCACACACTGCCCAGAATGGCATCAGTAACTGACCTAGTGGTACGTTACTCACACAGTCTTAATTTCTCTGAACACATCTCAGCCAAAGCATCCAAAATGCGGAAATTGCTTGGCTTCATTCTCCGTAATTTCTATCAAAATGAATCTAAAATCCTTCTTTATAAAGTTTGTGTAAGACCTATCGTTGAATACTGTTCGTTCTTATTTTGCAACCTACGCCTATCTGATATACTAAAGGTGGAAGGAGTACAACGAGACTTCACCCGCAAAGTACTTAAGACTGACTCAATCATTGACTACAGTTCTCGATACCAAGTCTTAGGAATAGCACCCCTTTGGGAGAGAAGGCTTAGGTTTAATTTAATTCTCTACTTCAACTTACTAAAAAACTTTACTTATTCAACATGTAAGATAATTCTTGCCCGAGATTCACATAAATACGAACTTCGAAACAAAGTATCTACGGTCAAAGTTGAGAAATACAGATCAAAAACTCGGGAAAACTTCTTCCTCACCAAGAATGCAATAATATGGAACAGTCTTCTCTCCGAAACTCGCGTGGCAGATGAATTACATACGTTTGTAAAACTGCTTGATCAAGCCCTCACTTGCACTGATCTTGCACGTACGAACACATCTGCGCCCCACTCAAACATCATAGGCTCTCTCCATGTCTAGACCAAAATGGACTTCAAGTTCAGTATGCCTTATTTTTCCAACTTTGCAGTTGTATTAGTTACTTTTTCCACCCTATTTCTTCAGTTGAAGTAGACAGGTAACTCACCGGACCTATCGACACTGTTCAACTTAACTCGGTCGCTGAGGGACACTCCCTACCACCCTCAGAATGTCAAGAGGACCGCACAATCGACTGCCTACTGCCAGTGGTCTTGCATTTTATGGAGCCTGTTACCAATCAACTGCTTAGGACAACACAAAATAACATCAGCAGCAAGTTGCTGTGAGTTTCTTCCTGTTTATCCTGTATTAACTTTTTACTCATCTGCACACTATGTTGACTAGCAATTAATATTACTTCTCTACTCGTTACCTTATCCACAACTCATATACTTTTCCTCTTGCTTTAATAAACAACCATCCTACATTATACCCTTCTTAATGCTTATACTTTGATTGGCAAACTATACAAAAGCACTGCATCGATGCCTTACACACAGTCCATAGCTTGTAACTGCCTGATAAGCTTGTAAAATGGTACTTATAAGAATAGTGCTTTCCAACAGGATGTGAAACACAGAGGATTGTATGAGGCATGACATATGTACAAAAATAAGCGTAAATGAGCCTAACATCACAAAAGAAGGGACGGTGGAGTTACTGACCAGCAAGCATTGATGGTGAGAGCAAAAACTTCAATCCACCCGTGTTTGTGGGGATAGATTATTTCGTATGTAACAGGCTTTTTATGATTGAGAATAGGTCAATCAATCTGTGACATAGATTGTTTTCCTACACCAACCACTCAGACTCATGTTTCCAATATTATGCTGGATTGGCTATTCTATTAAGACAACCTATAACATGCAAACTCGGACTTTTACTCTAGGATTGTGTGGCTAGGATCGGATGGACAAAAAAGAAATGAAAGGAAAAACTAGACGATAAAATATATAGTTATTAGTATTCTTAACACTTCACCCTTTATATAAACACTCTTCTAATAAACCGCCTCCCTTGTACCAATCTTGACTTCCTTTCCTTCATTAGAGTTTACTCCAACATGTAAAACAACACAAATCATTGTTCTTTATTACTAAATTCTCCAATATGGAGCCTCTGACTTCATTTTACTATAAAAAAGATAATATGAATTTAATCTAGTTTATTATACTTCTGTTTGTTCTACTACCTAACGTTAAGCAACGTTTGGTGTTCATATCCATGCGCCTTGCTGCTCTTTTGTTTCTCTTTTTTTCTTCTTCAGAATCTTGCTTTGATGGCACAGCTATGAAAATTCTGAAGTCTGGAACAAACAACGTACGCATCTCCTCAAGGTCACGGTTTACAGCATGCGCCCTACGAGTATACTTTATAACAATTAAAAACTTAGTAAGTTGAGAAGCATTTTCTGAACCAACAAATGTTGTGATTTATAGATCATCCCTGTAAAAATGGCGTGTATCTGCACATGCAGAAATATATATATTATTATTATCAGTAGAGGGTTGCGGAAATTGTTGAGTTTTAATTGAGATTATGACCCGATCACTGTTAGGCCACCGTTAAAAACCTGGAAGCACTAGACGGCCATCCCTTCCTAGTATCAAGAACCTACAGTATCTAAAATGTACTTGTATGGTATTTGGAAATGTAGGTGTTAATTCCTCTGTAGCGGCAAATGACTTCTCAAGATACATCATCCTGTATGTCTTCGACATTGATGCTCATCTCACTTGTTTTACTGTATGCACCACGGCTAAAGGCGCTTGGTCACGCATCTTCATCAGATCACAAGTGAGTACGTCGTGTTAAGCATCTCTTGCAACTGTCAGTCAGCCTAAATCAAAGGTTTCTCGACATATATATCGAGATCCCTATCATGAACACGTCAATAACCTTAGAGGCAATGATCCTGTAAATCACCAACGTAAATGATCTATGTCGAAAATGATTGGGGACCTATCGGAATTAAACGGGAATGGTTTGACGAACCAGCTAACGTCGAAGTCACGCCCCGTGGTCAACACCTTACGTGGACTACCCCATTGACGTATCAAGGTACCATAGATTCTTTGAAGACTACAACACAGAGGACGTTATTACAGAAATATATTAGTTAAAGTAGATACAAGCGAAAGTAAGACCACTGCCGCATGGGCCAGTTCACTGAATACGAATAACTGATGCGCGTTGGTTGTCCCTGACCTTGACGAGGATCGATGATTTGCTCGATATTCAATGACCCAACCGCCGGATGATTTGACTAGGGATTGGTGACATTTTGCCGGCCCTAAAATCCTTCCTAGTATGGGCCATAACTGTTGATTGGAGCTTCTAGACATAGAAAGTTCATCTATATTGATATATAAATTTAAAGAGTCAAAATCAATAGTACACAATCAAAGCTCAACGTATCTTGGCAGATTGGTTTTCAATCATAGATGGTAGTAAACCTCACTGCCGATGAACTTTGGTTGAACACTTGGACACGTCTTCAGGACACGTTTTTCATGAATATAGAAAATAAAGCTCTACGTAGTAAAAGCCCAGAATTATCAATACTTCGACTTTTTAAATCCCGTGTAAAATCAAATTCCCTTGGCACGACCAAATTCTTCATAGTTAACGGAAGCATTGTTAACGACCCGAATACTATATGCGAACAATTCAGCAAGCACTTCTCGCAGTGCTACAAAACTGGAACTGAAAGCTCCAGCATTACATTTCCGATGCTAACATCCAGACATCTGTCAAAAATTGATTTCACACCCTCCGCCATCAAGCAGGCCATAACTTCCTTGAAAAAGTCTTATGATGGTGGACCTGACGGGATACCTACATCATTTGTGAAATATGGAAGTAGAGAATTTCCACTATTTTGTTTGAAACTCTTCAATCTATCTATGGAATATGGGACCTATCCATCTGTATGGAAAACATCCCTTATCACCCCTAGATTCAAAACAGGACCACGTAGTGATATTATTAACTATAGGCCAATTAATTTGACATCCGTGCTCTCAAGAACCATGGAAAAAATCATCCACAAACAGCTACTATCATTTTTACTTTCAGCTAGTCTGATCAGCCCTTCCCAACATGGGTTCATGACTAAACGCTCATGTTTCACATCGCACCTGGAGTTTTTTGATCAAATTACCCAGAGAAGAGATGTTGGTCAGTCAGTGATAATTCTTTACTTCGATTTTAGTAAGGCTTTCGACAGTGTCTCACACAAACTTCTTCTTTTAAAACTCTCTTCATTTGGCATTCAGAATCCCCTCTTATCTTGGCTCAAATCTTTTTTAGAAGAACGTAGCCAAATCGTTCGCTTTGGATCTTGCTACTCTAAACCTGTAAATGTAACCAGTGGGGTTATACAAGGAAGTGTGGTTGGTCCACTACTCTTTCTCCTTTTTATCAATGATGTATGTTCCCTCTTTCAGTATGGCAAGCGTTTCCTTTTTGCTGATGATCTGAAAGTAGTTTATTCATTCTCTTCTCCCGTGAAAGAAAGCTATATTTCAGCGGTAATTCAGGAGGAAATAAACAAGTTGTACGAATGGACTATTTCGTGGAATATGTCACTTAATGTTGACAAAAGTGGATTTATTCACATTGGTCGCTGTCTTAACTTAAATCTGACTGTACAGACACATACACTCAAACCTCTCAACACTGTTCGTGACCTGGGTTTAAGATATAGCAACAGTCTGAACTTTTCTGAACACATTATATCTCAAGTATCCAAAGCTAGAAAGCTCATCGGATTGATAATGATAAACTTCAATAATATCGAATCGAGATTGTTACTGTACAGAAAATGTATCTTACCCATTCTTGAATATGGTATTTTAGTTTACAGTAATTGTAGACATAATGATCTGATTAGAATTGAAGGTGTTCAAAGAAAGTTCACCAAAGCTGTTCTGGGGCATTCCGATAACAAAGACTATTACCAAAGATGTCAACAACTCAACTTAGAACCTCTTTGGATCAGACGTATCAAATTAAATCTTGTCTTTATCTACCGGCTCATTAACGGTATTTCCTACTCATCGGTATCCACCCCTTCATACCTTATAATATCATCCCACAATCTACGCAATAAGGAGAACATTCTAGCGATTCCAAGAACCCACACAAACTTACGTCAGAATTTTTTCCTTATTCGCTACTCAACCATGTGGAACAGACTGCCAGTGAACCTCCGTTGCAGTGAAACTACAACCCGGTTCAAAAGTCTCCTTGACGATTTTCTTTCCGAAAGTGGATTATGTCACCTATTGAATATCAATGTATTCAATAATGATTTATACAAACAAGGTCCGTCATCTATTTAATTGCTTGAAAAGCAAAATAAAAACTTTAAGTCTTTTCACGTCTATTTTTTATTATTTCTCTTTATCTTAATATATGAAGTCTGCTTATGTTCGTGTTTATCATTATTACCGTTATTAATATCATCATTAATTCCCCAACACATTAGATATTCTCTTTATCTCTTCTTATCCTTCTAAACATATTTAACTCCAGATTGTCCTTTGAAATCATTTTGACTTTCATATCATCAATCTTAATTATTATTGCACAAATATTTATACTAATATCCGGTTTCATTCTGTATACTATTACATAAATCTAAATGTATTCATCCGAGTGCTTTAAAGGATTTTTATTCATTTATTTTTTTTTTCAATTGCTGGTTTCCTTCTGAGGTTGATATCCATTACACAATTATTATTCTTATCATGGATGAACCTTTTCACTAGGTGTTCACTTCTTTTCTCGCTCTTCTTCCCTTCTAAATAAATCTTATTCTTAAGATTATGAAGTTTCTAATTAAGACAATAACTTGTGTTACACTTTAATTAACTTCTCAGATTAGTTTTATCTTCACTATGCATATATGACTCATACAGAGTGATATTTTATTATCCTTTTCACTTAATTGTGACTTTCATAGCATCACTCTAAACTATAACCACACAAACATTTATTCTATTGTCATATCTGACTACAACGATAAATTATTTTTTGTTACTAATTCAACGATACACACATGGTCGTTTTTTCTTCTTCTCTGTTCATAAACACGCCTATTAGACTGTTTGCTTATTTCACGTCTCCTTTATTTCTATTCCCTTATTTTCTCCATTTCCTTCTTTAAACTCAATTCAATATTCTTCTCAATTACACAGACCCGATTTATTATTATTAATATTCTACTATTATTATTCTAATTTATTTTTTATTTTTTAAATATGGCAAGTATAATGCTAAAATTATTGAAAATTGTGTATTATTGCATTTTCTGAAGAAACCCGAAATGGTTTCTTCACAACACTTATGTACCCATAAGATGTTTGTGAATAATAATAATAATAATAATAATAATAATAATAATAATAAAGAAAGTCATATTTTTTCATGAAAGCGGCTCGCATTTTATTCCACCTTCTGTTATAAGTGGATCTATGACAGCCAAGGGAACGTGACAAGTTCACAGTGGCCCTACGTCTACAAACATTCTCACTGACTTCATCAAAAATCATATTATTGGCCTAACAAGATAATCAGTCACAATGAACATGAAAATCTGAGAGCACGTCCCTTTATTTACGCTTTTGTACGTTTTATTTCTCCTTTCTTCACCTTTATTTCACCTTTTTGGTTTGCTTGGGTATCTAAAGCTTTCCAAATATACCATGAAGCTCTTTCATTTTTGGCTTCTGACTTGACTGGGTTGGTATACTTTGATTGTAGGGGCTCTGCATATAAAAGTGTTGTCAAACTCTTTAATTGTGAGCCCGACGTGATCCGGTACATCAAATTATAAAGTATGGGTCTATTCGTTATTGGAACACTATGCTGTTTTGTTAGCTCCTATTTTTACATAGATTAATATTGATTTGATATTTTCGGATATTTTTTCGCATAATGTGTGTTTGCACAAACCTTTTAATGTTGCAGATGCTTCTATGCCAATCATTAGTATGGACCTGCTATAACACCATAACATACTCATCGACACGAACAAATGGAGGTTAGTTGATAGAAATACTGAATTGTATGTTTGTATAAATTTGTTTTCTGATTAAAAACTATTTCTTGTCACTGCTAAGCACTTAATCGGCCCACACTATCAACGGATGCTCGACAAGTACCCTGAAGTATACCAAAATTACCATGTGTAACCAGAGTTACACACCACATTATAAATACAGGACCACTTATGTTCTCGGAATCGTGCCGACTAGCTCCTGGAAAGCTAAGGCTGGTTAAAATCAAATTCAACCACATGTTAGACTTGAAAATTGCCCGCACATCAAATGGCCCATCGGCATCTCCCTTGCACACGGTCCCTAAAAGGATCAGTAATAATTGTCGGTGAAATGGCGACTGTCGGCAATTTAATAGGAAAATCACTCCTCATAGTAATCCTTTGCCGCAAATTTACGATTTTACGGCTACCTTTAAAGCTACAACCGTTGTTAAATAATAATAATACACATTTCTGCATGTGCAGCTACACGCCATTTTTACAGGCATGATCTACAAATCACAATATCTGCTGGTGCACGACATGCCTACCAATTTATTAAGTTTATAGTTTTTATAAAGTAGACTCGTAGGGCGCATGCTGTAAACCGTGACCTTGAGGAGACGCGTACGTCAAGTTTGTTCCAGATGTCAGAAGTTTCATAGCTGTGCCCTTAAAGCAAGATTCTGAGGAAGAAAACAGAGAAACAGAAGAGCAACAAGGCCCTTGGATATGAACACTAAACGTTGCTTAACTTTGTGTAGTTGAACAGACGAAGGTATAATAAATTGGATTAAATTCATATTAGCTCTTGTTAGAGTGAAATGAAGTATATTTGGTTAAAGCGTGTAACTAAATTTTCATGGTTGCTGATGACATTCTTAAAATCTCTATCTTCACCCTTTTTGGCCCGTACGAATTTTCGCGCACGCTTTAGAAAAGTGCTGCACAAACTTTCCATAGATTCATCGATGGCGTTTTTCGCGGCAGCAACTTCGTACACACACGTGTAGATGACTGTTTGATTGCAAGTTCGGATAGAGAATTTCATCAACAGCATCTGGACCTTGTCTTCGAAGGACTACAAAAGCACGGCATTACTGTAAACATTCAATAATGCCAAATCACAATAATCTCTTTCCATATAATGTAGTGAGTGTGTTTGGTTTGCAAAGCTACAGAATTGCGTTTAACATACGGGTTGAAGTTCGTTAAGTCTCTTCCGGAAATCATCTCAAAATAAAAGAAGTTTTCACAAGTTGAAATCATGAGTCAGTTGAAGCTAGACCACCATTGAAAACCTGGAAGCACTGGACTGATTTCAACTTGTGAAATTTCTAAAATCTCCACAAAAAACCCATTCTGATAATAATAATCACCTGCTCACTAGTGACTGACTTCAGGAGACACTTCTGGAGTTCTAGTGAGAAGTCGTTACCAGTGGAGTTCAACCAGGTCTGTTGTGAGATAGGAACTCACTGAGGACAATGGTGTACGGTAGCGCAACTTCGTGGATTGGTTGAAGTTAGACATTAACACCGTTGGATGCCGGCTCAGTGGTCTAATGGTTAAGTGCTCGCGCGCGAAGCCAGTAGGTCCTGGGTTCGAGCCCCGGGTGGTGCGGGGTCGTGGATGCGCACTGCTGAGGAGTCCCATACTAGGACGAAACGGCCGTCCAGTGCTTCCAGGTTTTCAATGGTGGTCTAGCTTCAACTGACTCATGATTTCAACTTGTGAAATTTCTAAAATCTCCACAAAAAACCCATTCTGAAAAGAAGTTTTGTTAGCATCAGCCGCCCAAAAATATTCACTAGTGTCAAGTGAAACATTTCGGTAACTTGAAGCTTCACCAGTAGCGACAGAAATTTTCCCGACAACGTAAGTTAATAGTCCCTAGAACTGCATGTCATTGTATATACCAATATTTCGTTATTTTTGGAATGCAACACGGTCTTTAACGTTGGGGTATAGCGTCGGATTTATGATCGACAGCCGCTGACAAAAATGAAACTTCTGCAGATGACTCAGTTTAAATAATTTTATACAACCTCCTAGGTTTTTGGGCGTCGACAGACCATTTTATTGTGCGAAGACCACAAATTGATGCAAGCTGTTACACGCTCCACTAGCTCTAATGGCTTCAAATACGGAATGCCTCCATTTGGCGGAGCCACTGGAGATCGTCGAGAGAGATTTGATACGGACCTTGCTTTTCGTAAGTAAAATAAACACAACGTTGTCAAGTCAATTAATTGTATCAGGGGCTGCAATAACCGTCATGCTTACACTTATGTAGTCAGTGAATTTATTATATTATCATGTGATTTCTATTAAAAATCAAATTATGTTTTGCATGTCGCTGTGACTAGAATTTGTATTACTTTTGCCAGGCTGCGTTACATTGAATACGCGCATTACATGATAAAGTGATATTTCAAGTTGTAGAAACCTAATAATGGTGAAGATTGTTTCAAAGTAGACTGTCGGCGAATAATGAAGAACGGTTTGAGACTAGGCTTAGTTCTGGTGGTTGTGCTGTATGGTGTGTTTTGAAGCCTAACTGACTGCAGTCTTCCATCCCGAAATAATTTCATTTCTTTTTTAGGTAAGTCTTACTGGCCTATAGTTTGCTTTTTGGGTTTATAGTCTTAATTGTCTATAGCAAACTATTTTATGTAACACTTCTATTCAGACGAAAGTAATTACTACACATCTTTAATCTAGTATACTTGGTTGTATCAAAGTTCGTTTGGGTCAATATAATAACCTTAGTTGACAGAAGTAATAGAATTATGGTATACTTCGTTATTAGTGCTGTTTTAATAATAGACCTAATCCTAAAATTGCAGATTTGTTGTGATATGGCTACCTAATCTATAAAGTCTTATGTCGATGTCACATGATTGTCTACACTGATTCGTCGTATCGTAATAATTACCAATATATGATGGAGAACACATTCAGACTGGAGCTAGAATAATATATTTAATATGAGTAAAAACAAGTCATACAGAATGACAATGCCTGCAAGCCATGCCACCCGACTAGATTCAATTAAATTCATTCATCCCGCTTACTCCAGCATTGGATTTTTCTCCGCGTTGAATGTTGAATATCTGTTTTCCCGGGTGTCTCGTGGATTATGTGATTAGGGCCCGTTGTCACTACAAAGTATTGAAGCGCATAAGTTTATTAACTGCAGTTACTTGATTTTCATTTTCGTTTGTATGTTTAAGCATCAGAAGTAGAAAACGAACATTATAAGTTTCTGTGTACACCGTAATGTAACTAGTTCCTAACAACTGAATTTGAGATCTTAAGACCTGTGCGGTGAGAGAGGAATCGTGGAGGAGGTGATAATGATCTGTTGTACTTATTTTATCCCTCCTCACTCTAACATATCAGTGATTAATTTTATTGACAGATTACATGTAAGACAGCAGTGACATCTACCTATAAGATTAATTTACACTTTACTAAGAATGACAGCGAAACTGTAGTGGCTCGCATAACAGACCGCTTAAAGTGAGAATATTTATCCAGATCGGTCCACTCATAAATACAAAGAAGTACCTTGGGTGCTTCTGTCGTTGAGCGTCATATGACGACAGTTTCGTAAAATGTGTCACTACTACCGTCAATGTCTTCGTATCAAGTAAGTGTCCATATACTGAATGTATTATATTACTTTTGTCTTTCAAAAGTGGAACATATAGCAGTTAAAAAACTTGAGACAGAGGAGTGATACAAAGCAGATGAACATTGCGCAACCTATTTTTATTGATTGCCCTAAATACAGAATAGGGAGTTACGGTTACTAACCAATATCATGATAAAATACAGGTGAGCACTAATCAATAGACTAATAGAGTAGTGGGTTAAAATAAGTAAAAACTAATCTATTAAGTCAAAGTGAATATGAGAAATGATAGCAGGCCCCATTTCTTTAGTCAGGCTCATCAATATAGGATTATAATCTAGTTCGATATTAGTACACTTATCTTGGCTATTAGAACGATAAACCTAATCTCGAAATTGTAGATTTATCACGATTGACTACCCAATATATAAGATCTTAAGTGGAGGTCACATCATTCTATATACTGATACGCCCTGTGGTGTTAATCAACAATATGATGTTTAGCTGTTCTGAAGAACACGTTTGGGCTAGGGATAGAATAGTACGTATAATATGAAAAGAAATAGGTCACATAGTGACCACGCCCGTATGGCCGAGGTACGCCATTTTCATAACCTAGTTTTCGCGCGCTCATCATTTTGCACATTCTCTGAGTGTTGCACGTTGAATTTAGATCTCGGCAGTTATGTATTCAGCTTCAAAGATCGTGTGATTAGTAACCAATACAACCACAGCATCCCTTCAAGTTTCAAAGTAGACTGCCTTACTAGGCCTATAAATGTCACGAAAGTACCTGTTCACTCAAGACTCATTAAGGTTATGTAATGGGCATTTTATAATATGTTACGGAAGCATGGTATACCAACGAGATTTCTAACATCTCAAGAAAGTTCACTCATGCACTATACATTTTCTACTTATAGTAGAGAGTTCGGGTAGTATGGCTGATTGTATCAGGTAGATTTAATGCATCTAGAAGCATAAAGTCGGATTTAGGAACCATATTCAGTTTATCTACAGGACACAAACCATAAGAATTCTTAAAGTGAGGGCTGCTTCTACATCGACCACAATTTTTTAGGCGGTATTGTGTCCAGGAGATAGAACTGTTCGAAGTAGAATCAAACATTTTGTCTGGCAGTCGTTTGGTAAATCGATAACAGTTAGGACGTAGTGGGTTTAAAACTATAATCAGTGTAATGGGTTCACTCATATTATCTAACTATTACTCCTAATCCTACCAATTCATTGATCGAAGTGACGTAGTGACTTAAAGTATGTACTTTAGGTTGAACCTACATAATTCAGTGACTCTGTAGTGGCATTGAGCTATAACTACACAGTCCTCAAAGCTCAGAATGGGACAGTTGGAGAAATAAATATTCGACATATCATAATATCATAGTAGACCATAATCCAACAACTCCACAACCTGGACTACTGTGCAGTTTTAATAATAGACCTAATCCTAAAATTGCAGATTTGTTGTGATATGGCTACCTAATCTATAAAGTCTTATGTCGATGTCACATGATTGTCTACACTGATTCGTCGTATCGTAATAATTACCAATATATGATGGAGAACACATTCAGACTGGAGCTAGAATAATATATTTAATATGAGTAAAAACAAGTCATACAGAATGACAATGCCTGCAAGCCATGCCACCCGACTAGATTCAATTAAATTCATTCATCCCGCTTACTCCAGCATTGGATTTTTCTCCGCGTTGAATGTTGAATATCTGTTTTCCCGGGTGTCTCGTGGATTATGTGATTAGGGCCCGTTGTCACTACAAAGTATTGAAGCGCATAAGTTTATTAACTGCAGTTACTTGATTTTCATTTTCGTTTGTATGTTTAAGCATCAGAAGTAGAAAACGAACATTATAAGTTTCTGTGTACACCGTAATGTAACTAGTTCCTAACAACTGAATTTGAGATCTTAAGACCTGTGCGGTGAGAGAGGAATCGTGGAGGAGGTGATAATGATCTGTTGTACTTATTTTATCCCTCCTCACTCTAACATATCAGTGATTAATTTTATTGACAGATTACATGTAAGACAGCAGTGACATCTACCTATAAGATTAATTTACACTTTACTAAGAATGACAGCGAAACTGTAGTGGCTCGCATAACAGACCGCTTAAAGTGAGAATATTTATCCAGATCGGTCCACTCATAAATACAAAGAAGTACCTTGGGTGCTTCTGTCGTTGAGCGTCATATGACGACAGTTTCGTAAAATGTGTCACTACTACCGTCAATGTCTTCGTATCAAGTAAGTGTCCATATACTGAATGTATTATATTACTTTTGTCTTTCAAAAGTGGAACATATAGCAGTTAAAAAACTTGAGACAGAGGAGTGATACAAAGCAGATGAACATTGCGCAACCTATTTTTATTGATTGCCCTAAATACAGAATAGGGAGTTACGGTTACTAACCAATATCATGATAAAATACAGGTGAGCACTAATCAATAGACTAATAGAGTAGTGGGTTAAAATAAGTAAAAACTAATCTATTAAGTCAAAGTGAATATGAGAAATGATAGCAGGCCCCATTTCTTTAGTCAGGCTCATCAATATAGGATTATAATCTAGTTCGATATTAGTACACTTATCTTGGCTATTAGAACGATAAACCTAATCTCGAAATTGTAGATTTATCACGATTGACTACCCAATATATAAGATCTTAAGTGGAGGTCACATCATTCTATATACTGATACGCCCTGTGGTGTTAATCAACAATATGATGTTTAGCTGTTCTGAAGAACACGTTTGGGCTAGGGATAGAATAGTACGTATAATATGAAAAGAAATAGGTCACATAGTGACCACGCCCGTATGGCCGAGGTACGCCATTTTCATAACCTAGTTTTCGCGCGCTCATCATTTTGCACATTCTCTGAGTGTTGCACGTTGAATTTAGATCTCGGCAGTTATGTGTTCAGCTTCAAAGATCGTGTGATTAGTAACCAATACAACCACAGCATCCCTTCAAGTTTCAAAGTAGACTGCCTTACTAGGCCTATAAATGTCACGAAAGTACCTGTTCACTCAAGACTCATTAAGGTTATGTAATGGGCATTTTATAATATGTTACGGAAGCATGGTATACCAACGAGATTTCTAACATCTCAAGAAAGTTCACTCATGCACTATACATTTTCTACTTATAGTAGAGAGTTCGGGTAGTATGGCTGATTGTATCAGGTAGATTTAATGCATCTAGAAGCATAAAGTCGGATTTAGGAACCATATTCAGTTTATCTACAGGACACAAACCATAAGAATTCTTAAAGTGAGGGCTGCTTCTACATCGACCACAATTTTTTAGGCGGTATTGTGTCCAGGAGATAGAACTGTTCGAAGTAGAATCAAACATTTTGTCTGGCAGTCGTTTGGTAAATCGATAACAGTTAGGACGTAGTGGGTTTAAAACTATAATCAGTGTAATGGGTTCACTCATATTATCTAACTATTACTCCTAATCCTACCAATTCATTGATCGAAGTGACGTAGTGACTTAAAGTATGTACTTTAGGTTGAACCTACATAATTCAGTGACTCTGTAGTGGCATTGAGCTATAACTACACAGTCCTCAAAGCTCAGAATGGGACAGTTGGAGAAATAAATATTCGACATATCATAATATCATAGTAGACCATAATCCAACAACTCCACAACCTGGACTACTATGCTTGGTATCAGGCTATCCACTTTCCTTAACAAATTCTGAAGTGAGGTCTTGCAAGATTAGTTTATATTTTTAGAAAATAAATTAAAGAGATCACCATGTGGATGGACTGAGGTCAAGCTGCCACAAGTGTTTGCTTGATACAATTTACTTGATGACAAACCTTAGATTTTCTTGACGTCAACCAGCTGTGATAAACCAGGCAGGGCACAGTGTTTGTCATCAATATCAGGATCACATCTAGGAAACAATAGTTGCGATAGCGCTTAAAGTCTTTTCATTGAAGCGGTTGTGAAGTACAGAAATGTGGAATTTACAATAATCACAATATATCTGTGCCATTGGCCCCTTCATCAGTGACTCACTTTGGCTCCAAATAGACGATTAAAGGACAATGGCGGTCAACAAAGTCAATTAATTGTATCAGGGGCTGCAATAACCGTCATGCTTACACTTATGTAGTCAGTGAATTTATTATATTATCATGTGATTTCTATTAAAAATCAAATTATGTTTTGCATGTCGCTGTGACTAGAATTTGTATTACTTTTGCCAGGCTGCGTTACATTGAATACGCGCATTACATGATAAAGTGATATTTCAAGTTGTAGAAACCTAATAATGGTAAAGATTGTTTCAAAGTAGACTGTCGGCGAATAATGAAGAACGGTTTGAGACTAGGCTTAGTTCTGGTGGTTGTGCTGTATGGTGTGTTTTGAAGCCTAACTGACTGCAGTCTTCCATCCCGAAATAATTTCATTTCTTTTTTAGGTAAGTCTTACTGGCCTATAGTTTGCTTTTTGGGTTTATAGTCTTAATTGTCTATAGCAAACTATTTTATGTAACACTTCTATTCAGACGAAAGTAATTACTACACATCTTTAATCTAGTATACTTGGTTGTATCAAAGTTCGTTTGGGTCAATATAATAACCTTAGTTGACAGAAGTAATAGAATTATGGTATACTTCGTTATTAGTGCTGTTTTAATAATAGACCTAATCCTAAAATTGCAGATTTGTTGTGATATGGCTACCTAATCTATAAAGTCTTATGTCGATGTCACATGATTGTCTACACTGATTCGTCGTATCGTAATAATTACCAATATATGATGGAGAACACATTCAGACTGGAGCTAGAATAATATATTTAATATGAGTAAAAACAAGTCATACAGAATGACAATGCCTGCAAGCCATGCCACCCGACTAGATTCAATTAAATTCATTCATCCCGCTTACTCCAGCATTGGATTTTTCTCCGCGTTGAATGTTGAATATCTGATTTACCGGGTGTCTCGTGGATTATGTGATTAGGGCCCGTTGTCACTACAAAGTATTGAAGCGCATAAGTTTATTAACTGCAGTTACTTGATTTTCATTTTCGTTTGTATGTTTAAGCATCAGAAGTAGAAAACGAACATTATAATTTTCTGTGTACACCGTAATGTAACTAGTTCCTAACAACTGAATTTGAGATCTTAAGACCTGTGCGGTGAGAGAGGAATCGTGGAGGAGGTGATAATGATCTGTTGTACTTATTTTATCCCTCCTCACTCTAACATATCAGTGATTAATTTTATTGACAGATTACATGTAAGACAGCAGTGACATCTACCTATAAGATTAATTTACACTTTACTAAGAATGACAGCGAAACTGTAGTGGCTCGCATAACAGACCGCTTAAAGTGAGAATATTTATCCAGATCGGTCCACTCATAAATACAAAGAAGTACCTTGGGTGCTTCTGTCGTTGAGCGTCATATGACGACAGTTTCGTAAAATGTGTCACTACTACCGTCAATGTCTTCGTATCAAGTAAGTGTCCATATACTGAATGTATTATATTACTTTTGTCTTTCAAAAGTGGAACATATAGCAGTTAAAAAACTTGAGACAGAGGAGTGATACAAAGCAGATGAACATTGCGCAACCTATTTTTATTGATTGCCCTAAATACAGAATAGGGAGTTACGATTACTAACCAATATCATGATAAAATACAGGTGAGCACTAATCAATAGACTAATAGAGTAGTGGGTTAAAATAAGTAAAAACTAATCTATTAAGTCAAAGTGAATATGAGAAATGATAGCAGGCCCCATTTCTTTAGTCAGGCTCATCAATATAGGATTATAATCTAGTTCGATATTAGTACACTTATCTTGGCTATTAGAACGATAAACCTAATCTCGAAATTGTAGATTTATCACGATTGACTACCCAATATATAAGATCTTAAGTGGAGGTCACATCATTCTATATACTGATACGCCCTGTGGTGTTAATCAACAATATGATGTTTAGCTGTTCTGAAGAACACGTTTGGGCTAGGGATAGAATAGTACGTATAATATGAAAAGAAATAGGTCACATAGTGACCACGCCCGTATGGCCGAGGTACGCCATTTTCATAACCTAGTTTTCGCGCGCTCATCATTTTGCACATTCTCTGAGTGTTGCACGTTGAATTTAGATCTCGGCAGTTATGTGTTCAGCTTCAAAGATCGTGTGATTAGTAACCAATACAACCACAGCATCCCTTCAAGTTTCAAAGTAGACTGCCTTACTAGGCCTATAAATGTCACGAAAGTACCTGTTCACTCAAGACTCATTAAGGTTATGTAATGGGCATTTTATAATATGTTACGGAAGCATGGTATACCAACGAGATTTCTAACATCTCAAGAAAGTTCACTCATGCACTATACATTTTCTACTTATAGTAGAGAGTTCGGGTAGTATGGCTGATTGTATCAGGTAGATTTAATGCATCTAGAAGCATAAAGTCGGATTTAGGAACCATATTCAGTTTATCTACAGGACACAAACCATAAGAATTCTTAAAGTGAGGGCTGCTTCTACATCGACCACAATTTTTTAGGCGGTATTGTGTCCAGGAGATAGAACTGTTCGAAGTAGAATCAAACATTTTGTCTGGCAGTCGTTTGGTAAATCGATAACAGTTAGGACGTAGTGGGTTTAAAACTATAATCAGTGTAATGGGTTCACTCATATTATCTAACTATTACTCCTAATCCTACCAATTCATTGATCGAAGTGACGTAGTGACTTAAAGTATGTACTTTAGGTTGAACCTACATAATTCAGTGACTCTGTAGTGGCATTGAGCTATAACTACACAGTCCTCAAAGCTCAGAATGGGACAGTTGGAGAAATAAATATTCGACATATCATAATATCATAGTAGACCATAATCCAACAACTCCACAACCTGGACTACTATGCTTGGTATCAGGCTATCCACTTTCCTTAACAAATTCTGAAGTGAGGTCTTGCAAGATTAGTTTATATTTTTAGAAAATAAATTAAAGAGATCACCATGTGGATGGACTGAGGTCAAGCTGCCACAAGTGTTTGCTTGATACAATTTACTTGATGACAAACCTTAGATTTTCTTGACGTCAACCAGCTGTGATAAACCAGGCAGGGCACAGTGTTTGTCATCAATATCAGGATCACATCTAGGAAACAATAGTTGCGATAGCGCTTAAAGTCTTTTCATTGAAGCGGTTGTGAAGTACAGAAATGTGGAATTTACAATAATCACAATATATCTGTGCCATTGGCCCCTTCATCAGTGACTCACTTTGGCTCCAAATAGACGATTAAAGGACAATGGCGGTCAACAAAGTCAATTAATTGTATCAGGGGCTGCAATAACCGTCATGCTTACACTTATGTAGTCAGTGAATTTATTATATTATCATGTGATTTCTATTAAAAATCAAATTATGTTTTGCATGTCGCTGTGACTAGAATTTGTATTACTTTTGCCAGGCTGCGTTACATTGAATACGCGCATTACATGATAAAGTGATATTTCAAGTTGTAGAAACCTAATAATGGTGAAGATTGTTTCAAAGTAGACTGTCGGCGAATAATGAAGAACGGTTTGAGACTAGGCTTAGTTCTGGTGGTTGTGCTGTATGGTGTGTTTTGAAGCCTAACTGACTGCAGTCTTCCATCCCGAAATAATTTCATTTCTTTTTTAGGTAAGTCTTACTGGCCTATAGTTTGCTTTTTGGGTTTATAGTCTTAATTGTCTATAGCAAACTATTTTATGTAACACTTCTATTCAGACGAAAGTAATTACTACACATCTTTAATCTAGTATACTTGGTTGTATCAAAGTTCGTTTGGGTCAATATAATAACCTTAGTTGACAGAAGTAATAGAATTATGGTATACTTCGTTATTAGTGCTGTTTTAATAATAGACCTAATCCTAAAATTGCAGATTTGTTGTGATATGGCTACCTAATCTATAAAGTCTTATGTCGATGTCACATGATTGTCTACACTGATTCGTCGTATCGTAATAATTACCAATATATGATGGAGAACACATTCAGACTGGAGCTAGAATAATATATTTAATATGAGTAAAAACAAGTCATACAGAATGACAATGCCTGCAAGCCATGCCACCCGACTAGATTCAATTAAATTCATTCATCCCGCTTACTCCAGCATTGGATTTTTCTCCGCGTTGAATGTTGAATATCTGTTTTCCCGGGTGTCTCGTGGATTATGTGATTAGGGCCCGTTGTCACTACAAAGTATTGAAGCGCATAAGTTTATTAACTGCAGTTACTTGATTTTCATTTTCGTTTGTATGTTTAAGCATCAGAAGTAGAAAACGAACATTATAAGTTTCTGTGTACACCGTAATGTAACTAGTTCCTAACAACTGAATTTGAGATCTTAAGACCTGTGCGGTGAGAGAGGAATCGTGGAGGAGGTGATAATGATCTGTTGTACTTATTTTATCCCTCCTCACTCTAACATATCAGTGATTAATTTTATTGACAGATTACATGTAAGACAGCAGTGACATCTACCTATAAGATTAATTTACACTTTACTAAGAATGACAGCGAAACTGTAGTGGCTCGCATAACAGACCGCTTAAAGTGAGAATATTTATCCAGATCGGTCCACTCATAAATACAAAGAAGTACCTTGGGTGCTTCTGTCGTTGAGCGTCATATGACGACAGTTTCGTAAAATGTGTCACTACTACCGTCAATGTCTTCGTATCAAGTAAGTGTCCATATACTGAATGTATTATATTACTTTTGTCTTTCAAAAGTGGAACATATAGCAGTTAAAAAACTTGAGACAGAGGAGTGATACAAAGCAGATGAACATTGCGCAACCTATTTTTATTGATTGCCCTAAATACAGAATAGGGAGTTACGATTACTAACCAATATCATGATAAAATACAGGTGAGCACTAATCAATAGACTAATAGAGTAGTGGGTTAAAATAAGTAAAAACTAATCTATTAAGTCAAAGTGAATATGAGAAATGATAGCAGGCCCCATTTCTTTAGTCAGGCTCATCAATATAGGATTATAATCTAGTTCGATATTAGTACACTTATCTTGGCTATTAGAACGATAAACCTAATCTCGAAATTGTAGATTTATCACGATTGACTACCCAATATATAAGATCTTAAGTGGAGGTCACATCATTCTATATACTGATACGCCCTGTGGTGTTAATCAACAATATGATGTTTAGCTGTTCTGAAGAACACGTTTGGGCTAGGGATAGAATAGTACGTATAATATGAAAAGAAATAGGTCACATAGTGACCACGCCCGTATGGCCGAGGTACGCCATTTTCATAACCTAGTTTTCGCGCGCTCATCATTTTGCACATTCTCTGAGTGTTGCACGTTGAATTTAGATCTCGGCAGTTATGTGTTCAGCTTCAAAGATCGTGTGATTAGTAACCAATACAACCACAGCATCCCTTCAAGTTTCAAAGTAGACTGCCTTACTAGGCCTATAAATGTCACGAAAGTACCTGTTCACTCAAGACTCATTAAGGTTATGTAATGGGCATTTTATAATATGTTACGGAAGCATGGTATACCAACGAGATTTCTAACATCTCAAGAAAGTTCACTCATGCACTATACATTTTCTACTTATAGTAGAGAGTTCGGGTAGTATGGCTGATTGTATCAGGTAGATTTAATGCATCTAGAAGCATAAAGTCGGATTTAGGAACCATATTCAGTTTATCTACAGGACACAAACCATAAGAATTCTTAAAGTGAGGGCTGCTTCTACATCGACCACAATTTTTTAGGCGGTATTGTGTCCAGGAGATAGAACTGTTCGAAGTAGAATCAAACATTTTGTCTGGCAGTCGTTTGGTAAATCGATAACAGTTAGGACGTAGTGGGTTTAAAACTATAATCAGTGTAATGGGTTCACTCATATTATCTAACTATTACTCCTAATCCTACCAATTCATTGATCGAAGTGACGTAGTGACTTAAAGTATGTACTTTAGGTTGAACCTACATAATTCAGTGACTCTGTAGTGGCATTGAGCTATAACTACACAGTCCTCAAAGCTCAGAATGGGACAGTTGGAGAAATAAATATTCGACATATCATAATATCATAGTAGACCATAATCCAACAACTCCACAACCTGGACTACTATGCTTGGTATCAGGCTATCCACTTTCCTTAACAAATTCTGAAGTGAGGTCTTGCAAGATTAGTTTATATTTTTAGAAAATAAATTAAAGAGATCACCATGTGGATGGACTGAGGTCAAGCTGCCACAAGTGTTTGCTTGATACAATTTACTTGATGACAAACCTTAGATTTTCTTGACGTCAACCAGCTGTGATAAACCAGGCAGGGCACAGTGTTTGTCATCAATATCAGGATCACATCTAGGAAACAATAGTTGCGATAGCGCTTAAAGTCTTTTCATTGAAGCGGTTGTGAAGTACAGAAATGTGGAATTTACAATAATCACAATATATCTGTGCCATTGGCCCCTTCATCAGTGACTCACTTTGGCTCCAAATAGACGATTAAAGGACGATGGCGGTCAACAAAGTTTGTATGATAGAATAGAAGAACATGCACAACATTACGGAAGAGGTACGGCCATAGAAAATAAAATATATGAAAACAACATTCATTCTAAAGACCACAGGGTAATTATAACAACTCTTGGTAAAACAACTTACATCAGTCAAGTAACACCACTGTCCAAAGAATAGAATACATCAATTTGACCATCTGAAAAGATTCGAGAACAGTTATAAAATTATCATAACCCAAGAAGTGAGAGAATTATACTGTTCGTTGTTTGTCAGCGGCAACAGATACTCCTTACAAGTGGGAAAATGTTTCTGTTTCACACAAACGGGCCAAATTAGTGGAATCAAAAAAGAGCAATAATAACTATGGCTGTCCACTATTTGAGCCCCTGAAATATAATTTTAAGTAAAAGGAAAGTGAAATAAGTTGTTGTGACGTAAATGAGTTGTTCGAAGTGTCAAATCTGTAGACAGCACAATAACAATTGCAAACATACTGAAAGATGAACACAATGCTAGTGAATAAAGAGGACAGTATAAAAAGCGTTATATGTAAAGTAAAAAAGGGATGTCGTGTGAAATACAGGCCGAGAGGGTCTTCACAGATATATGAGCACATCCATACATGGAAACTGTTACATTGGGTTTTATCTCTACCATCACGGTCAACCATCTATCGAAACCACTTACGACATAAAATTTATTGAATACCAACCTTTTAGGTCACTTATTCATTTTTGTTGTGTTTGCACGATATTTATTTTTTCTCATCGTCAAGGAGTGAATCAGCTGATTAAATCTTTACACTCCTTTTCTAGACATGTAGTTCTATATAATAACCAACCAGTAGACGTTTCAGTAACAAGGTATCTATTGGTTCTAGCCGCTTACTCATCACCAACTTACTCCTGTTACCTCTCGTGGAGGAGCATAAGCCTCCCACCAAGATTCTCCATCTGATTTTTTCCCGGAAAATCTTTTCCATTTGTTTCCAAATGCTATTCAGAATTTGCTTATACTGAACATCTAACACCAGGAATTGCAGAAATATGTTGCCCCTGTTAAAATAAATGAATTTGTTTATTAACCAACGTTACAGAGGTAATGGATTTTGGATAGTTTATATTACGCTAGTTGGATTGCGGTTTTTAAGCGCTCAATCCAGCTTTTGGAGGTCACTTGGTGTTTACTATATGGTTTGGTTAGTTAGTATATAAACAGGATTCGGGTCATGAACTTCATGAGGAGGCATTTGACGAAAAGTGTTAGCAGAGAAACCAGCTTACCTGTATCTTTTGACTGTCGCAGACTGCTATCATTGTTCAATCAGTACGTACAAGCTCAAAACAATGACGATAAGGATACTATTTTATATAACACACTCCCATACTTCTGCAAGGTTACCTGTTTCCTTTTAGTTTCATCGTAGTTTAGGTTTTTTACGATGCCCAACCCGTCGACTTCGTTGATAAATTCCCAGATATACATATATTTTGTGCACGTGTCTCGCAACTGTTTGTGCGTGAAATTAAGGCCAGAGCTGCAAACAAGTCTTCAGGTACTATAATTCTTGTTTGTTTCACCTTTTTTAGAGGAAGGAGGTCTTACTATTGCCCTATTTCTCGAGCCAGATGAGAACGTTGGGGACTGTCTCGAAGTTACTGACTATGAACACGCCGTAATTACAAATAAAGGGTCATATCTACTAAACTCTTTAAATTTAATGAGCACTGGACATACTAGTTTAATTGAATGCATGGCAGCCGCTTCAGTACCATCTACGTTGGTCAAGTGCTTGTACATATTTCTCGATCTTCCTGAGAAATATTCCACTCGGTGTACATTCCATACAAAGTTTCGAGAAGTATGTCATGATTAACATAAATTCACATTTTTGGGAACAACTATACTTCTAATATATGCCTTTGGAAATGATATTTTCCGTGTACTTTAGATAAGTGAACGCAATAAAAGAAACATATATAGATTTATAAGAAATATAAATTTTCTTACTATTGTCTAAAATATTAGTTGTAATTCTCAAATCTCGCACGATCCTCACTGCTTTTAAGGTATTCGGTACATCTTTTCCAACTGTGTACAGGTTCGAAAAACCAGCATACAATAATTCTCCCTTCAAAGCCTTAATGAATATTGAGTGAAAGTCTATTGCCCGAACACCGATTACCACGACGTGCAGTGCTAACCGGTGTTCGGGAGGGTTGGAAGAAAGTTAGGGGCGGCCAAACCAAAACATGGCATCAGTGCTTGAAGTCACTAACTTCTAGTCTCAGCCATGTTGGTAGATGCAGACTACTTGGTTGGGGTCCACGTGACTATTGTAACCAATTGTTGGAGACTTGGTGGCGGCTCAGAATCGATCACAATGGCGTCGGTGTATACACCCTCTGTCTTCGCTTAAACTGTGAGACTAAAATTATTTTGTATCTTTCTTTCTACGCACAAATCCTTTCTTCCTGTACTATATCCTTATTGCAATCTTTCTTTTATATATTACCACCTCTGAATAAACTACGTTTATGAATCCAGTGTCCATCTTGTTGTGTTAACGAAGTATGGCAACTTAGACCGATGCATATATGTGCCTGGTCCTACGTTGTAGCTGACTGACTGAAAGTCTATTACTAGTCTCATTTTAATTGTTTAAACTGTATTTGGTTTCCGCGTAGCATTATTTTCCACTTGCTAGCTTTGTAAAATGGCTAGATACAGTCTGTCTGATATACTTTATCAACTCTTTAAGTCTAACTGATGATTTTAACCGTCTTGGAAGTTTAAGATTTTTGACTGGGGCGATCAGCAAGGCAAAATCTAGTGTTTATAGATCCTTGTTAAGATGACTCGTTCTTTGTATGGTATCACAATCCTAGCACGGTTTATGTTTGACTTCCGTTCATACTTTTCTCTCAGTTAAAAAGTCGTAACTGTTAGCACCTCATTCTTATGTAAGCTTTTATATTGTCTTACAAGTGTGCACATTGTTAATTATTGTTTTACAACTAACTAGATTCTAGTTTTCCTGATGTTTTGTGATTATTGTTCAGCTACTTCAGCGGCTCTGTTTGTATCCCGTAGTAGCCGAGGAATTGGCTCGTAAAGATGCTTTATGTCATCTTTTCAATGCTTTAACAGATTGGTGCGCACCTCATAACGCCTCTTGGAGAGTGACAGCCACTGTGGTATTGTCTACAATTGCTCAGAATTCTCTGACTCCTGTTGTAACAAAGTGCATACACGGTGAGTTACCTAGTGCTTAATTGTATAATAAATAATCCTTAAAGATATACCTCATGTGGTTTGAGTTCTTTAGCAAACACTTAATTATGAAAGCTAAAATTTAGTTTTATGCATGCAATAAAAGTCTGTCTCACGCACAAACAAATCAATTCCAAGTTCAAATCCATTAAACTACTTCTCGATATTTTAGAAAACAAATAATGATAAAACATATTTTGTTAAATTCTGATAGGCTTTCAGGTGAAAGCAGAATGTAATTAGACTATGAAGTGTCTTGTGACAAAATTGATGTAAATTCCATCGTCAGTATTATATGTATTCAACTGTTTCAGTGTTTGGATTTTTGTAATATGAAATTTCATCTAGTGTACTCTAATCAATTCAAAAATGTTACGATATTATTCTGGTTTCAGACTCGGAATGTATTCATCACTGTCTCAAGAATCTCTCTGAAAGCAAGTCAGGTTCGAAAGATTTTGTGAATAGTTTTGTCTCACTGCTTCATGTTGTTCGAGAATCATCTACTGATGACCAGATTCTTTTGGATGATTTCCGAAGCAATAATGGATACCTTGTACTTAGCGACTTCTGTCTCAAGTAAGTTACTTTGTTGGAAAAAGACATTTTATTAAGTTGTTTTTATTATTTAATAAGCCCCTTTCAAGATGTATCTTTGCTTATCACTTCAATATATTTTGATGTCTTCTGTAAATTTGTTTTTGTTCTCTGACAAATCCTTCACAGTGGTTTTGCAACAAATGAATTTTCATTAAGTGCTAAATATATTAGGGTGGAAATAAAAAAATTCGCAACTAAATCACGATTTTCTGCATATTGTCTGCACTTCAAAGCTTCTAGATCGCAAAAGCCGGTGTAAATGTGTGCTCTTGAAGACAGTGCTGACAGTATTTTTACCAAAGTGGTCGGGGAAAATGATCAATAGGTGCGTTTAAGAATTACAAGAAGAAGATTGTAAAAACAGGTCAATGGAAATCGGAATTAGGTTAATTGTTATTTGCAGTTTTTTCAAGTTTGTGTTGGTAATGTTTGTCATACCAGTGTTTAGGCTTGAAGGATACGAGTGTATGGACCCCATATTAAAAAAATCTATATTACTGTAAGATCCTCATACAATCGCTGCTTTAATCGACATAAACTTTATTATTATTATTATTTGAATTTTACGAAATGCTTTCTTGGATGGTTTTAGTTTGGTATTCGGACAATTATTGTGTGTTTGGTAATATAGCACATATAACATTAATAACGGCTTTTCCAACTCCAGTAACAAAGATTGAATGCTTTAAAGTAAACTCATTTTTGGTTGTTGTAGAGCGTTTGTTGAGAGAGTTCAATGTCCGTTTTCTCCAAATAAAACTTTCGCTTGTCTAAAGTGTAATTTTTTTGTGTTATATATTGTAATTAGTTGTAGGTTATAAGGCAAGAAGTTACAGTTTCTGTTCTAATCATGAAATCTACTACACATAGTTACTTTAAATTTAGCGTGTAATACATATAAAAATCACTTTAAATACTTTAAGTTCTTTGTTTTGTTTATTTCTTTTAATTAGACTTGAGGAAAATCGATCTCCAGACTCCGAAAGCTCCTTAAAAACTCTTGTGGCTCTTGTTGGTCATCTGGCGATATGTGGCCCAGTAGAACTTCGTCCTAAGGCAGGGGCTGGAGAGCAAATCCACAAAATTCCAGGGTTTCACATTTATATGCCGAAAACCCAAGGTTTATTCTGTAGTTTCTGTATTTAAAGTTTCTCGTATAAAAGTATTTAACTGTACATACTACCATGTTTATCTACAATACCTAATTAAGAATTGTACTCAAAATTCAACTCTAGTTTCTTTTTTTCATGGTTGTTACCTGATGGATTTCTGCTGAGTGTTCAAAACTAATAGTAGCCATATATTTAATTTAAGAAACATAGGTTCCTGTTCCATCTGCCTTATTATTTTTTTTCCACACGTACATAAGGTTTACATTCGATTTAACTATATGAAAACACTTGCTTATCATTTTTTATGTTGATCCAAATTAATCTCTACAACATTCTTTATTCACATCTTCCAATAATATGTTCATTTATTTAGAGAATTTCATCATTTGGACTGTAAAAATACACTTTCAAACTAGTTTTCAATTGGGGAGATTAATTTTACTCATATTTATGAGTTTTCGTAATAAATTAAAGTGAACATGAAGTTTCATTTACAATTTCAGTTAGCTATAATTGTGGATGACTTCAGCTGATAACTGAATATTTTTCGACTTTAGTCAACTGCTTTTTAATTTATTCTGTCATATTACAGAAACCAAGTTACTTGGTACTCGGTAAATTCAGTTGTATTACTTAATATTATATATATATATTCGTAGGTTGGTCATCAGTATATTGTTTGCATATGTTGAAACCACCGAGGAAGCAACGCCGAGATAGAGATGAAAAATTTGTTGATAAGGTAATAACGCTTCATCGACCGAGGTAGTTGGGATATGTATTACGTATGCCCAGCCACCACCTACCGTAACCCATAGTGAGGTGGAGTAAGTTGGTTGTTAATTATTGGACTAGGCCGTGTTGGTGGATGTACATTATCCGGTTGGGGTCTGGGCGATTTTGATAACCATTGTTTGGAGATTGGATGACATGGTTCAGAATCGATTACGATGGCATAGATAAGCTCACTCTGTTCTAAAGTCCTTATCCTTTAATTCCGCGAATTCATTCTTGAATTGTTGTCTAGGCCTAGTGTTTTCTGCTACTAATATTAATGTTACTACTTCTACTATTCTGGGATTAGTTTTGGCAATTTTATCCCTCTAAGTTAATGTAGTGTAGCAACTTAAACCGATACATTTGCCGGTTTATAATTTACATATGACCGACTAACCGTTTGATATCCTCTTTGTTTTCACGACTAATTTACATCTAAGTATTATTTTGGCATTATCTACTGATATATTCTTATTTTTTGGCCTCGTCACGTTTTTACAAATAGATATGATGTACATATGAAGTGGGTCTCATGTATTTCGTATGTAATAAGCATTAATTATGAGGATTAAGTTCATAATATTGTAGTGATAAGAAAAAAGTCATCTCATTTATCATTTGATTCTTCACCTGTATAGTCTCTACTCATTGCTAAACTAATCGTTAAGAAATTGGATTTTTATTTCATTTCATTGGTGTACTTAAGTTATTCAAATTAATGTTCAGAAAATAAATTCATAAATGCTTCACTGAATAAATAATTTATTGTGTTTTCTGATTTCATCATAGCCAGAAAAAGTGTGCGTAACATGTATGCATTTGATGTATTACAATCGCTGTTCAACAGATCTTCAACAAATCATCTTAGTTTACTAGTTTTGAAGACAGTCCAGTCAATTTTTCTTCAGGATTTGGCAAATTATTTCATATTAGAACAACAAAATATATTGGTTGTCTTTGCCAAAAAAATATTTGAAAAATCATATGAAATCCAGGTTAGGAATTTTTATCAATAATTATGAGTTTCTTATGAATTACTTTGTATATGTGATATGCACGCGGATGATACATGTGTAAATATGTAGAACTTTTCAAATAATTCAAATAATTGCATCTGATTTATTGTTTCATTTTGTTACGAACATCAAGCTTATGTTATTTGTTTAAATCGACAATTTTATTTGGGCAAATTATTTTATTTTAGTGTTGCTGTATTCCTTAATGGTTTCAATTGCAAAGCTTTCATTGCCGTTTTAGGCAATATTATCATTAGCTTATTTCAACTAGAAGTAAGCTCACTTGAATCGAAATATGAAGTCAAGTTTTACTAATAAAGCAATCTTTTTACTTTGAGATATTGTCATAAGATTTCATGATGAATTACTAAGCACAGTCTTTATCATTGCAAACCAGTTCATATTAAAGGTTTACTATTTTATTAAAATGATGAATATTTACTTTCGCTTAACCAGTTTTTCTAAGAATAAGTTCATTGATAACATTCTCTACAATGTCAATAAGTAGGGATAAGATTAATGATACTTTACTATCATCTGAATGCTTAAATATCAAGTTTGTTTGTCTTTTATTTTATTTTGATAAATGTTGGCTATTACCAACTTTAGTCTTTCTTTTATTAGTAGTTTTTTAAAGATTCATGCAAAAAAGATCTATAAATAGTTATTCGTAAATGATTATGTTTACATTTACCTGTAAAATTAATATTTTTAAAAATTCACAATCACTCGTTTTCCTTCTTTTTTTCATACCAGGAGGCCTATTTTGATTTACTTGAAGCACTAGTGAACAAATTACACTATGTATTCATGAAAGAAATCAGTAGTATCGTCGTTCAAATGAAACTATTTAAGTTAGTGAATATTTGATTAGCTACCCGTTTTATTGTTTATTTCATGGAAATACGATTGCAGGCTGAAATTATGTCTAGATTTTGGAGTAATTTTAAAATTTCTGTTATATTGATAAAGCAAGCATGATTGGGAGATGTTTATTCTAATGTTTAGTGGTTAAACCATTTGGTTGACCTGTGAATTTCCAGTACTTCTACCCTACTATTGGCTATGTGTGTAAAACTTTATCTACATTTCATTTTGTATTGAGTTATTTATATAAGCTTAAAAATATTTTTAGGTAAAGAATAATTGATGGCTATCATTTTGGTACCAAGTTAGTGGTCATCATTAGGTAACTGAAAGACAACATAACTCTGGATGAATTAACCTTTGTTGTTTTAGCGTTTGGTTATATAAGTTGTAACAGAAAGACTTAAAAATAAACACTTCTCAAAAGTATGTTAAATTAACTGAAGTCGATCTTTTAATGATTCGTTCCATTTATTATTAAAGCTGTTTTGATAGTGATGAAATGAATATATAAGGTTGGATTGGAACAAATAATATCACATAGCCACGAATGAGATAAACTGTGGATCTGTGATTTACATTGTAACGCGAAACAGAAGTTACTCTGCTCAACATTTTTGGTACATAAAGTGTTGCAAAATAAAAACACATGTTCCACAGTTGCGGCTCATTAGTTTGGAGGTTCGATATTCAATTAACTCGTCATGAATTCGAAACTCGGTCCACCCACTGAGGTTTAAGCAACCAAGTTGCGTTATCAGCCTCATTAGATGCACGGTGTTTTAGTGTACATATTTTACTATAAAGCTTGTAAAAATCTTAGTTATAATGAAGCGCCAAAACAACATCATTTGAATTGAAGAGATGATTGATCAATACTCATTAAGTGTATTTTGGCACGCTTTTGGAATGCTCTGTTACTTCGCAGTCCATTTAACCTTTAAAAAAACCACAGTTTTTATGGTGAAGTTTCCAGGGAATATTCATGTACATCTCAGGGTCGAGACTGTTCTTTTCTCTCAGAAGTACCATATACTCAGTTATGATAGTTGGAAAATCAAATATTTCTTTTGGCATCAAATCCAATGATGGTTTTACTTCCAATATTATCATTAAAAATAGGTTGTATTCTGATTTATTTTGTTCATTTCTGCTTACTTTTCAGTTTATCCCCTTCTCTGGTTATTGCCTATCGTCATTTTATTCAACTTCTGCGAATCAGTCCAGTTTTTAAGGATGTATTTCATGATGTTGGATTAATTGAATTGAGCATAGATCTATTAAATTACTTGATTGATACATTGGAGACTTTTTGTAACCCTTCTACTACTTCTAGTGCCTCATGTAGGTTTCTTTTTACAAAAAATATTTTTAAAATTTTGAAAAAAAATCCTGTACATGTGTTTACTAGTTCTTGATATTTTTGTAAGTAAAATACTTGGTCCTTTCGATTTGATTATGTTTATTGTTAATAATAGATAAGATATAACGTATTAGGATTAAGTATTAAATATCATTAAATATATATTCGATCAATATATTTGTTTAGCCAATCAACTATTCGCATTCATGATTCACTTTCAAACCAGGTTGTTTACTTTATAGTTTTTGTTCATTGCAAATGATGGTCAGTATGTTTTACATGTTAGTTGTAGAGTCTAACTGAGTATATTTCAAATACTTAATCTTTTTCTGAGCAATCACTTATTAGTTACATGAAATAGTTAAACAATTGTTTTAAGATATAATTTGTTCAATTTCAACTGTTATTGTTATTCGAGATGTGCAAAGATTTAGAATAGTGTTTTTGTTGTTTACTTGTATAACTTAAATCTATTTACTGAAATATTAAAATATTTTTGTTCATACATTATTAACAAAACTAATAATTTTACAGGTAACATATGGAATCGTATCAATTTTCTTGAGATTTGCATAAGTTGCCATACATGTTTTTTGTTTCACTTTGCTCTCAGTTTTACATCAGTTTTTCAAAATGATCAATTCATTCTATCAAAGTATAGTTTTAACGGATTATTTTGTCAATTTTGTTTTGATTTGTAGGCGGTTTTCGTTATAATTTTATATTAGTCAGATTACTTTTCAGAATTGAGTAATTACTAAACATTGAATTGTATGTTAATCATTAATATTGTTGGTCGTCGCCAACACGTGGTGTTATTTATGTAAATGACATTAAGTGATAGAATTTTTACATAGGTTTCCAATGTATATATATGCTTAAAATCATCCATTTTGTAAAACTAGTAGTTATATGGTTCGCACTATTTATGCGGACAAACATAAGTAGTATGTAGCGCGAATTACAAGTAGAATGCTTACCAGCAGAAGATTGAGATAAGGAGAAGAGAAAACGAAGCGCATTCGAAATAACAACAAGATTGGAAGAATGATGAAGTATGTAAAAGACAACTAGATGAAGATTTGCAAATAATGTATTTAATTTTTAATTCATGTTTTACAAAGCTATTATATGGTTTATCATGAAACAA